>JZKD02S0305472.1:191093-214932 GCA_000966675.3 Picea glauca | reverse complement strand
TATATATATATATATATATATATATATATATATATATATAACTCAATTGACAGCCAAAAAAATAGTATGGTTTTTCAATAAAATATTTGTATATGGTTTTTCAATAGAATAAAAAATTAGTATGGTTTTTCAATAAAATATTTGTATATGGTTTTTCAAAAGAATATTTGTTCAGGTCCATGGAGAAACGAGGAATGCTTGTGAATGGATAAGTTGGGAAGAAAGCATTAGACATGCTCTCACTAGTAAGTAAATTGAAAGGCCTCAAAGAAAAGGTGAGAAGAGTTGTTGTGAGGGGTAGGGAGTGAGCCATTGATAGTTTATGAATAAGTTGGGAAGAAAGCATTGGACATGCTCTCATTAGTAAGTAAATGGAAAGGCCTCAAAGAAAAGGTGAGAAGAGTTGTTGTGAGGGGTAGGGAGCGAGCCATCAATAGTTTGTGAATGTTTAAAATGTATGAAAAAGGTGCAGGGTATCATATGGTCCACTTACAAATTCATGGACATGACAAGTGACATTAGATCATCATTTTCATGTTGCAAATTAATTGTTTAAATATATAATATTACAATAGTTGTATGCGTTTTTTATTTTAATTTATCTGGGTGGTGAAGGGGGCAAGATAGTACTAAAGTTGTTGCTTTTTTTAAGTAAAAAAGAGGGTAGATCCTATTAGATCATAAGCAAAAAGAAACATATGTCCTTAGGCTACTAGTTGTTCCACCAAATTAGCGGAAACTGGAACAGTTGGCAGCCTTGGATATTCATGTTCAAGAGAGGTGGTCCGCAATCTGTCCCCGGAGGAAACCATGACAGGGGGCGACCTATAGTCCGTACATTAACCATGAAGACATAAATTGAAACTAGACTAAACAGTAAAGAGTCTGAGCTGACTGAACCCCTAACCAGAGCCTGAACATCTAACCATAACTATAACCAGAGGCAATTACCCGTTGGTTCCAGAGGTGGCCTTGTCGGGGTCTTCATCGTGCAGTCCATTTCAAGCTGGCAGAGCATAAGGTCACGCACAAGTCAGACATCTTTGCCCTGCTGGTGCATTGGAGAAAGTCGCGTACAACATGTCTATGTGTTGGCTCATGAGTGTGTCGCGGTAGACCTAGTCTGCCATCTAGCTTCTCAGGTGAAACACGAAGTCTAATTGTTCCGGGTGGAAGAAGGGCGGTGGGACACGCCACTGTTCCAGTGCAATCGAGATGGGAGGTGGTGCAAGGACCTCGCCACCCTCCTTCGATGTGCCACCCTCCGTGGCCTCACTTGTTGTAGCCTGCAATCCAGCCTCCGCTCGGTCCTGTTGCTCCGCTTCCGCGCTCTGTCCCTGTGCTCCTACCTGCGTTCCAGGGTCCTCTTCTCGCTCAGTAGCTCTAGAAGGATCGTATCCAGCTGAAGGTGCGTCAGCTTGAGAGGCTATATGGAGGAGCTCCTCCTGGAACTCCTCCTCAACGTAGCAAATGTGGAACTCCTCCAATTGTGTCTCCATGGTGTTGGTTTCGTGGTGAGCTGCATTGACTGCCTGAGTGTCTTCCTCAGGGAAGCTTCTTGGAGGCTGCCAATTGTCTGGCACTGTGAAAAGAAGAGACTCCGGAGGAATCTGTATGGGTTCCTCCAGGATGACCTCCTCCACATATGCCATTGGAGGCGACCAGGCCATCCTTTCCCTGCAAGCTGTTTGAATTCTCTGAGTACGGGCCATGGAAATCGCTCTCTCAAGCCTCCACTACCGCTTTTGTCTCGCAGCCAACGGTGTACTAGGCAGGGCTGCGACGCGGCTTTCCCCTCTCCTTTGGCATTAAGATGACAATTCGAATGGCTAAGTTGCAAGAAGTGTTCCAATGGCCGCACCAGAGCATGAAACTGCTAGCCTGGTGTGGACTGAAGGCAAAATGGAGAGAGTTGAAGCATAGCTGGATGATAACAGGGAGGAGTGATGGGACGACTACTATTATCGGCCCCCCAACATTTACTTTCTTTACCGCCGGTCTGTTCACGCGAGGGAGCAGTCCCATGGCGTGATGCTGGTAGTTAAGGCTGGCTCACATACTTAATGACAAGGGGATGGGAGCCGGCCTGCCCTATTTATGGCCTGGCCTGGCCTGGTTTGGTGCGACATGGCATTGATGTGCTGCGTGTCACCCCATCCGGGGGATAGTGCTAAAGTTGTTAGTCCTGTTGTGATTGGTTAATTGTTCTTAGTTTTTTCAATTAAACATTCTCCAATATATCCAAACGCTCTGCTAAATTATCGACCAAGCATCTGTTTTGCTAATCTTCTCTTTACTGTCTTAGTCTTATATTATTTTCCACGTCCAGACCTTAAATTCTTTCGCATTTTATAGAAATTTACTTCAACTGAGCTTAAACGGTAAAAAACAATTATGGATATACAAGTTATTATTTCGGTGAAATACAAGTTTGATTGAAGTTAATTTGGGCCAATTGTCAAAATATAAATTTCATGGAACTGTGTTTATGCTAACTGTCAAAATATAAACTTCAGTTAGATATAAGTTTGATTGGACTGAGCTTATGCAACTGTCAAAATTGTATTTTATATATTTATGGGCTGTCACTGTGTGGGGTTTTGGTCTTTAAGATGGGTTTTATGAGATTAGTGTTTGTGTTTTACTGTAGTGTTAGCACACACGAAAATGATGGCACAAGTTTGAATGAACTGAGTTTATGCAAACTGTCAAAACAAGATTTCTGTAGTTATGAGCTGCTTCTATTCAGGGTATGGTTATTTAGGGCGGGGTTATGTGAGTTTAGATTGCGAGTGTTAGCACACACAAAAATGATGGTCATCCATTGTTATGTTAATTGACTACTCCGTTTGCTTTTTGGGTATGAGGGTAATATCGTTATATTTCTTAAGATGACCCTGTGTCACCCTTATTTCATTTCAATTTTCAATATCAAGTTTCATTGTGATCAATTTTAGTAAAAGTGGGTTTTTAATTGTCAACCTCAAGTTTCATTTCACCGAGTCAGTAGTTTTAGATGAAGCAACATTCAATATGTACATAGATTGATGGAGTCCTATCAGTCAATAAATTTTTCTGCTGACAATCTGATCTGTCTAGAATGAATGGTCTAGTAGTGGGAGTGCAAAACTGGTAATTTTTGTGGATAACTGGTGAACAATAGCATGTATTTGTTGAACTGATGTGCCCTGTCCATTTTCATTTCCTTTCCAGTTAAAGATATCGGTTAGGGAGAAGTTTCAATATTATTTCCACCAGCCCTCCAATGCTCTGGATTCCTATTTCTATCAGCTCTCCAATGTTATGGATTCCTTGCTGAACAGTTGCTTCAACTTCTTTCCATGCTTTTCATCCAGTGAACTAGGCATCCCTTGCCATCCTTCATAGCCTAAACAACTCCTGTTTTTCAACTTCAAATTCGTTTTCTATTCCTACGGGGCGAATCCATATGCTCTTTTGATGGTATGTGTGGAACTGTATGTATGGGCGTCATGAATTTTATTCGTATGGTTTGGATCTCTAAGAGCTAGAACTTCATGGTTTTCTTTAGTAATCTGTACTCTTACTTGTGCCATGTTCTGTCTGTTCCCCCCATGACCCTTGGAAGTGAACAAGAGCATGTATTTGTTGAACTGATGTGCCCTCTCCATTTTCATTTCCTTTCCAGTTAAATATGTCAGTTAGGGTGAAGTTCCAATATTATTTTCACCAGCTCTCCAATGCTCTGGATTCCTATTTCTATCAGCTCTCCAATGTTATGGATTCCTTGCTGAACAGTTGCTTCAACTTCTTTCCATGCTTTTCATCCAATAAACTAGGCATCCCTTGCCATCCTTCATAGCCTAAACAACTCCTGTTTTATTAATCTGTTCCAAAATGAATCACGATATTCGACTATTTTGGCTCTTTGGGAGGCCTCTGAGGAGCATTCTTGCTTTAGCTGTTGTTTATTGTTTTTCTGCCATTCCTGAACCTCAGCATTTGCTAGTTGCAACCCAATAGATGAGAGAAATGTTCTATCAACTACACCAACTTTGGACTATTTTAAGTCCTTATATACAGCAATTTCGTTTCCATTCCAAGCAATCCAAAGGTTTTTCAACTTCAAATTCGTTTTCTATTCCTACGGGGCGAATCCATATGCTCTTTTGATGGTATGTGTGGAACTGTATGAATGGGCGTCACGAATCTGTACTCTGTATGGTTTGGATCTCTAGGAGCTAGAACTTCATGGTTTTCTTCAGTAATCTGTACTCTTACTTGTGCCATGTTCTGTCTGTTCCCCCCATCTTGAGGATGACTTTGTGAAGATGTCTCTAGTTTTTAAAACATGCCCATGACCCTTGGAAGTGATCGTAATCTCATCGTCATTATTAGAATCGCGAAGACACTTCGGATTTAATGGCATCCACTAGTAATGGTCGCCATATTGAAGGCATCGAATACTCTTATTCATCTGCAAATATTTCAAGTTCCTTTCCTTCCTTTTATCCCCCAGATTCTTTTCCAGATTGCTCTGAGCAGTGCCTTTTGGCTCCAGTAGCTTTTCCACATCCAGACTCTCAATCCTTTCAAAATTCTGTGTAGTAATTGTTGCCATATTGAGGGCATCGAGATGTCTGCACTCTTCCACTGCAAATATTTCAAGTTCTTTTCCAGCCTTTTATCCTCAAGATTTTCAAGTTCTTTTCAGCTCTGCGCAGTGCCTTCTGGCTCCAGTAGCTTTTCTACATCCAGACTCTCAATCCTTTCACCCTAAAATTCTGTGTACAACAACGCAAAAGAAGATTGATCGAACTGAGTTTTACCCAACTGTTAAAGAGCAACAACGCTAGAAGGAGGGCTTGAACCTCCGACCTTGTGGTTAACAGCCACACGCTCTAACCAACTGAGCTATTCCAGCTTTGATTAGCGTCACTTTCTACCTGCAATGTGTCATCTGTCACCCGTATTTGAAATTGGATCGCCATCGACGGGGACGTTTTATTCTAAACTGTAATAAAATGGACTTCACAAAGACATCTCTAACTCATAACCGTCAAGCATATGGAGACGATACATACAACCTTGTTGAGTGAATACCGAGGATATACATCGTAGGTCTCACCTATTCACTATACTTTTCATTTCCCCTTTCTAACTTCATGGAGCACTAGCTAAACAAGCTTGTTTTGTTTTTTTTCAAAGTCAACAAACTATGACTACTCACCAAGATGGTTGTGTCCCAAGAGGTAAGCTTAAGAAGTTTATGTGTTGTGAGTACACCCAAAACACTTCAACACTTAATCATGTTAGCCATTTCATTGTTTACTTAACTTGGTCGATTTCACAACAATTATATGAAACTAACGAGTTCAATAATAAACCATAAACACCATGAACATATGCAGGTTAATTTCAAAAGTTACAATACAATTTTAAGTGTTGAGCACCGTCGAAACTTCCCATAACCCAAAACTAATGCAAATTCCTAAAGCACTTATACCAGTGAACTCCTAAAGCACGTATACACTTAATTACCTACTAAGTGAAAATTTACACCTTAACTTCATCTAAAACTCAAACTTAGTTCTCCATCAACTTCTTTATGACCTCCAAATGACCAAATCCTCCTCAATATATATGCAACTCAACCAACAATTGGGACTACACCATTCCACCAAACAAGATAACCACACTTGGCTCGACGAGCTCTTATTGCGCTCCCAAGCCATGACACGACTCATCAATGCGACCATCTTCCTCCACCAACTCCAATTATACTTAACAAGCCAACCACCAAGCCAACGATACTAACTTTGTAAACTGGCCCAAGGTCATCAATATGCCTAGGATTGTCTCACTCCAATGGACCATTATTTGTCTCCCTCCAATGGACCAGGTTGTAGGTGTCATATAGCTATCAATGGAAAGGAGAGGGTGGAAAACCTTTGTTTCCTAGTATGTCCATTTGTCTTAATTCATATCGTCACAGCATTCCTTGCGAATTGACCAAGTCCCTTGGCACCACAATGCCTCCTCTTCCACTTCATTTTCTATTCTCTCTCATGTGTGAAACCCACTACAAAGGTGTGTTTTCTCATGGCCAAAAGTCCAAACAACCAAAACTTCCACTTAAAACTATGTTCTACACCATTTCTAGATTTCATCCAAGTCCATTAACCTATTCATCCAAGTCTATCGAGACATGCACCTCAACAATCTCAAAGCCTCGCCAATCTCAAAATCTCAAAGCCTCACCAATCTCAAAACGCAAAACTTTAACAATCTATTGCATGGCCACTTTTACAATTCATACACAACTATACACTACATTGTGCCACCATAAACAACCAGGCTATCCGTACACGTTCGTAGAGGATATACCATTGTGATATCAAAACCCTTTTCCAATGAATAAAATGACTCACATCACACAACAAATAAAAATGCCAAAATGTACTAATTTGTAGTGCTTGCTTATTGTTGTCACACTTAGGGTGTCGAGTACTATCGAGAACGCACCCTAACTTGTGATTTTCACAATGATTTAATTGTATGTCTCTCTTGACCTCCTTATTCAAATTTCAAGTAGGTCCATTTACAATAGTTCTTCTTGTAATTCCTCTCTTTGAACAAATCAATGACTTGGTTCAACTTGAACCTTATGCTTCAATTTCAATGAGACAACAAATTAATGATTCAAAAGACACTTGAATTTAAGACTATGGATCAATTGAAGCATACTTTACATCAACCATATATAGGTATGACCGTTGAATTCTTTTGTTTTATTTACAATGAAAATTTGAGGAATAAACAACTCTTTGTCCTCTTACATGATATTACACACTGCTTTGTAGATGTTTAATTTGATATATCACTTTGATAAAATCATTATGCCTTGTTTCACCATGTGTGTTGTGACAAATTGTAATTAAGTTCCAAAACTAGACACGAAATAGAGTATCACACATTTAAAATCGCACAAGTACAATGTGTACCTTAGACCCCCTTATTCAAATTTCAGAACAGGTCTAGGACACAACTACCACTACAAATTGATTTTTGTTTTTAACAAAAAGTTGATACAAGAAGCTCTAATACCATGTTAAGAAATAGAACAAGCAAGACACAAGACAAGAACTTCACAAAAAAGTATTTAAGCCATTTTCAACATATGCATTTATCTCATGATGTAATATATAGTACATGGATTTGATCACATCTAGATGTAAATCTCAGTGACAACTTATCAATGGATAATGACAAAACCTCATTAATAAATAAGGATGGCAACTCATAAAAATGTGGTCTCAAACTTTGTGATTATCTAGGAATTTACAATCTAAAAAAATACAATTATGTATCTCCAAAACAAGCAAGCATGCATACTTGTTTATATAAAAATTAATAACTATGCAATATTAAAGGAAATCTAGTGCGAAGGTTACATTCCTTGCATGTAATACTCACTAAATCTAGCAAATTGTCTAAAGCAAATCATCACATGACATTTAATGCTTTTTAAGTCTACGACAACTTAATAAAGAGACTATAAATTTTCTGATGAAATGATACACTTGCACATTGGCTTACCTCTTTGTCTATTCAACAAAGGAAATCTAGCCAATGCATTTCTTGCATCTTTAGCAAGCATGCATACTTGTTTATATAAAAATTAATAACTATGCAATATTAAAGGAAATCTAGTGCGAAGGTTACATTCCTTGCATGTAATACTCACTAAATCTAGCAAATTGTCTAAAGCAAATCATCACATGACATTTAATGATTTTTAAGTCTACGACAACTTAATAAAGAGACTATAAATTTTCTGATGAAATGATACACTTGCACATTGGCTTACCTCTTTGTCTATTCAACAAAGGAAATCTAGCCAATGCATTTCTTGCATCTTTTTATTTTATAGTCTTGTGCATGCTTGTCATATAATTGTTTCTGTCAAAATAAATATCAACAGTCCATTAAGTATTGGAAAATCAAAGACCCACTCATAAGTTTATTATATATTGGAAAATCAAATAACATATATAATAATAAAAACTTTATAATGACAACTTACAAATTCAATGATTTGGGAATCAAGACCATTTTGACGATTGATGGAATGTGGCCATTCTCTTTAACACCCAAGTTCTCATAGTTGAAACATATACTAAAAACAATTGCTTCAAGAAAAGCAATGTGCATTTACAACCTAGTATGATAGAGATGGTGTCACGTGGGTAATGTATTTACAACGTACATCATCATATGTCAGCTTGAAAAAATAAATAATAACAAATAATAACAGTAATACTATATGTTATCCAAATATAGATACAAATAAAAACTACTATATAGTGAGACAAAAAAAGAGAGACTACTCCCAACCCAAATCCATTATAAATTATCAAAAAAGTTATTCCTCCATACATTCAATCCCTCTCGGTGCTTGATAGATCCATGTTTAAGATGGATCTACGTTGATTTTATAAACCACAAATCCATTTTCATATAAGAAGAAAAAGGAAATGAGTTCAATAACATTACTAAGTATGATGTCTACTCACCATAAGCCTTATCCTCTCACAACTTCTCTAATTTATTAACATATTATTTCCAAACTTTAAACATATGTGTAAAGGCCTTGTTTTTAACCTAAGGTATATGTAAAGGCCTTGCTTCTAACCTACACTCATGAACTATTTTTGTAATTTGTCTATTGTCATTAATATAAAATATTTTAAAACCTTTGGCATTTTCTTCTCACCTCTTTTATGCACTAATTTGTACCAAATTCAACCTACATATCTTGTATGACTAATTTTCTGAATGTAAGTTGTACATTTCTAAACTCTATGGAGGTTGTCTATAAACCATGATATACAATGCCCTTGAAAAGGATTTTACCTATTGTAGTTCTTCAAAAATTTATGTAAACCATGTAGTGTTCCTTAACATTTAGACTTGAAACATAAACCGGGTATATAGAGAATATGAATTCAGAAACCATATACAAGTGACAAATAAATGAAATATGTGAAATATAACATTGTATCATGATAATCAAAAGAAATAAGGTAATGTTCACTTACCTCTTAAGGTGGGGCGAGCTTTCACTAAGAAAAGCTCCAAATACAACAACACTCAACAAAACATTTCATAGCCTCGTAGCTCTTTCAATAAATTCTCAATAGCAAAACCCTAACTACTTGGGGCCCCATCATTAATGAGTACCAACTACCTAGTGAGCCTTATTTAATAAAGAGGACCATTTTACATTAGATAACTATCCACTACTATCGCATGGGCATTATTCAAAGAGGATGGTTCCATACATCAATTCATTAACTCCTAGGTAACCTAAACTAGGGGGGTTAAGGTAGGACCCTAGCATGCCCTCCCCCTTCAAAAGCAGTGTTGTCTTCAAGGCTAGAGGTGAGGAAATTACCCCAGAATCATTGTTGGTTTCCATGTGGCATCTTTTATCTAGTGCATTGGTAATCCCAAAAGGCACCACCACAAACTCATAGTGCCCATACCTCATCCTAAATGCAATTTTGTAAATGTCCTCATCCTTGATCCTGACTTGATGATATCCAAACCTCAAGTCTATCTTGGAGAATATTGTGGCCCCTCTCAATTGATCAAAGAGGTCATTGATCCTGGGCAGTGGATACTTGTTCTTGATGGTCATCTTGTCTAGATTCCTATAATCAATACATAATCTTAGGGTACCATCCTTCTTCTTGACAAATAGTGTTAGTGCTCCCCATGAAGACACACTGGGTCTAATATATCCCTTGTCTAACATCTATTTTAGTCATGTTTTCAACTCCACCAACTCGATTGTGATCGTCCTATAAGGCACTCTTGACATAGGTACTGCTCTTGGTGAGCTCTATAGAAAAGTCAATATCCCTTTTAGGAGGAAGTCCTGGTATTTTGTAATATATCTAGGGAAGTAATATGGGGAGATACCCAATGAGAATGGGGGTTACGTGTTATTAGTGGAGACTATTCAATGTAAGGTGGAATAGGTCCACCATGGTATTAAATAAAACCCACTATGTAGTTGGATATAATAAATGGGTAGTTAGAGATAATAAATGGGCTTTCTAGAGGATACCTTCTCTAGAATTTTCCTAGGAGATAGAAAATGTTATATAAGGAAGTGTAAGCAATGCAATTTGCATGGTGAAGAATATTGTGAATGTACAAGCAATTATTGCTTGAGGATTTTTATCCTTCCTAAATGATTAATATATGGTGTTACCCTACCTCAAGGGTTTTCTACATTCTTGTGTTCAATCTTTGATGAATGGTTTGGTGTTTGTTATTGATTTATTTCTGAAGCATATTTGCAGATCTAGTATTGAACACAACTAGTGGTATCAGAGCTCTTTCCTTGGGCAAAGAAGAGAAGAATTTTTGGTTATTTTTGCAAAAAAAATTTAAGAAAAAAGGGGGCGACACACTTTAGGCTCAGATATGAACATTTATACTCAGAATTTTCAGAAAGTAATTGGATATTTGGATTCCTCTCGGAAAAATACTCAATTTAAAAAAAACAATCAACCGAAACAGAGTCCGGAAAGTAAAGTTATGAGCATTTTAAATTTGACAGTTTTTCAAAGTTTTTTTCGAAAAAACCCCGATTTTCTACAATGAATTGTTTTTAACTAGCAAAAAATTTGAATTTAAGTATATTCCACGCCGTAATATTCCTCGGTTAAGTTGAGAGAATGTTAGAAAGAAGAGAAAGAGGGAGATGGAAGGAGAAGAGGAAAGAGATAAGACATATAGACATATTTATTTTCTTCTTCTCTTCAAAATTGTCTTAACCTAGGAAAAAAAATCATGAATGGAAAAATAGATACATTGTTTATGTAACACATGTCAAAAGATATTCTTGCTTAGCTTTCATCTAAGGATAGAAAAAGAAGAACAATACATTATATTGGTATAAATGAATATAAGTTGTGAAAAGCTAGATGCAACTATTTCACTATGTTACGTTGTGTTAATTTATAGAAGTGTAAATACTTTATTTTTTTCTAATTTAATTTAATTTACATTCATATATAATTACTTTCAATTTTATTTACATTCTTATATATAATAAATTGTTATCACGATTAACTAGATATGGCAATGATTGTTATAACTATTATGATGAATGATTCATTAATTGCTCATCCATCATAATTCATATCATTAAGTACAAGCAATTTCTTTGGGCTTGTAAATAAAGTGGAAAAGAAGATTAGCTATGGGAGCTTTTGTTGGTTGTCTTTGGGTGGCAGACATACTCTTTGCAAATCTGTTCTTGAAAACCAGCCGGTGTATTGGTTATCACTTGTTGATGTCCCTTTGTCCATCCTCCACAGAATAAGGAAGCTCTTGTTTAATTTCTTATAGAAAAGAAACACAGATACTCATCATTATCACCTTGCAAATTGGGAATCGCTTGCTCGGCCAAAACAATTTGGAGGCTGGGGGCTCCTCAACATTATTACTTTCAGCAAAGCTTTAGCAACTACTACACTTTGGAGAGCTCTCACTAGCAATGGAATTTGGCAAAAGGTACTGAAAGAAAAATATCTACACTCTGTGTCAGTTATCAAGTGGCTTCACTCGGAAACATTTGCAAATCCCTTGGCATCCAAAATCTGGAAAAATCTGCTGAAAACAATCCACATTATCAATAATTGGCTCACTTGGAAGCATGGATCAGGATCTCTTGTGGAGTTAGGGAGAGACAGAATATTGGATTTGGGCATGCGCTCCTTCCTATCTGCACGCCTCAGGTCCAAAACATATCACCGTACTAGCACATGCCTGGAAAACACTTCAACATTCCTCCATCTCGACTCAATGGTTAGACAGTGYCGACTTAGAACTCACCGGAGACATTGCATCGGAATGGGACAGATTCAGAAGATCTCTTCAAGCATCGGGCATCACATTARCAGATAACATTKATGAACTYCATTGGACCRGAGGGAATGCCTCYRGACTMATCACTTCAAAAAWYGTCTACTCAGYCATTTGCGCTWCAYAGAATTTACCGACAGTCTCCGGATGGCAAAAGAGCATTTSGAATTGGAAWCTGYAGTTGAAAGTTAAGCTTTTCATGTGGYTGGCCGCAAATTATAAGATTTTGAMGTGGYCTAAWCTCCAGCGCRGAGGATGGGAAGGCCCTAACAGATGCATYMTGTGCAAACTAGACAGTGAAACTACTGACCATTTATTTCTGCATTGTTCCTTCACGATTACTGTGTGGAATATGATTCACTCCACAAGAAATTTTATCCAGAAGTGGGGCGGAAGTTGTTTGACTGATAGCTTATCCAAGTGGACAACAAATAAAATTGTTCCAACTACTTTACCTCCCCTAGTTTGTTGGTTCGTGTGGCTCGAGAGGAATGCAACAACCTTTGATAAAAAAAAAACCTCTCCACATTCGGTAATGATTTGAGCACTTGGTACAATTCACAAGCCCGAGGAAGTTATCACCCGTTCCCTGCTACGTTCCAGTTTTAATAATCAGAACTTTGAATTTCCTGTAGCTAGCTTTGATGGAGTAGCAAAGGCAGACAGACTTTGTTGTGGTGCAGGTGACATAATTAAACTTTCGAACACCTTGGTACATAAATGGTACCTGAACTGTGGAATCGGCTCGAATACAAAGGCTGAATTATTGGGGGCTTGGGCTACATTACACATAGCCAATCTACTTGCACTCCCGAAGATCCAAATCCTTGGAGATTCAAAGGTGATAATCGAATGGCTGAATGATAGAAGTGATTTGCGAGTGACCTCTCTTGAAGGCTGGAAAAAAAGAATCAAAACTCTTAGGAACACTTTCGAGAACACTCAATTCTTCCACATCTATCGGGAATATAACAAAGAAGCTGATTCACTTTCAAAAATAGCATTAAAGGAACCGAAAGGATACATCACACTTCACCTTTGGACTAATGGAGTAAAGGGACAGCGTCGCCTCCTCAAGGTCTATTAACTACTATTTCCAGTTCTCCTCTTTCAAATCAGAATTTCATGATTCTTGTAGAATCAACTATCGTCTCCAGCTCGGACATATCCAGTCTTCTATTGGTTGTTCACATTTTCAGTAAAGGCTTCATTGTTTTGCATCAAGCCTTTTTTATTGTCTTCAGATATTTTGTTGTATTTGTTTCAAAGCTTTGTCTGTATCCTTTCTGGATATTGCAGAACATTTTGACTGCTAAAAATTATATATCTTAATATAATCTGTGAAATTTTCTTCTGAAAAAAAAGTACAAGCAATTTCTTAACTTTTTTCTAATTCATATCATTAAGTATAAGCAATTCATATCATTGTGCATTTTCTTAACTTTTTTTTCCCTTTTTGGCTTCGTACAATTAAAGTACACTACCATTTTGGCTTCGTAATAAGTGACAACCTCACCACATAATTAATTTGGTTTTGTAATCAGTGACAACCTCGCCACAACTAATTTGGCTTTGTAATCATAACGTCACCACAAAGCAATTTAACTTTGGTGGATTATAGTTTTTAGAAATTTTATATAGCTTGAAAAGCTCAACGAAATCCTAAATTAATCTTTATTTAAAGTGATTAAAAAACACAGTTAACCAACTTAATTTCCATTTAAAAATCATTAAATTAATAAATCTTATTGCAAAGACCTTTATAAATAATACTATGTTTCATTTGAAATGATCAATTGGCCCTCGCCACCTCAATTCAAAAAATAATTATGTCCAACATCACAAACCCTTCAAACTATTTCTTAACATAAAGACCATATCACGTAAATTTAGAATTATAAAACTTGTAAAGTTCTTAACATAAAAGAACATATCAAGTATATTTAGATTTATAAAACTTGTAAAGTTGAAGAAAACATATTTCATGATATGCTCAAACTTGTAAAGTTAAAGAAAACATATGATCAATGTCTGAACAAGTTAGAGTTGTTAGCAATTATTTTGAAGTATAGTAAATTATTTTTATGTTAAAAATAAATATATTAATTTTAATTCTAATTTTAGATTTATTAAGTTTTTAAATTAAAATAATTTATTTTTTTTAATATTATTATTGATGTTATTTTTTAATATTAAATATGATTAAGTACTTTTTTTTATTTTACTAAGATGATTCATGGATATTTTTTATTATTTTACTTTACTTTATTAAGATGATTCATGGAAGTGACACATTTTTTTAATTTTTTTATAGTAAGTTATAGAATGTATTTTACTTCTTCATATTTTTAAGATCCTATGTATGTTTGTAATTGTGTTTGATTAATAAAGAGTTATGAATCATAAATCCTCATTCATTCATGTAATAGAATCTTTACCCCCATTCTTTTATTTTTCAAATATAGTGAGCCTAATCAAACACTCAACATGTCTAAGCATCCAAGTGGTAGATGTATCCATCTACCTAAAATCCATGCTTCTTCATGTATGTTCTAGGTCAAAGCCACATGCTTCAAGTTCACTTTCTATTTCAAGTTTTTCCCTGATTCTCATTTTCTTGCAACACGTTTTCATTATGTGCAAGCTCCCACTCAAACCAAAATTAGATTAAAAACACATGTTTTTGTTGGTTGTGGAGCTTGATTATCTTCTTGATTCAAAGGTCTTTGTTTTCAGCTATTTTTATACCCCATGAAGACTGTACACCCATCCACGCGGAGGGGGGGAGGGTCTTGCCCCCTACAGGGTCCGGGGGGTTCATCCCCCCGGCTAGGGGGGCCGGGGGACAATGTTGGTTTTGGGGTGAAGCCCTCAAAGGAAAAATTACCATGTAAATGTATATTGTAATTTCATAGTAAAATTGGACCGTTCATTATAAGGTCACATATCTGACGGTAGAAGTTCTGTTATGGTTTTTTTCCCTAGAAGGAAACCCTCTTTTATGAGGGAATTGTATTACGACTATGTATCATTGTGAATATTGTATTCTGAGAGAGGACACTGTGAGAGAAAGAAGAGGAAGTTACAACGAGTGTGTTGTAGGTTGTATCTCTTCATTTTGTTGGATAATAAAAAGGAAGGACTTGGAAATTTCTCTGATAAATGTAGCCCACACTGGGTGAACCATGTATATTTGTGTCTCTATTGTATTGTGTATCTTCTATGTTTTATTTCTGCATTTGTTTTATTTTATTCTTCTGCAATCCTGTTTTTCTAACAACTGATATCAAAGTGAAAGGTAACTCGCGGGAAAAGAGGGTTCCTAGTTCGAGTGGGAGCAATGGTGGAAGATGGAAAGCTTAGGGTCGAGAAATTTAACAGCCAAAACTACTAGTTGTGGAAGATACAGATGGAAGATTATTTATATTAGAATGATATATTCCTACCATTGGGCATAATAGAAAAGAAGTCGACAACCATAAAGGACGAAGAATGGGAAGTTTTTGACAGAAGGGCATTAGGAACGATACGGATGAGCCTGGCAACATCGGTGGCTTTCAATATTTCAAAAGAAAAAACAACAAAGGAGCTGATGGACGCATTGGATAAACTGTATGAAAAACCTTCGGCGTCCAATAAGGTATTTATAATGAAGCGATTATTTAATATGAAGATGTCAGAAGGTGGATCTGTTGCAGATCATTTAAATGAATTTAATACAGTTACTAATCAACAAATTTATGTAAAAGTGGACTTTGATGATAAGGTTAGTTCTCTTCTAAGCCTATGCTCATTACCAGAAAGTTGGAATGGCTTGATCATGGCTGTAATTAATTTGTCTCTAGTTCAAACATTCTAAAATTTGATGATGTTGTTGGTATTATCCTTAGCGAGGAAATGTGACAGAAAAACACAGGTGAGACATCAAGTAATGCGTTAAACATGGAGA
The DNA here is from genome assembly GCA_000966675.3 of Picea glauca. Taxonomy (NCBI): domain Eukaryota; kingdom Viridiplantae; phylum Streptophyta; class Pinopsida; order Pinales; family Pinaceae; genus Picea; species Picea glauca. The sequence goes on along the minus strand of JZKD02S0305472.1, from coordinate 199,061 downwards.
ACATGGGAAGACAAAATGATAGAGGAAAGGGATCAGGGAACCGCGATAATTCTAGGAAGGGCAGATCTAAATCCTAACTGGGAAAGATAGAGTGTTGGAATTGTGGGAAGAAAGGACATATGAAGAAAGATTGCAAATCTCCAAAGAAACAAAGAGATGGACAGCAAGAGAAAAATCAGGAAGCAAATGTAACAAGTGATGTTTTACAAGATGCTTTGATTCTTTCTGTAAATAATATTTATGAGTCTTGGGTAGTAGATTCAGGGGCTTCATTTCATGCCACACCCCATAGGAAACATTTTCTAGATTGTGTTCAAGGTGATTTTGGACAGGGTCATTTGGGAAATGATGCACCGTGCAAAATTGTTAGAATAGGTAAGGTACAAATAAAACAAAAGAATTTAATCCAATGGTTGTTGAAAGAGGCAAGACATGTTCCAGATCTAAGGACAAATCTAATTTCAACAGGGCAGTGGGAAAGTGAAGGTTGTATATCCATATTTATAGATAAGGCATGGAAGCTCACCGAAGGATCACTGGTGATAGAAAAAGGAGAGAAGGCAAGTACATTGTATTTATGTACTGACAATATTGATTCTTCTGTCTCTTTAGCTTCTACAGGAGTGGATACAACACTTTGACACCATAGGCTTGGACACATGAGTGAGAAGGGGATACAAATACTTCACAAAATGAATTTGTTTCCAGATCTTAAACAAATTGAATTGAATTTATGTGAGCATTGTGTTTATGGAAAACATAAGAGAGTCTTATTTCTCAGAGTCAGAAAAGAAAAGAAGAGTGAAAGGTTAGATCTTGTGCATACATATGTATGGGGACTAGCTCATGTATCATCTCTTGGTGGTTCTCGTTATTATGTTATAATTATTGATGATGCAACTAGAAAAACTTAGGTTTATTGCATTCGACAAAAAAATGATATTTTTGATACTTTTAAGAAGTGGAAAGCTTTGGTTGAGAATGAGACAAGAAAAAGGTTGAAGTGTCTCAGATTAGACAATGGAGGTGAATATTGCACCAAGGAGTTTCATGATTACTGTTCATACCATGGGATTCATAGAGAGAAAATAGTTGCAGGAACACCACAAGAAAATGGTGTGTCAGAAAGGATGAATAGGGAAATCATGGAGCGTGCAAGGAGTATGAGATTGCATGTTGGGTTGCCCTTACATTTTTGGGAAGATGTTATAAATATTGTTGTTTACTTAATAAATAGAGGACCTTCAAGCTTTTTGGATGGTGGAATTTGAAAGGAGGCATGGACATGTAAAAAGGTAAACTATTCATTTTTTAAGACTTTCGGTTGTGAAACATTTGTCCATATTGATAAAGAAAATAGAACAAATCTTGAAGCAAAATTCAAGAAGTGTACCTTTATTGGATACGGTCTTAATGATTTTGGTTATCTCTTATGGGATTATGAAAATCACAAAATCATTAGAAGTAAAGATGTCATATTCAATAAGAAGGTCATGTACAAAGATCAATTGCAGGGAAAGAAATAGGAAAAATAAAAACTAGAATACACAATGCTTGATGAGATCATTGAAAAACAAATTCCAAAGGTACCAGAAAATCAAAATGTACAACAACAGGAGCAACAGGTACCTCAAACTCCTGCAGGTGTTGTTAGGAGATCTACTAGGTTAAGTATACCCCCTGAATGATACTCTCCTTCATTGTATTATTTATTGTTGACTGATTCAGGTGAACCATAAAGTTATGAAGAGGCAATGCAGGTAGAAACTAAAAATAAGTGGGAGCAGGGCATGAAAGAGGAAATGGACTCCTTGGTAAATAACCAGACTTAGGACTTGGTTCAGTTGCCTACAGGAAAAAGAGAATTGAAAAATAAATGGGTTTACAAGTTGAAGAAAGAAGATGGAGGAAAAACGTGGTACACGGATAGACTTGTTGTAAAGGGGTTTGTACAAACGAAAGGTATAGATTTTGATGAAATATTTTCTCTTGTTGTTAAGATAACTTCAATTAGGACTATTTTAAGTCTTGTGTTAGTAAAATATTTTCATCTTGAACAGTTAGATGTAAAAACAACTTTTCTCCGTGGGGATTTGGAAGAAGAGATTTATATGCAGCAGACACAGGGGTATGAGGTCAAAGGAAAATAAAATTTGGTATGCAGGTTGAAGAAGAGATTGTATGGCCTAAAGCAAGCTCCAAGGCAGTGGTATTTGAAGTTTGACAGGTTTATGATAGAACAAGGTTATAATAGATGTCATTTTGATCACTGTGTTTATTTTAAAATGATAGAAAATGGAAGATATATTATCTTTCTATTGTATGTAGATGGCATGCTTATTGTAGGGTCTAATATGCAAGATATAAATGTGCGAGCAAGAAGAAATTAGTTAATTCATTTGCGATGAAGGATTTGGGTGCTGCAAAGAAAATCATTGGTATGAGAATAACCAGAGACAAGAAAAATAAAAAATTGGTATTGTCTCAGGGTGAGTACATAGAGAAGGTGTTGGAGAGGTTTAGAATGCAGAATGTAAAACCAATTAGTACACCTTTGGCTAGTTATATCAAATTGATCAAAGAAATGTGTCCCAAGACACATGAGGAGATTGAATACATGTCTAGGGTCCCTTATTCATCAACAATTGGCAGCTTGATATATGTGATGGTTTGCACAAGACTAGATATTGCACATGCAGTGGGAGTTGTGAGCATGTATATGAACAATCCAGGTAAATAACATTTGGAGGAAGTAAAGTGGATTCTCAAGTATTTGAGAGGTACTTCTACTCATGCATTATGTTTTGGAGGTTCAGACACGGTTCTACATGGATATGTTGATTCAAATATGGTAGGTGATAAATATAGCAGGAGGAGCATCGCAAGGTATGTTTTTACTATAGGTGCAACAACAGTAAGTTGGATTTCGAAACTGCAAAAGGTTGTTGCACTTTCAACAACAGAAGCAGAGTATGTTGTTTCTACAGAGGCTAGTAAAGAGATGATTTGGTTACAGAGGTTTATGGAGGAATTGATAAAGAAGAAGGAGAATAATAGGTTGTACTGTGACAGTGAGAATGTCATTCATCTTGCAAAGAACTCTACCTTCCATTCAAATACTAAACATATACAGCTCAGGTACCATTTCATATGATCCGTCTTAGAAGATGGACATTTGAAGTTGGAAAAGATACATACTAGCCAGAATCCTGCAAACATGTTAACAAAGGGAGTAACCAAGGAGAAACTGAGTTTTTGCTCATTTTCAGGTGGTCTTCAAGCATGAAGGTGAAGATGAAAAATTTCCCAGGTCCAAGAAGGATCATAATCCAGCAGATAGAACAACAGTGGAGCTTTTTGTGATCAATCTCCAAGTGGGAGATTGTTGGTTGTGGAGTGTGATTATCTTCATGATTCATAGGTCTTTGTTTTCAGTCGTGTTTATACCCCATGAAGGTTGTATACCCCTCCATGTGGGGGGGTTGTAAGGGGCCTTGCCCCCCTACGGGGTCTGGGGGGCTCATCCCCCAGGCTGGGGGTTTCGGGGGCCAACGGGGGTTCGGGGCTAGCATCCCTTGATGAGGGTTCGGGGGAGAATCCCTCGAAGGAAAAATTGCCTTGTAAATGTATATTGTAATTTCATAGTAAATCTAGATCGTTCATTATAAGGTTGTAGATATGATGGTAGAAGTTATGTTAGGGTTTTTTTCCCTAAAAGGAAACCCTTTTTTATGAGGGAATTGTATTGTGGTTGTGTATCATTGTGAATAATGTATTATGAGAGAGGAGACTGTGAGCGAAAGAAGAGGAAGTTACAACGAGTGTGTTTTAGGTTGTATCCCTTCATTTTGTTGGATAATAAAATGAAGGACCTAGCAATTTCTCTGGTGGATGTAGCCGACACTGGGTGTTCACCATGTATATTTGTGTCTTTGTTGTATTGTGTATATTCTGTGTTTTATTTATTGCTCCGTGATCCTGTTTTTCTAACAGTCCCTAACACCTTGGATCTAAGGTGATCAAGATTTGATGCCATATGTTAAAAATGGAGCACAATTGGAGAAATAAAATAAACTCAAAGCAACAAACATGTGGAAAAAATGTAGAAAAGAGTCAATATTTACCTTCGAAACCCTTTAATGGGAAAATTAGCACTCAAGATTTATCAACCTTATCGAAGTTGACCAAACACTACTAGGCCACTTGAGGCATCTTACAATGGATTATTCCAAGTCATTAGATAACCTTCATCGTATCTAATAACATGGATTACCCAATACCATGGGCTTGTAAACCTCCAAGAGTAAACACGTCAATGACTTACTCAAGGTTTATCTTAACTACTCTATGATAGAGTCAAGATTAACCCAACATTTCCCTCTTTAAACTTGAATTGGGATAAACACCTACCCCCTCAAAGTTTATTAACCAGGTTTCTGAGAATACAACATGCCCCCTATCACCTACATCTATGTCTAGAATTAACAACAAAGAACTTTCAAACCAAGGGTATGCATGCCTAAATAGTTCTTACAACCATATGCCCAATTTATACATAATAAAATCCAACTCCATAAAAAATAATTACAATTGTATGCCCGAGCATGTGATGCTATGAAACATCAATATGTTTCATTGTCAACATCCCTCAATTACACATACCAAGTACTTATGTTATCATTGTATGCCTAAGAAAATGATGCAAGAAGCATCTACGTGCTTCTTTACCCGCGCATCTCTCTTCTTTAAATGCAGTGAGTCAAATCAAACACTTCTTAACCGAGTATTTCTTCATCTTCTGCCCTACATCCATGTCCTTCCGCCTATGCTCCACATTAATCCTTGTGATCCATTTCTAGCTAACATTCACCATAGTTCATAGACCCATGAACCATCACTTCTATTTGTGTGCAACCTAATAGTATATGCACATATGTCCATGTGAGGGAATAAATTTGTAACCATTCTTTCTTCCACCTATTGACTATGTTATTTGAAAAGTAATAATGTGTCACAAGGTAATAAAATGTTTGTTGCACCAAAGTGAATACACAAAGACCAATATTTATTAGTCCCATCTTCATGTGGCCAATATTGCTCATAAACACATTCCCCTTGACCCAAAATAGTGATGTCCTTCATCACACTTCTACCAGCATGATACTCTTTAGGATCGACCTTTACACATGTGCTTCATATGAAACTTCACAAGGCTACATAGATTCCAACGATTCTCCTCCAACACCATGTGCATCCATCAATGAACGAGCGGGGTGTGAAAGACAACCCAACCATGTCTCTACAACCATTTTCAATGGATATGGGAAAATCCCTCGGCATCTTAGTGCCAAACAACTGCACCAAATCCACTCTTCCAACCTCGGCCTCCACCGTTGATTCCTCCCATGGCCTGAACTTCCTTCCAGTCACATATATCAGAGGCTAAATTTTTATACCTTTGAGAGGCTCTAGCACCTATGGCTGCAACTTATAGAAAAATGTAGGGCAAGCCATGGATTTCCATAGACTTTTCAAAAAATATCTAGAATATTACCAAATCCTTCAATATTTAGTTGAGAACCCCCATATCCTCCAAAATCCTTTGGAAAATTCCTTTGAATGATTATCATATATTTTCAAATAATTGACCAAAAGCTCTAAGATTTGGCTTGATACAGTTCTCAACCATGTCTCTACAATCATTTTCAATGGATATGGGCAAAGACCTCAACATCTCAGTGCCAAACAACTGCAACAGATCCACTCTGCAAACCTTGGCCTCCACTGTTGATTCCTCCCATAGCTCGAACTTCCTTCCAGACATAGATATTAGAGGTTGAATTGTTATACCCTTGATAGGCTCTAGCACCCCTAGTTTTAGCTTATAGAAAAACGTAGGGCAAGCCATGGATTTCCCAAGACTTTTGAAAAAATATCTAGAATATTACCAAATCCTTCAATATTTAGTTGAGAACCCCCCATACCCTCTATAATCCTTCGACTTACAAAAAAATTCATTCGAATGATTATCATAGATTTTCAAATAATTGACCAAAAGCTCTAATATTTTGCTTGATAAAGTTCTCAAAGAGTGTAGAAGAAGGTTCAGTGCTCAAAAAATTTCACGTGCTACTAATTCCTCCATCATTTAAATGCATTTCATCCCTAAAAACAAACAAATGAGAAAAACTCTTCTTCTACATTCATGCATTCATCTCTTTAACCTATATTCATGGATTCTAGCATAAGACCACTCTCAGTAGAGAGTCGAAGTCAATCTAGCTCTAATACCACATGTTAAACTGAAGAGAGAGAAATAGCACAAAGATAGACACAAGAAACACATGAGCCTATATTTACCATCTAAACCCTTAATTAGGAAAACCAACACCTAATAGATATTTATTATTTATTTAACATTAGCTAATCCACCCAAACACCAAGTCATTTGAGGATTCTTATGATGGAATATCTCAAACCATTAAATAAGCTTCATCATGTGCAATAGCATGGGCTATCCAATACAATGGGCCCATAAATTACCAATAATAAACCCATCTTTTAACATCACTAGTTGATTTTATTAAACACCACATTTTAAAATCAACCCCTTAATCTAATTATCGATTTTTTTTTTGGATATCACTAGCTCATGATCCCGGTCAACATCAACTTATGATCCCAGTCAACATCAATTTGGCATGAGGACATATGAATTTAGATTAAGCTAAGAAGAAAAAGTTGTGTTTTAACACTCTATATATTATATAGTTATACAGTTAAATTCCAATTATCAACTTCATTCAACTCAGATTCCAACGAAAACAAGTCAGGTCAGACTTTGAAGAAAAGGAAACTTAGAGCTCCAATGTCATATATGGAAAGGGGATGCGGGACTTCAATGTAATAATAATAATAATCTATTTTTAAGGTCACTCCTAAGCCACACAAAATTGGTGTATGAGACCCCCTTGTTTGTGGGACAAGGGACCCCCTCCGCCCAACGATTTGACTAGTAAAGTCTACATAGGTATACATACCCTACCCCCCTCTAGATTTGAACTTGTGAACTCTTAGGAGGAAACACATGTTCTTAACCATTAGGCCCACTCAGGTTGTATAGGAAGGTATAAAAAAATTAGCCATGAGGAAATCAATGACACGTCGGCATGGCCTAGGTTCAAATCTAGATCCTTTGAGCCTTATCGCAACAGGCCGAAGTCTCGATGGGGTTTGATCCCTGGTGGGCTGGGTGAAAATCACCATCCCCCACAAATAGGCCCCACGTCACTGACATTTTCATTTCCTTTCCGCTTAATGTGTTGATAAACATAATTGAAGGTACATAGATCCAGTTGTGTTATTTTTCTGATCCCTTGCAACATCCACTAACGTAAATTGCAGTGGATTATTTTAATAGTCGGGTTTTGTTTGACTTCAGATCACTACACAGAATTTGGAAAGGATCATAGAGATTAAAAGGATTGAGAGACTCGACGTGGAAAAGCTATGGTACCTAGAACGATCAATGCAAAGAGCAGTTTGGAAAAGAATATGGAGGATAAAAAGGAAGGGAAAAACACTTGAAATACTTGGAGAGAATATGAGTGCAGTGCTGCAGAAAATCCTTATTCTATTTCATCAATATTGTGTAGTAATGCAATCTGTTACTTCACTCTGATTCTGACGAACCTCATAATGGATGGCAATAAATCTGATTACCATCAATTGGGCCAAACATTGGGCATCATTTTCTAGCAAATTGATTAACCAAAGTTGTAAAAAGATGGCAAGGGATGCAATTGTTTTGGAATAAAACCAAAGGGTTTGGGAGATGGAAAAAAATAACTTTTAACCAATCACCATTAACTTTTAACCAATATCCATAAAGTTTATATTGTCACCATTTAAAAAAGGTTTAAATTTATTATAATATCATTTTAATAAAAAAAAATGTACGCTGATTGT
>JZKD02S0305472.1:140114-173734 GCA_000966675.3 Picea glauca | reverse complement strand
TACCTCAAGGGTTTGGTAATAATAAAGTGTGGTTTCTTCTATCTAGCTTTGTGGATCTATTGTGTATTCAGTATTTGTGGTGATTATATTGGTAGATCTATTCAGGTTCTTAACAGAAGTCACATCCCATAGTTATTGGGAGCATGGAGGATGAGTACAATCATCTTGGGGAAGTGTGTGAGTCAAGCAAGACAACCAAAGGAGGGGAAATTCATATGGGCAGCTACAACAATTTTACACATTCAGTTTTTGTGCATGAACAACAAGTAGAGCACAGGGAAGAGAGATTGGAGGTAGAGCATCCATGGAGAGTGAATTCTAGAGCATGCTAGAGCGTATCTGGAGCATTTTGGAGTTAAATATTGAAGAGTCAGGCTATCAGGCATGAAGAGCGAACTCTTGTGTGAGTTGCATTGTAACAACAATTGTTGTTGTTGTTGTTGTTTGCTGGTAGATTTTCCTAGCAATGAGTTCCCTTAAGTTCCCAACAGAGAGATTCTTGGTTACATGTGCCAGAGAGACCATGATAAACGAATGGGACGCCCCAGGGACTGATATCAGTGAAGGGGTACATTCCTTGGGTTGTGCAGGTCAAGAGGAAGAGAATTGGTGGAAAATCAGGATAGTTGTAGGAGAATACTAGTGTGTTGTGGGATTTCTGATCCGTGAGTGGATAGTGAGAAACCACCCTCTTTTGTGAATTACTAGCCTCAACTCAGTGGTGACTTGTTGTTGAGATTTGGAACAATGAGTCTATGGTTGGGTGGAACGTTCATCCCAAGCAGCTTATTACACAATTGATTTTAAATGATAAGTGTTTTATCTTGTTGCTATGTTTTTTTATGTGTTTAATTGTTGTATTGTTACTCTGTGTATGAAAATGGATTTATATGTTGTTGTAATAAAATAATTTACTACATTCACGTATGTTATTGAAATGTTGTAGATGCATCAATTTAATTGTAACATATAGTAGCTAAATCTGGTTCTAATTCGTAGCTGAAAGCTACAAGAAATTAATTGGTTTGTAGAAATTTTAGTTTTTGTGGGTTATTATGCACCGTAATGTTCCTTAGCTGGACTGGGTGACGTTGCATTATCATATAAAATCCTTTGGTTCAAACATCGGGCTTCTAAGGGCCGAGAACAGTGTGAATTGGGAAAATTCGTCGTTGCAGATTTCAGTCCGTGTGAATTTGGGGAAAAATGGTGAAAAATCAAAGAGAAATCCTCAAATTCGTGAGCAAGATTTGAGCTTGAATGAATCAGAATTGTTTAAGAGGTTCAATGGAGCTAATATGAAAAGTTGCAGAGTTAAATTCGACTTGGAATGGTCAAAATTCATGTTTTAATGGTCGTTGTAGAGTTGCAGGAAGTGTGGTGAATCGACAGTCGAGATTGTGTTTGAGCTTGAGATCAATGACCTAGATTCACTTTAATAACTTTAAAAATTCACAAGGTTTCATTTGTTTGAAAGGTTGAGTAGACCAACAACCGAGATTTGTTTTTGACAGTTGGGAAGTTGAAGCAAATCGACGGTCTATATTAGTTTCAGTTGTTTAGGAGTTGGAGCCAAGTGATGGTCAAGATCTTCTTGGCTTGGAGATCGACAATCCAAATTCATCAGGGATTTGGTTGAGATTTCTTTAAGTGTTGTAAATTCACCAAGAGAAATCATTGATTATCGATGGGTCAATGGTCGAGTGTCAGTTGGATTTGACAAAGTGTTTTTGGTCGCCAAAGGAAATCGTTGATGACCAGTGGGCTAATGGTCAGGTGTTGACCGATTCAGTGAAATGTTTTGACTGAGAAAAGAGAAGTTGTCGATGGCCGATAGGCTGATGGTTGGACATCGACCGATTCAACAAGGTTTTCAGGTCGTCCAAGAGAAACAATTGATGGTCGATGAAGGAAAGAGAGTGATGATGTGTCATGCCATGTCAACGTCCATGTGTCATTCCATGTCAACATCCACGTGTTGTTCCACATTAGTAAATTTAACACCTCAGGATGACATGTCATGCCACATCAACATCTATGTGTCATGCCATGTCAGTAGTTTCCATGTCATCCCATAAGTATCCAACAACCAACGGTCAGGTTAGTCAAATTAGTGATGTGTATAAGTGGTTTCCAAGAGAAATGACCGACGATATATGGATCGATGGTCGGGCATCAACCAAATTGATGAGGAGTTTTATTCGCCAATGAAAATCACCAACAATTGATAGCCAATGGTCGGGTCATCTGTTTTAGCATTGTGTTGCAAATTCTCTGTCAAAGGAATGAGTCGATGGTCGATGGTCAAGTAGACAATTTGGGAAAAATGTTGTGTGTGTCCAAAGGAAAGTGTCGATTGACTAATCGTCGATGGAGCTCAGATTTCACCCAATTTGAGATCAATGACTCATATTTAAAGGGTTGTTATAATAGTAAAACAATCAATTTTGTATGAAAATTTTCTATTTTTGAAGGTCATTAACTTGCAGGTCCTTTTTTAGTCCATTAACAACGTTTTTATCCAATCAAAACCCACGAGAAAAAATATTACCAAGGTATATTGTGTCTATGCAACTCAAATAAAAGAAAACAGAGAAAGTTATCCAATGAACTATTTTGGGTGCAAAACAAATCTCGTATGAGAAAGTTACAACCAAAATAGTATGGGTAAAATTTCAGTGCCAGAGTACTTCCAGAGGGAATAACTCCTTGCTCAAAGGTCAGTTTGGGGCACAGGAGCAGTCTATAGAAAGCTTAAGAACCATATAAAATAGCCATGGAGCCAGATTTAGGATATGTATATGTAAAAACGTGATGGAATAAAAAGAAGACACCTATAACATATAGGGATAAATTGGGAAAAATAGCCAAAACTTCTCTGGACCATAGCTTTCATCTCAGAGCTCAGATTTGAGAAAACAAAAATTCGTTGTAAAGGTATTGAGGAGGAAAAGACATATATCCACCCATGTTTTTTATTTAGGCACTAAAATATCTTATAAAGTGATAAAAGAGTTTCTTGTAGCAGTAAAAGAGTGGAAATTGCAACATGTTAATGTTGTAACTTTTCGCTCAGAACTCAAATTGAGGCATGGGTATAGTTGTTGGAATGTTGTTTCAAAGAGGAATGCATATAAGGAATAATAATTTTAATTGGTACACTATGTCCTCCATAAATTCATGAGGAAATAACCTGTATTTTAATTGATGAAATGTTTTATAGTATGCATGTTCTAACAATAATTATTACATGCACATTTCTTGTAGAATTAGAGGTACAGGAAAAAAAATTCGGTTCTTACATGAGGACTGGAGTTATGGATTATGCTTAGGGATATTATATCCATGAGGAAGATATTAGAGGTCTTCATTTCAGCATGTGAAATTCTTAGGCAGGGTCGAATGGAAGAAGAGACATACAAGAGACTGTAACTATGAGAAGCATGCATAGGGAAGTGCAAAGCTATAGAGAAAATAATGAAAGGATTATGAAAGATCAGGAAGAGATACTTAAGATATTGAATATGTTGCATAAGCAAGTTAACAAAGACTCCGGCACCAAGAAATCAACTAGTGCTAGACACATCACTTTATTTAGTTCCCAAAGCAAAAGACATTATCATGGGAATGACAAGCATTGAACAAGCATGAGTAGGCGCCATCATTCTCCAAGGAAATATACTAGAAGAACTCATGAAAGTTAAGGGCTAGGGAGTATCCCAAGTGTGTCTCATGTCTGAAGGCAAAGAAGAAGGCATGAGGCAGACATCTTGCAAGGTGAGCTCAAAAAAATCAAGCCACCAACTTTCAATGGTGAGCATAGGAAAGGAGAAGACATTGAGGTCTTGTTGTTGGAAAATGAAGAAATATTTCTAGCTACATGATTACCCCTCAAGAGTAGAAGCTATAATTAAAACCTACCACTTGCAAGGAAATACAACCATGTGGTGGGATCAATTTAAGTAAGCCAAGAACCTTGATGAGAAAATGATCCCATGGAGGTAGTTCAAAGGATATTTCCAAGAGAAATATTTGTCTGAGCATTACTATGAAAGGAAGATGAAATAGTTCTTTGAACTCAAGTTGGGAAGCATGAAAATGGACGAATATGAGAAGAATTTATTTGAGTTGCTAAAGTATGTTGAGTTCATAAAATATGAAAAAGTCAAAATACAAAGGTTTTTGAGTGGGTTACCATCCTTCTATAGTGACAAGATACAATATGATAACTCCAAAAGTTTGGAAGAAGCCATAAGGAGAGAAAAACATCTTTATGAGAAAAGCAAAGGAAGGTCATTTTTCCAAAAGGCATGGAATGACAAGATGAAGGGTAAAAAGGATCAAGGGTAGAAATGTTTCAAGCCGCCCTTTTTCAAGAATAATTCCCAAGCAAATCAACAAGGTCAGCCAACCCAAAATGAACATAAGACTGCATATGCGTTGGGAAAAGTCCAAGGAAACAACTTGTACAATGTTGGGGATGTGCGGGAAATCACGTATAGAGGGACTTCCCTCACAAAGGGAAAAGAATGAGGATTATCCACAACATTCGTGAATCTCAAACAATGGAAGACATGGGAGGAAACACGTCAAGTATTTATGCAGCCTTGGACAACAAGAAAACTGAATATCAATACCCCATGATTGAAGTGGAAGGTAAGATCAATAATCAGTCTATAACAATTTTAATTGATTTTGGAAATATCCATAGTTACATAAACTCTAACATTGTTGAAATATTTCACTTGCAAAATAGTAAGCATAAGAAATTTTGGTTAGTTCAATTAGCCACAAAAGCTAAGAGGAAAATCAATGAGCTCATTAAATATTTTGTAATAGACATGAATGGACTCGGCACAAAGGTAGATGTAAACATCATATTGTTGGGTTCATATGATTGTCTAGTTGGCATGGATTGGTTGGAAAAACACCATGTTGTCCTAGACTATTACAACAAGACAACCATATGTCTTGATGAAGAAGGGAAGCAAGGAAATATTCAAGGCATTCCAAGAGTTGTAGTTGCTAGAGAGGTTTCAGCCATGCAGCTGAAAAAATGTTTTAGTAAGGGATGTCAGATTTTTGCATCCCATATGGAAGAGGAAGCCAAAGATAAAGTAGAAAGCATTGAAGAGCATTCGGTCTTGAGGGATTTTGAAGATGTTTTTAGAGAAATCCTCGGATTGCCACCAAATAGAGACATTGATTTCTATATTGATTTGGTTAGAGGAGATTCCCCAATGTCCAAGACACCATACAAAATGGACACACCAGAATTGAAGGAGTTACAGATGCAACTTGAAGAATTGTTAAAGAAAGGGTATATATGTCCAAGTGTGTTGCCTTGGGGTGCCCGTGTTCTTTTTGTGAAGACGAAAGATGGAATATTAAGGCTGTGTATTGATTTCAGGCAGTTGAATAAGACCACCATAAAGAAGAAGTATCATTTTCCAAGGATTGATGGTTTTTTTGATCAGATAAAAGGTGAAAGAATATTTTCCAAGATTGACTTGAGATCAGGCTATCATCAAGTGAGGATAAAGGAAGAAGACATTGGCAAGACAACATTCAAAACAAGATATGGGATTTATGAATTCACGGTAGTGCCATTTGGACTATCAAATTCCCCAACAATCTTTATATGCCTGATGAATGGAGTGTTTAGGGAGTACATGGACAAGTTTGTAATTGTATTCCTAGATGATATACTCATCTACTCTAAGTCAGAAGAGGAACATGAGAAACATTTAAGAATGATGTTGCAATTTTTAAGAGAGAATAATGTGTATGCTAAGGTAAGTAAGTGCATCGTTTATTAAAGGAAGATTCACTACTTGGGGCATATAATTTTGGCAGAAGGGATAGCAGTGGATCCTGAGAAAATAGAGGCCATTAGAGGATGGCTAGTGCCAAGAAATGTGACATAGGTCAGATCATTCATGGGTCTTGTCAGTTATTACCAAAGATTCATCAAAGGATTCTCATGGATTGCAAGCCCAATCACTTCTTTGTAAAATAAAATATTGGAGTTTGAATGGAATCTGAAGTGTGAGTAGAGATTTCAATATTTGAAAGAAATCTTGACGAGTGTGTCAATATTGAATATTGCATATCTGGATGAAGATTTTGTTGTGTGCATTGATGTATGCAAGGAAGGGTTTGGTGGAGTCCTTAGTCAAAAAAATCATGTGGTATGCTATGAGTTCAAAAAACTAAAAGAGCATGAGATAAACTATGCTACCCTTGATCTAAAATTAGCAGCAATTGCACATGCATTAAAAATGTGGAGACATTACCTCACGGGGAGGAAATTTAAGCTAAGGACAAACCATTGTGGTCTCTTTGTCTGCGATTTTTCATGTGGAGCATCCATGGTATCTCATTGTTGAAGCTTGGACAATACGGGCAATGATCATCAACCCTCCCAATAACCCAAGCTAAACTCAATTGACTTAGATTTGAGAAGCTTTTATATATAGAAGGGGCGACCACATATAATCTGCGTGTGAATATTTTCACACTTAATCATAATGGCTGGAAAACTTTATAGATATAAATTATGTAAATGGTTTTGAAAGGTAAACACTACATCCATTATAAGAGACAAATAAATAAAATAAAATTTACATATTAATAATAATAAGGATAATAAATAAAATTTATATATTAAAAATACAAAGAAAACATTAAAATGGACACACAAAGGCTTTTGTTTATGGAAAATCTGTAAGGGAAAAATGTGAAATTGAATTTTTATAGCCATTGGAACTGTGTCTTTATATGTGGTAGATCTTTGGCAAAATATGAAACAATTTACCTTCACAACTGCTTTTTTTCTTTTTCTTTTAGTGGACATGTTGTCCGTATAATTTTATTCTTACCAGTTAGTATTTGAAATGTTTAATAATTACCTCTTCCATTTTTTATGATTATTATACATATATATTTTGGCTATCTCATTACTTTGGTTTTAATGTTTATTTTGGTCTTTTGGCTTTGTGGTCCTTGTTGGAGAAATAATGGAGAATCTATTAGTTAAGCAGTTCCGTTGGTGTTTGTATTTAGGACTTATATCCTATTTCCTAGGAGTTTGTTCTAACTCCATACCTGATGTATTTATTTATATTCATGATTGATTAATATGAAGAGTGCGACATTGCTTAGGTTTCCTCTAGGCGTAGCCTTCCTCACGGATAAGTTGGTATCAAAGCTCAGGTTGGAGCTGAATCTGTGTGGAGGAGATCTGATCAGTGCATGGATTTGTGGCTATGTAAATCATGGTGCGGTGAGCATAGAGCTGAAAGAGTTATCAGACCAATGCACTTGTCGAGAAGCAAATAGTGCACTGGAACATTCTGTGTTGAAGAAAGGTCCTTGCTTTCCCGACTGGAGTAGACATTTGATTGAACAAGCTTCTTTTTGATAGAGAAATTGATAATAGGGCATGTTATGCGTGATATTGTCGTGGGAAACCATCATATCTAGAGCTGCAACTTCTTCAAATTGTTGGTGTTAAACAATTGTCGAAGACTAGCAATGCAAGGCGCTAATACCTCTATGCCCGAGTCATGAATTACTGAAAGAGTTACTGCCACCAATATCGCAAGGAAGGATGATTCTGGTTGATTAATTGACTCATGGATCAACCAAACTACAGATGCGTGGAATCGAGGCGCAGTTTATAGACTGGGGTGTACCGGACCTATCGTCGTTTTGAAGGTGACGAAATGGATTGGACACATTTATATTTTGTTTTTGCTTTGAATATTTAACTACTTTTGGTGTCAGAAGTGGGATATGAACTCTCGCCCTCAATAGCTAAGATGAATGTTGTTGATTTATTAATAAGAGAAGTTTTGAGAATCTCTCGGAGACGTGAAGGAGATCGCCGCATGGGATCCATTGTTGTTTCCCAACCATTGCCAAGGAGCCGAATTGACCAGAGAAGTTGTTGCAAGGTGTAGGGAAACTATTATAGTTGGGTGTGGGTTTCTAACTACAAGTCACTGGGTAGAGGCACTACCCATGAAGAGGTACTTCCCATGAATTGCAGAGGTCGCTAATATTGTAATCTGTGTGGATAACAAAATAGAGATCAAGCCTTCCAGCTCCGGTGGAAAGGTATATATCAAGGAGACCTCTACCCATGAAGAGGTACTTCCCATGAATTGCAGAGGTCGCTAATATTGTAATCTGTGTGGATAAAAAAATAGAGATCAAGCCTTCCATCTCCGTTGGAAAGGTAGATATCAAGGAGAGTCGTCGTTACAAGATCCTGTAGGTGTGACAATGATTTGGTGAAGGGCCCGGTGGTCGAGGCCACGTGAATAAGAGCATGACATATGTTTAGAAAGGAAAAGTGATGGTGGAGGCCACAAGAGGAAAGATCGAGCCACAAATCGGTGGAAAAGAGAAGCATTGTTGCTAGTATGTGAAGGAGACAATGAAGCTGATTGTTGTTGTTGTTGCATGAGGTAGCCAGTATAGTTCATTGTTGGTTGAGGGTCTTAAGCTTGTTAAAATCCGAGGGAAGGTATTCCCTTGTGAAAGCTGCATGAAGAAATGAATGTGAGCGGCCCATGCGTGAGGGATGTAAGAGGTTGAATGTTGTGTGAGTGTCCGTTTGAAAATATTTGTGTCAAAGAGCTGTGAGAGGAGTTGCAAAAGAGATTGCCGGTGTTGATCGCTGCATTTGTCAGTAGTCGTGTGTATTTGCAGCAACGTGTTTTGGTGGATTCAGACCGATTCAGAGAAGTGTGAAGTCTCCCTGCGTTGGAGCATGGAATGGTCAGAGTTATTGCTTGGAGTGGTCAGAGTCATTGTTGCAAAGGAGCTACCTGCATAAAGAGTTGATGACACAGAGTGGCCAGAGTGTTGGTGTTGGCCCGTCGCTCTGCTCTCAGAGATATGAGAGGTATCAATGTTGCATACAGTATCGTGGAGGTATCACTGCTCACTTGCGTGGAGGTATAAGGAAAATCCTGCCACTATAGCGTGGAGAAGTCGTGAGGAAAGATATCACTGCAGAACCAAGAAGCGTCGTAACCTGAGGCTGTGTTTTCTTGTTATTAGAGTGTCACATGTTAAAGTGAATGAACAAGAGAATTCATGGGTCGACAAAGAAAACTTAAACAACTTCTAAGAGAGCTAAAACACATGAGGATGAAGAATCAACATGAAGAGTTATTGTATTTTGCAAATCAGTATGATGTGTTTCTAGCTGAAGAATCCATGTTTGACGAGCAGAATGTAGAGCTAGATCTGATCAATGAGGAATTTGATGAAATATATGAAATAGTGATGCCAAATTTTCCATTCTTCTCACGTATAAATTATGAACCTTGGGAAACTGAAATGAAAAAATTGCTATGGTTAGTAGATTTATTGCATTATGATCATGAAGGTCGTATCAATTTCTATGATAAGAGAAGAGGTGTAATAGCATTACAACTTATTATATTAGCACTGGATGAAAAAATCTTGTCTAGTATTTTGTGTGAATTTGGTGAAGTATACAGTGCAAAAATATTTTGGAATATTCTTGAAATGAAGTACAATATGAAGTGGAGTGAGAATGCTGAAGTTGATGAAGGTATTGTTGTTGAAAATGGTGATTGTGTTGACAATCTCGTAACTAGAACAAAAACTGAAAATGACATTATTGAAGTTGCAATGATTAATGAAGAAAGTATGTTTGTAGCTGACAGTAAAATAGCTTTTAGTGATTTGGTGAATTCAACTAAGATTGATAATGGAGATGAATGTATAATTGATAATGAACCCCTGGGTGAATCTTTGATAAATTTAGTTAAATATGATGATGAAAACTTTTCAAGTGAATGTTGGTTCCATATGCTGCACGAGAAGAAACTCATAGATGATTGTTAAGTGGAAAAGTAGCCCTACTTACAGTTCAGGTGGATAAAACTACAATAGGGAAGAAAGATGAAGAAAGGAAAGCTCTCTTAGAAGAACAAAATGAAAAGAACCAGTATGGTTCTTTCTATGTTTTTTCATATGATTGTAACAATGTTTTTGAGTGTGCAGGTTTACAAGACAACAACTCATTTTCAGTAGTGACTGATTATCAAGAAAACATGGAAGAAAATGAAGAAATTGACGAAGAACATATTGAGTCAATTTTTATGGTTTAGAGCCCGAAAGAAATCCATTATTATTATGAATTGATGTTGCAATAGTCCTTTGAGCGGGACATTGATGATTGTATCCAGAAAGAGTAGAAACCCACTTATGAGAAGTTGGAAGAATTTGAAAGAATTAAAGACAAACAATTCCAAGAATGTGAAAAAGTGTTGGGGACAAAGAACGATAGTCAACTGCCAAGTTCCAAAATGAAGAAGAACAAAGCCAAGATGACAGTGAAGCAGAACAGAATCAAGATGAAACATATTTGGAGCAACAAGCCAAGGAAGAAGTTCCATCTCCATCACTATCTGACAACAAGAAAGGTCAATATAAAATCGTTAGAGTCAAGTTGTAAGCCTAGCTGAGACTAAGACCAACATGCATGTTAGGAATTTGTATTGTAGATAATCCATTTCTCCATCAAGGGGGAGTGTTGGAGAAATAATGGAGAATCTATTAGTTAGGAAGTTCTGATGGTGTTTGTATTTAGGACTTAGATCCTATTTCCTAGGAGTTTGTTCTAACTCCCTACCTGATGTATTTCTTTATATTCATGACTTATTAATATGAAGAGTGTGGCATTTCTTAGGCTGCCTCACCTGTGAGGAGCTGGTCTCATTTCCATTTTCTAAGTGTCCTTTCTCATTTGGTTTGGTTTCCATGATACAAATCACTTTTAGTTGTGGTTTTTCTTCAATTTTCCATGAATGGAAGAGAGGTATCTGAGTATCTTATTATTTTGTTGTCATGATTTCATTGTGTCCAAGGACAAAGAAGGTATGATTAAATTTCCAACATTTTTATAGTAACTCTTTCTTTACAACATTTGAATTCTGACTAATATGAATACAAATAGGCCAGAGAAGGCATGATTAAATTTCCAACATTTTTATAACAACTCTTTCTTTACAGCATTTTAATTCTCACTAGTATGAATACAAATACAGAGTTTCATATTGACAGAGGCTAAAAAATAAGATTTAACTTGCAACTTGACTATGAATTTCCTCTTATTAACTGGTTGGTTGTTTTTTTTATCCTTGTAATTTCTCTTTCATCCTTTAGTAGCCTTTCAGTTCTCCTTCAATGGGTCAGTTTAACACATCATTATAGCATAATAATTATAGCATTCATCTAGAATAGAATTAGAAATGTATGTTAGGTAAAAATTGTTGATTAGTAACTACTCTTAAGATTTGTTTGATTTTATAATTCTTTCTCGTTAAAATCTCTTCATTTCTCTGAAGAGATTCATTTTCGGAGCTATTTTCCTCTTATGCACCTTCATGACTATTTGTTGGAGCTTTTGGTTTCAAATTCATGGTGACTATATTCCGAGGCCGCCTTCTGCTTTTGTGGATTTCAATTTTTTGTAGAGCTAAGAGCTTCACCTTTATGACTGCTTGTTTGAGCTTCTAGTTGGCCATTTTGTGCTTCCAATTCATAGTTTCTATTCTCCCATAGGCCTCCTGCAACTCTTGTGAGATTCTGATTTCCACGTCATTTTGTTATATTTTGTATGGGCTGTTGATTTTGATGTTTAGATTTTGTTTCTTTGGATGATTTGGTTGTTGTTGTTATGGTTTCTATGGGTTTGTTGTGTATTTTCCTGGATGGTTTGTTTGGGTTTGTTGTGCATTTCTTCCAGGATGTTTTGTTTGTTGGGGATGGTTTGTTGTTTGTTTCTAGTTTAGGGAGTGAAATTCTTTTGTAATTATTCTAACGGTTTTCACCTTTTTATCGATAATTTTTTTTTTTAAGTAAGAAGTATAATATATTAAAACCCTTCTAGAGGCAAAAAGGAGAACCAAAGTATAGATATAGTCATGCTGTAATTACTGGACTGCCCCAATAGAGGGGAAACCAGCCCAGTCAGCAGATTAGTCAGCATAAGTAAAGTAATGAACTATAAAGAGTAAAGTCCTAGACATCCTGGACATCAGTTGAAACTAAAACCAACTGACCCGACCTCTAAAAATAGCAAGGGCCTAAACGCCTGACATGTAACCTGGCCAGGTGGCGTGGAGATCCCCGGTCCAAGGTTCCTCCTCGACATACGTCGCCCCGTCCGCCCATTGCACCTCGAATTCCTCTTTGGTCTCAGTTCCAAAGTTATTCTTTGTGGTATCCTGCAGCGGTCACTTGACATAATTCACCTCCTCCACCATGGTCTTGCGCCCATCCCGTTTCATTTCAGACTCTGTTGCGCACTGCATTGTGACATCTCCACCATCGGTAGCTGCACAGGGTTCCTTCTTCGAAGTCGCGCACAACATGACCTTTCCGCCTTCGGTAGCTGCACCTGGTTCCTTCATAGAAGTCGCTCCTGCCAGGTCCGAGTGGAGAGCCTCGTGCATGGAGGAGAGGAGCTGAAGGAAGAGCGCCACCTTTTCATTTGTAGTTTGCAAGCGAAATTAAAGATCCTCCACCCCCCGATGGAGTTCAAAGACTAAGCCGTAAAGGATGGACAGGCTGTCTTTGATTTGCACGCCATTGATGGAATCAGAGGATGGGTGCCCATTTTTCCCAGGCTTTCGTGAAGAAGGTGGCTCGCCTCCTAAGTTCCTTGAAGAAGCCGAGAGTGGTGTAGGGGTTAGTTCAACCACAGGTGGGGCGAGGAGGAGACGCGAGGATGAACAAAGCGGCCGGGGGATAATTGCTAGGCAGTTGAAGTGCATTATCGGCGGAGCGGGAGGGGTAGTGATGTGAGGCTCGGCCTGGAGGTGAAGGGAGGAGCAGGTGGAAAGTGGATCGGGAGGCGAAATTGAAGGCCGATGAGGTCTCCAGGGAGAACCCCGTCGTGGCCTCCCTCTTGGTCGCGACTTATGGTTAGGCATAAGGTGCACCTAGCAGAGGCAGAATGTCTGGGGGTGAATAGGAGCCACCGGGAACCAGAAGATTCTAGCATGAGCAGGCCATGGTAATGAAGGGGGGATCCCTTCAGACCACCAACAGAGACAATGGACTGAAACTAGGAGAAAAGCCATGTGAAAATGCATATTAGGAGAGACTGACTACATTAAAGCCCTTTCCCGTCGTGATTAGAGCTAGTTAATGCCGCAGGAGGGTGGTGGGCGGTGGCACGATCCCGTCACATGGCTCCGTGCCCCGTTGGCTGGAGCCGTCCTCCATTATGTGCCAAGTGTACACCACTAACACCCCATCCGGGGACCTTTTTATCGATAATTATTAGAGTATCATAATTGTTTTGTTTTAGCAGCCTTAACTACTCTGTTTAAACTTATTGGATTTTCATTTGTTTTCCTTTTATTTTTCCTTCACGCCTTGGTACTTTTTAGGCCCTTCATCTCACCTTATTAAAAAAAATGGTTCAACACACCCACAGGTGAAAAGTAGCATGTGTTTGGAATTGGTGTTCCTTAGACATTTTCAATTCTTGCAAGTTAAGGATGTGGATTGGACCAAAGTTCCATTGATCCTTCTATCTCCTCTCTGATGCCTTCGATTTTCTTGCAAACTAGTTACATCTACTTATTTCCATGTTTTCCATTTCATGACCCAACCTCATCCCTGGCCATCCTCTGTAACCCAGAAAAATCTTGTGCTTTATTCCGACCCTCCCTGCAACCCAGCAAATTCTTTTGATTTATACATTTGCTTCATATTATTCGACTAATAGTTGGCCTTACTGATCTTATTATTTAGGATAGTTCATTGCAATATTGGAACCCTATAAATAGAAACCCAAAAAAACCTCCCTATTTGGAATCGTTCCTCCAGATTCCCCTGATAGTTTCTAGGGTTCCTCTCGCTGGTCGCCATGGCCTCAGGCTCGGGGGATCCCCCCCAACCCCCATCGTCGCCTAATCTTGGAGTGTTTTAGACGTTGATCTCCTCCTACTCTTAAGCTTCCAAGGGTGCCCCTACCTCTAGATTCATCAAAAGATTGGAAGCAATTCCAAAAGTGTCGGTCCACTCCCCTTCTTCGAGACCATTTGCTCTCTAGCTGGCCGAAAATGGTCTAATAGGGAAATTCACCAGACTCTGGCCGTCCCCCAAAGCTATGGCTCTATGGCTAGAGAATAACTGGAGGAAAACAATCAAGGGACAACTTTCTACAACTTTTTGTGGTAAGGGATTCTATGTTTTTATTTTTGAAAACAAAGCAGATCGAGACTTGATCTTCAGAAATGACCCGTATTTCATGGGAACCAGAGGGATCTATCTGAACAAATGGACTCCAGACTTCATTCCATAGAATGATATCCCCTCTGCTGTTCCAGTATGGATCAAGCTCCCCTTCTTACCCCTCCACTATTGGAATGACGAAACAATAAAAAATATAGGCAACTCTCTAGGAAGGTTCATCGGTCGAGATGAACCACGATATGGGCTGCAAATTTTGCAATTTTTTGTGTAGAATTGGATCTGGAAAAAGGGCTTGCAAAAGCAATCCATCTCATCCTGGATGGTTGGTATTACATCCAAACTGTGGATTATGAACAACTCCCATTTAAGTGCAAATATTTTCATGAATATGGTCATTTCCCCAAAAATTGTCCTAAGGCGACCTAGGAGCACCCATAAAACAAGGCTTCTAAGAAATGGAAGCAAGAAAAAAGAAAGAAAACGACGAATAGAGCAATAAACCTGCAATAGGAGAGAAAAAGTAACTCTAGACCCTCCTCACCAAGTAAAGGGAAATCCCCAATACCAATCGAAGATGAAGCCGAAAGAAACAAGAACAAGTATGAACCCTTGGAAACTTTGGAAGTAGAGTTGATCAACTCAAAGGAAAATACAGAAGAAAACATCCCTGATCAAGATGCAGTTCTTGAGATCCCCCTAGAAGATCCAAATCGCTAACACCAAGTTATTCATCAAACACAGGAGGAAGACAGTCAAGAAGAATCCATAGAAGAAATGGATATAGAAATTACAAAGAACGTTCGAACCACGAAAGCAGGAAGGAGAACAAATAAAACGAGAAGGGAAAAAGCGACTACCCAGGACAAAGATCTAGGAACCCAACCAACATTGGAAGAAATCCTCTGGAAATAAGGGAAAAATGGAAAAGCCCAACCAACAAAGGGGCAGTCTCAGACCATGAAGGGAGGGGCACCAAAGAACAATAGTAAGTAATGAAGGTAGTCTCCTGGAATTACAGAGGTCTGGGCCAGAGTGAAAAAAAAGAAGCCATGGGAAAGTTAATCCAGATAGAAAAGCCCCAAATCCTCTTAATCCAGGAGATGAAACTCCAGGGCGATGAGGCCCTAAGAGAAATGAAGCAAATTTGGAAACCAATTAGCGGAACGACACTGAATGCAAGAGGTGCCTCGGGAGGGATCTGTACAATTTGGAACACTCAAATCTTCAAGAAGGAACAAATAGTGTGTTGAGGAAAAGATATGAAATGATCTTACTCAGGTATTTTCAAACCTTGTTTGGCTAAAGAAAAGTAGACGGGAATGTCACCCTATGTTTATAGCCAACAAAAATAACATCCTAACTTACAATATTTAATTACGAGTGCTTAGGCTAGTCTTTTTTCAATAAAAGCTTGCTGGAAATTTACTTTTTATGTAATTTTCTGAACATATCAATTGTTGAAATGAATGTAAAGATAGAAGTAAAGTCACCAAGATGATAATAAAGATAGATGAGACATAAAGCAATTCTTTATTTCATTCAAATTCACCAAACAATCATTTTCTTTACAAAATCTCATGCAGAAATTTTGGACCAAAGTCAAACTTAGACATCCCTGATGGAACATACAAAAGGACCTTTGACAGAAAACCAAAACTGAACTCTAAAAGCTGGATCAACTTGCCATAGATTGTTTCCCACTCAAATCTTCACAATGTCCTTTGTTAGTCATGAAAACTAATTCACAAATAGACAAGTCTACACAGACTATCAAAGATAGATCAACACCTCTGGAAAAAAAGTCTCTGAATGATGTGATTTAGCCCTGAATATTGTTGTCTACAATAAGACCTTTCTATCATAAAAGAGAATTACGATTGTGATGAATAAATGAATGGATGAAAATTGAACTATCTCAACATAAACTCAAAGAGAAAACCTTAGTATGATTCTGCTTCTATCCTCTCTATTCCTCCCTTTCCTTTTTCTTTTAAACAATTTAGAATTCGTTGAAGTAGTTGAACCAACTCATTAGTTAAGTTAATTAAAAGACTCAACCAACTTTAGTTAGGGGGGAAAATTAATAATCATAATAAAGGTCATAAATAAATAATAACTAGTAGGTGGGACCCCTTGTGACTCCCTTTAGCTCATAACAATCATAACATAACTATCTAGTTAAGAAAAACACACATCCTTGTGTCTCCCATCCACATATTCACATTTGACAATTTAGCTCATGATATTTGAAATTGTTTTCAAAAAATAGTATTCATGTATCCAAAAGTAAAACATGTTGTCAAAGTTTCCTGGAGTCAACTATCATCAACAATAAAATAAAACTTAAATCCATATTTCTTGGTTTGTGAGGCAATCTTTCCCTTGTTGAGTCTATCATCCTTTAGTCCTTCTGAACCTGCCTTAGACTGTGCGAAATCTTCAAGCCTCGTCTTGCTGATCATATGAGAGAAATTGTCCTTCCGATGCCAGTGAGAGGACACAAATTTACCAGAATTATCTGAAGATGCGAGAGGGGTAGTAGCGGCCCTCTCCTTGACAGAGGCGTAGTAGGCCTCAGTCTTTAGCCTTTTATTTGAATAACTCATTCTTGTAAGCGCGATTTATTAGCAAATAATCTTTAAAATAACCATACATGACAACTCTTAAAAATATGAAATAGATTTGGCTCAGTAATGTATCAGACTTATGCAATCCAATCCATACAGATTATTTTATTGTTTATCAATGAGTAGGGGGGTGAATAAAGGGTCCTGGGATAGGTGAGGGGTTTGTATTGAGAGAAACATGGTATGATGAGAGAAAAAAAATATGATTACTGCTCAAAGACAACAACAATCAATTGCAAACCAAAGAAAACATCATTGTAATTCACCAAGACACTGCTACTGCCAAGTGCTTCAACACAAAAATTTTCTTGACTATAATATATTTTAGAAAAGGGAGTGAAAAATGAATGTGGGAAGGCGATGGGGTTGTAATTAGATAAAAGCGAAATAATGGTGGGGAATGAGAGCGGGTATTGTTCACAAAATTAATCAAGTAATCCATATATTCATTCTGTTAAAAGGAGATGCACTAACAACGATTAATGTGACCAAATAACAATTATTGTGTATTTAACTAGTTCACTGTTCATAATCAAATGTCTAACACAGTGCCATCACAAGACAATATGCATTCCACATAATCTGTAAGGGAGTTTCGTTCCTTTTATTTATAGCAATTCTCAAATGTGTAATAATAACCATTTCTGCTCTGTTAATCATCCAAATCAACCACTGCCCAAACATTACTTCAGTCATCAAATACACTCAAAAAATGTGTTTCAAAATTACCATGAAGTTATGTTGTTACTGCAATTTGAGCCTGCCATTTAAAATGCACGATAATCGTTAAACATACATAGTGGGCAGCCAACCCAATAATCCATATTTAAATTGGAAAAACCCTGATCGTTATTTAAACAGATAGACGACAACCACCATCCTAACACATGCTATGCACAAAATAATTCAATCATGCAAGTATAATTATGTCACTGTACAAGCCCAATTCAACCTGACTCCAAATAATAAAAATTTCGGGCTATCCGTCCAACAGAACGAGGCAACAACAACATGCTTGTCTTCATAAAACAAATAATTGAATTACAACAAATTCGTGCTCAAAACTCTATGACTATCTCTGATTGTGAAACCCAAAATTATCCATATGATACACAATGTGTAGCCACCCAAAACAACATGATGCAACATTTCCATTTTACGCTTCTAAACACACAGTCACAGTATTAACTCAACCCATCGTGTCGAGCTATCAATTTAATACTGTATCGCTTCAGATTAATCAAACTGCAATCAACCATGCTTTATAAAACATGGGGTCATCCCTATTGACGCCATCAAATAACCACACCGCACACAGTGGATGGATTTTCTACAGTCATCTCGGTTGCAATATTTATTTGGCACCCAAAAGAAAAACTCATAGTTACAGTGACCACTATTCGTGGCTTCAGAACACCACACATGCAAACACATTACGCGCGCACATCAGTAAACAATTGTAACTAATGTTGAGTTTATCATCCCAATAATTTTTAATGCAAAAGAAAGTGACTGTGTGTCAACCCAAAAACTTCAACAACTAATTCAATGCTGTGACCATACTTGAAATGTAGTAAAAAATCGACCTAGAATGATGTGGAAACCATACATACCCACATGAAGCGACACCGTGACTTACTCAATTAAAACAATAATAGGTCATCAAAACACCAGGAGGGTTACTGTGTATTTGATCTGTCTAAAACAATTGTGCATGGCGTATCCATTATAATAACACAGGCAACGACTAGATACCAAAACCAACACGATTTTCACATAACCAATTGGGTGAGCATGTACTCAATTTTGTTGACAATACATATCAATTAACCATAACCAATATCAAACCCGACAGGACCAACGGTCTTCTCTATCAACCCTCATACTCGAGGGGTTAAGGGTTTGCTCTGTGGTCAATACAGGAAGGGCAGAGCTAACTCTTCTCTATGGTGAAAACCTCTGAGACTGATGGTGTAAACACGGAGAACACCACAATTTACTTCATGGCCAAGGTGGCAAACCCCATGAAAGGAGATCTATGAGTAGAGGAGTAAGGCTCTAATTCGACCTGGTATTGATATTTAACACACACAGGGTATGACCCTCATGTTTCTCTAATCAGAGAACCACAACACTGAGGTGAAGACAGGGTTGAGCAAGAACAAAAAAACCCACTACACAATCTTTAGTGGTGAAAACAACCAATGCCCAAGTGAACAAAACACAATGACACAGGGTGCTTCCAACCATCAAAACCCACAAAAGCCAAAGACTGGATACAATGATGTGAACGTGTAAAGATAGCCAGCTACCCAAAACCAAAAAAAATACCCTCCATCTAAACCAATAGAGAACCCTTATGGTCGCTAACACCAAGGATGACCGATAACATTATGAATTCAACATCATTGCAGAGGAGACCATCAACGCCTCATTTCAAAAACACGATCTTACACAGTTGCAATACTTAAGGAAAGCACAAACCAATACACATGAGCCAATATCCATTTCATAACCAGAGCAGACTCATGAATGGCCAAAAAAAGACATACATGTAATCAAACACCTTAAAACATGAGTTGGTCGAGTGGTTCCTCTCTGCGAAGAATTCGAAGCATAACCACAACAACAAGGTTAAACAATAGCCTGACTAGGGTGGTGGCCAACGGAGGGAGAAGGGGTGACGTGCAGTAAATGCATGTCGCCTCCACCCACAGTTCATTAATTCATCAGTACATGCCAACAAGCGTTTCCTTAACACCATTAATTTAAAACCATGTGTTGGAATCTGCATCTATTACTTGTCAAATGTTCCATCCACATCATATCTTCCATTTCCAACTTGACCATATTACATATCAATTATATAATCCAATAAACTATGTATTGAATCATCCAAATAGTGCGATCCACATCAACTCACGCCATAACATAATCACTATGCATATCAATTACATAACTAAAAAAAATCGCATAGCTACTAATTAAATAGCTAGGATAACAATGACTCATTAAAAATCAATGTATGCAGCATAGTATATAGCATGTTTTAGTTCCTTATTTTTGCTTTTATATTTCCTTGCTTATTCTCCTCTTAATTTTCCTTTATTTTTTGTTATTAAAATATATCTGTTGCAAGTGTCATAAGTAATAGATCTAATAATAGACATCAATGGTGACCATGAAAAACCTAGGTTGTTGTAACATAAAGCCTTGAGCTTGGAGCAACACAAGAAACAGGTATGATACGCTTGGTCTATCAACCAATAAAAAAAAGATGTCATCAACCATGTAAGCAGTGTCAAACAATAGCATAACATCAAATAAGAACCAAACCTGATCTCCAATCTACAAGGGTTTCCCACCTACTAGTATTATTTAGCATTATAATAATAGGCTTCAACAACACTTTGCGTGAAAAAACTTCATTGTGATTTTAATCATCAACAAACTGGCAACTTCATAGGAAACTTTGTTTTCAACATATTCAAGAATCATAAGTCATAGTTTTGTAGACCAAGAACAGTAATTTCAGAAGATGTAACCAAAATAATTATGCAACAGGGGGAAGTGAGCGGATTTAATGAAAAAATGACAGGGAATTTGGGAATAGATTATGAAAAATGTTAAGTATGAGGGGGTTTATCCCTGTATGCATAGTCATTGTACCAGAACTGGCTCTTATCTCAAGGAGAAAAATTGATGGATCTGCTCTTTTATTTCTCAAATGGACGAAGAAATGGAGAGAAGAAGCGAGAGATAACCAATCTATTTATAAGATAACAGTGAAAGAAGATAACAGATTCAAGTGTGTCCTCAGGGGAACATCGTAACAGTCGTGTAAGATTGATTGTTATAGATTAACAATATCTCGTAGGAGTTTCATTGTGGCATAACTGATCCAACATCTTATTCTTGACTAAAAAAGATGACAAAATGCAATAACTAACAGAATAAAATTGCAGAAAACTAAAATAGCAGAAATAAAATGACATAAAAGTAAAAGTGATAGGAAAAGATTCAAAACAAAGACATAAATCAACTACTGCAAGAAGAAAATAAAAATAGCGAAACTGAAAACAGAGCTAGACTATCAAAACACATAAAATCCGGATAGCGTTAAAGATTTTCATGTTGGTTCCACATAATGCTTCAAGTGAGAACCATTAGTGTTGTAGGAAAACAATCGCTCCTGTAAATCTTTCAGAATGTAAGAGTTTGTACCTAAGACAAAAGTGATCTTGAAAGGACCCAACCATAATTTCTGAAATTTTGAATGTCTTCCCTTATCAGCGTGAGTTGAATCCCATAGAAAAACCTTTTCGTTGACCTTAAACTTGACAATATTGACACTCTTGTTGAAATACTTCTTAACAATTTGTTGTCTCCTTTTAATATTATCCAAAGCAAACATCCTTTGTTCTTCCAAAGCTAGTAGTGCATTTATCCTTTGTGAAACATTTGAAGAATTTAATTCTTCGATCTGTAGCATCAACCTTAAGGAAGAAAGTTCCAACTCAGTTGGCAAGAGGACTTCCTGGCCATAAACAAGATGAAAAGGAGTACAACCAGTGATTACCTTAGTGGTATTTCGATCTTCCCAGAGGGCGTAAGTGAGGAGAGTGTGTCACTGATGAGGCTTATCTTCGATGATACTTTTGACGATTCTTACCAGATTTTTGTTGGTAGAGTCGGCCTACGCGTTTCCTTGGGGGTAATAAGATGATGAGGTGATATGTTTAACCCCCAACTTGGATAAAAATTGAGTCATCATAGCAGAAATAAAGGCGGGGCCATTGTCTGTAATAATTTCTAATGGAAGACCAAATCTGGAAAAAAATATCATTTTCAAGGAAGGAAATTACTTGACCGTCTGTGGAATGCTTAAGTGGGACAGGTTCAACCCATTTGTATAATAGTCTGTGGGTGTCAAAATAAAAACTTGTCCAACTGAAGAAGGAGGGTTAATAGGACCAATAAAATCCAATCCCCACTTTGAAAAGGGAAAATCTGGTAGGACAGGTTGTAACAACATGGCTGAAAGGCGTTCTTTCCCAACAAATTTTTGGCACTTGTCACAAGATCCTGAAAAAACATAAGAGTCATGAAATATTGAAGGCCAGTAGTACCCTTTTCTAATAATATTGAAAGCAATGGTTTTTGCAGAGAAATGACCTACTACATGAATGATAGAATTTGAAGAACCATGAGCTTCTTGCAACAGTTTCTGAGCGTCTTCATTATTTACACAACGAAGCAACACACCATCCACAGATCTTCAAAATAAGAAGTCTCCTATAATGACGTATCTTGCAGATTCAAGACGAAGTCTTCTCCTTTGTTGAGTGTCTAAGTTGTCTGGATATTTTTGGTTCTGTAAGTAATAAACCAAATTCTTGTACCAAGGATGTTCAGACACAGAGAGGATCTGATCGTCAATGTAAAAGAGAGCTGAAAGGGAACTATCTTCTTCGTCAATTTCTTCACCATTCTCAACATGCTGAGCTAAGTGAAGGGCTAGGTCATGTCCCTTGATAGTGGTAGAAGTCATGATATTTAAATCATGCTCCTGGATCTTGGCAAGACAATGTGAAATCTTCCCTGAAAGATAAGTCCGTGAGAGCAAAAACTTGACAGCAGGTAAGGGAACCTTTACCAATGTATGCTTACCTAATATGTAGTGGCGAAACTTTTCAACAATCTTAACAAGAGAGAAATCATGTTTCTCAATAAATGAATATTTAAATTCATCATCAGACAAACTTTGACTCATGTAAGCCACTGTTTTTTTATTACCTTGGTCATCATTTTGCATGAGGACAATAGAAACTACCTCAGTGGCATTAGTATATATCATGAATTCCTTCTCAAAATCCAGCTTCGCTAACACCAGTGCGGAACTGATTTCTTTCTTAATCCCTTCAAAATCATTTTTGACATCATTTGTCCAAGAAAAGAAATGATCTTGCTTAAGAAGATTATGAATTGGCTTGACCATCACAGCAAAATCTGGGACAAACCTATGGACAAAGTTAATAACCCCCATAAAAGATTGAATTTCTTTCTTGGAAGTGGGAGCAGGGAGATTAAGGATAGAATCAATCCTTTTGGGATCAATTCTTATTCCTAAATCATATACAATGTGCCCAAGGATTTTTCCCTTGGTAACACCAAAAATGGATTTCGAAGGGTTTAGAGAAATACTAAATTTCCTACATCGCATGAGAAATTTTCTCAGATGGCCAAAATGATCTGATCGAATTTTAGAGTATACTTTTAATTCATCAAGGTAGATTTGAATGATCTTACCGATCAAATCGTCAAAAGATATTTGCATATCTCTTTGAAAGGTGATACCTGCATTAGATAATCCAAAAGGCATACATTCATAAGCAAAGGTACCCCAACAAGTAATAAAGGTGGTTTTATATTTATCTTCCCTTTTTACCTTGATTTGATTGTAACCGAAAAACCTGTCAAGTAAGGACATCATTTGTGACCCTGCAACTTGCTGCAAAATCATTTCCATATTAGGGAGATGGAAGTGATCCTTTGTACTAGCTCGATTTAATGCGCGAAAATAAACGCACAATCTGATCGGACCAGTTGGTTTCCAAACAGGAACCAGATTTGAAATCCATTCAAAATACTTGACCAGAAAGATGATCCCAACCTTCAAAAGTTTTTCCAACTCCTTTCGAATAGTTGCTTCTAGTGTAGGGTTGATAAGTCTTTGTAGCCTATTTTAACATTCTTTGGAGCCTTAGGTGTCCCAATGTTCAATGAAATGGTTTCACCCACCTTCCTTTTCGACTCTTCTTCTTTCTGTTCTTCCTTGTTGCCTACATCACTTGAATAAAATGAACTCTCTAGAGGAGTCAAGCCCCTAGGAATCATGTTATCTTCTATGGATATAATATCCTTAGGATTAAAAGGTTCATTTTGGATAAAAGAACAAATTCTCTCATCGTTAGGGAAGACCTACCAAGATTCTATATTATCGGGGATATGCGGACGATATAGGGATTGAAAGGTGCAATCAGGTCCGTGTGGCAAAAGTTGTCGATTTGGGGAGGCTGCAAAAACTACTAATCGATTAGCCATTGAGTTTAACTCCCTCTTTACATGAGTGTTGTTGAAGGATAAAAGGTTTGAGATAAGCACCCAAACAATTTGGGTGTATCGTTTCATCAACTTGTTGCTAGGAGAGTAAATTTTACGCACTAGATTCACAACAAGCTCGTAATCCCCAAAAAATGAAAGGTGACCACAACCAAGATTATAAGTGTTTTCAATGACTAATAATAAGGCTTCGAATTTAGTGACATTGTTAGTGCAAGTGAACTCCAACTGGTAAGAAAAGTTATGGATTTTTCCTACAGGAGAAATCAAGATAATGCCGGCTTTGTTACTTTCATTTGAGCATGAACCATCAAAGTGCATGTGCCACATGCCATCATCTAAATCGATTTGTTCTATGGGAGTGTTATCCTCCTCAACAAAGATGGTATACACTCCTAGGTCCTCTTCGATATAGTTCACATTAGGCTGTGGGTCGCTCTCTATGTAAGGTGATATCCTTCCTTCTCTAAGGACTATAATTTTTTTCTCGTTACGAGGAACGGATAAATGTGTTATGTTGAGTGAGAGGTATACACCTACTAAGGCTTTCCAATCTTTCCCTAAGATGATTGATTAATTTCTTACCAACATATCAATTACCTGAATGTTGAGGGTTGTCCTTATTTTAGGATGAGCGCAGAAAACTAAGGTCACATCCCTAACCTCGCCTATGGTCGATTGTTGTAGACTATTGTAGGAGAGAATGCTTCTGGCGTTTTCTTTTGTACAAGACAAGCCTAGATCTTCCATGATAATATTCGACATCACACTTGGGTCTGAACCACCATCAATGAGGCAACAATGGGCAATATTATCCATAATCTTTACATAAGTATAGAAAGGGGGATTTTTTACAGGGTATCTAAAGTTATGTACACCTAAAGCTACAACAGAAGCTTTTCCTTCCATGAATTTTTTCAGATGCATCTGTTGTTCAGGGACATAAACCATGTCTAGAATGGTTGCATCTTCTTTGATGTTGGCCAACTGATTCAAGATATTGTATTTGGAAGAGGGGAGAGGGGAAACAATTCCTTGACTCTTGGGAACTTTAGGAACCTGGTCAGTTGCAACGAGTGAGGATGAGCTCGAGGTAGAAGAAGTGTGGGGAGGGTCAAATTTTCCCTTGAGAGTATAGGCTTTGTTCCTAGTGTTGATGACCATGACATCCTCTGGCTTTGCAAAATCTAGGACAACAATAGTAGCTTCTGGTTTTTTTACCAAAGATCTTACATTTGGCACTCTTCTTTACCTCACATGTGGTTTCTTTACACCAACTCCGAGATAAGATAGCTTTAGGCTGAAAATTGTTTTCAACCAGATTACTAAAGGTGGGTGTAGAAGAGGATGAAGCTCAGGGGTGAGAGGGGAGACACTTCCCTTTCTCTTGAACGCTATCATACGATTATTCATATCTTGTACTAGTTGTAAGAGGGAAGACATATATGTTTGTCTAACTTATTATCCCTGGGGAAGACCGGTTATTTCAAGTTGTTCGTCATACTCTGAATAGGTATGCAGAGCAGGGCCGAGATTGTCAATGGATTTTTCCTCAAGCCTATGACGATAGAGAGAAGGCAATGCATTGTAGTAATGCACGAAAGCGGCTTGGTTCTGAGGGAGGATAAGTTCGGGGATTTTATTGTATAATTTGGTGAAACGCAAGTTGAAAGACTTGATGGTCTCACCATCTTTATAGGTAACATTATTGTATTCCCTTAACTTCTCGGTGGGGCTTTTGGATTTCCCATAAGTGGATCGAAACAAATATATTAACTCCTCCCAAGTAGACATAATCTTAGGAGGAAGGTCAAAGAAGTCAGCCGCGGCCTTTCCTTCCAAATAATTGATGAACAAGCACATGCAAGTGTCATTGTCGTTGGCCCCTATGTTATGACAAGCATTAGAAAATGCCGCAAGGTGTTCGTTTGTACTGACAATGTTATTTCCTGAAAAACTTAGGCAGGTTCTCTTTAAACTTTGGAAGTGGACGAGTAGCAGGTGCTAGGTTAAGAGGAGAGGACACATGCCACAGGGTAGTTGTGGCGTCTTCTTCGAACTGAAAAAGCCCATAATTTTTAAAGACTTTTGGTGAGGTTCATGGTAGATTGTACAAGGATATGATGGCTATACAAGATACCAATCACTGATGATGATGAAGATTGAGAAGATGGAGCACTTCCAGTGCCACCAGATCCACCACTAGATGGCATCCTGTGGATGATAAATGAGGGAAAGAAAGACAAACTGGATGAATCAGATAAATTTCTCCTTAGAGTACTTTGTTGGGCAGATAACACAATGTTTCTTCTTCATATTTCAACAATAGGATTGATTTCACGTGACAAGCCTCTTCTTCTTCTAGAAGAATGAGAATCTAAGGACATGAAAGAAAGGACAAAACTGAAGAGAAGGTTACTGTTGATTTATGGGTTGCCTACATCTAGCTTCCAATTGTTCTTGAGCACTAATATCTCATTCAATTGTTGCCCAATAATGGTTAAGATCAACATGGGTGTTGGGAGTGTCTAAGATGGTATTAAACATATTCAAAGAAATGCTGGTCTGGTCTTGAAGGTCGGGCTCAATATTAGGTTGCCTTGCAACAGGAACATTCATTAAGTATAAAACAGTCAAAGAATCAATATCAGAAAAGAAAGATGTATCGATGAAAATCGCGTATAAAAATTAACCAGAGAGATACCGAAGATCTCCCTAGTATGGTCGTCAAATAAATGTTGAGGAAAAGATATGAAATGATATTACTCAAGCATTTTCATACCTTTCTTGGATAAATAAAAGTAGATGGGAATATCACCCTATGTTTATAGCCAACAAAAATAACATCCTAACTCACAAGTATTAATTACGAGCGCTTAGGATAGTCTTTTTTCAATAAAAGATTGTTGGAAATTTACTTTTTATGTAATTTTCTGAACATATCAGTTGTTGAAATGAATGTAAAGATAGAAGTAAAGTCACCAAGATGATAATCAAGACAGATGAGACATAAAGCAATCATTTATTTCATTCAAATTCACCAAAGAGTCATTTTCTTTACAAAATCTCATGCAGAAATTTTGGACCAAAGTCAAACTTAGACATCCCCGATGGAACATACAAAAGGACCTCTGACAGAAAACCAAATCTAAACTCTAAAAGTTGGATCAGCTTTCCACAGATTGTTTCCCACTCGACTCTGCACAATAGCTTTTGTCAGTCATGAAAACTAATTCACAAATAGACAAGTCTACACAGACTATAAAAGAGAGATCAACAACTCTGAAAAGCAAGTGTCTAAATGATGTGATTCATCCTTGAATATTGTTGTCTACAATAAGACCCTGCTATCATAAAACAAAATTAGGCTTGTGATGAATAAATGAATGAATGAAAACTAAACTATCTCAACATAAAATCAAAGATAAAACCTTAGTATGATTATGCTTCTATCCTCTCTGTTCCTCCCTTTCCTTTTGATTTTAAACAATTTAGAATTGGTTGAAGTAGTTAAACCAACCCATTAGTTAAGTTAATTAAAAGACTCAACCAACTTTAGTTAGTCGGGAAAAGTAATAATCATAATAAAGGTCATAAATAAATAATAACTAGTAGGTGGGACCCCTTGTGACTCCCTTTAGCTCATAAAAATCATAACATAACTATCTCGTTAAGAAAAACACACCTCCTTGTGTCTCCCATCCACATATTCACATTTGACAATTTAGGTCATGATATTTGAAATTATTTTCAAAAAATATTATTCTTGTATCCAAAAGTAAAACATGTTGTCAAAGTTTCCTGGAGTCAACTATCATCAACAATAAAAGAAAACTTAAAATCCATATTTCTCGGTTTGTGAGGCAATCTTTCCCTTGTTGAGGCTATCATCCTTTAGTCCTTTTGAACCTGCCTTAGGCTGTGCGGAATCTTCAAGCCTCATCTTGTTGATCATATGAGAGCAATTGTCCTTCCAATGCAAGTGAGAGGACATAGATTTACTAGAATTATTTGAAGATGCAGGAGGGGAAGTAGTGACCCTCTCCTTGACATAGGCATTGTAGGCCTCAATCTTCAGCCTTTTATTTGAATAACTCATTCCTGTAAGCGCAATTGATTAGCAAATAATCTTTAAAATAACCATATATGACATTTCTTAAAAATATGAAATAGATTTGGCTCAATAATGTATCAGACTCATGCAATCCAATCCATACAAATTCTTTTAATGTTTATCAATGAGCAGGGGGGTGAATAAAGGGTCCTGGGATATGTGAGGGGCTTGTATTGAGAGAAACATGGTATAATGAGGGGAAAAAAATACGATTAATGCTCATAGACAACAACAATCAACTGCAAACCAAAGAAAACATCACTGTAATTCACCAAGACACTGCTACTGCCAACTACTTCAACACATAATTTTTCTTGACTATAACCAATTTTAGAACAGGGAGTGAAAAATGAATGTGGGAAGGCGATGGCATTGTAATTAGAGAAAAGAGAAATAATGGTGGGGAATGAGAGCGAGTATTGTTCACAAAATTAATCAAGTAATCCATATATTCATTCTGTTAAAAGGAGATGCACTAACCAACAATTAATGTGACCAAATAACAATTACTGTGTATTTAACTAGTTCACTGTTCATAATCAAATGTCTAACACAGTGCCATCACAAGACAATATGCATTCCACACAATTTGTAATGGAGTTTCGTTCCTTTTATTTATAGCAATTCTCAAATGTGTAATAATAACCATTTCTTCTCTGTTAATCATCCAAATCAACCACTGCCCACACATTAATTCAATCATCATATACACTCAAAAACTGTGTTTCAAAATTGCAATGAAGTTATGTTGTTACTGCAATTTGAGCCCGCCATTTAAAATGCACGATATTCGTTAAACATACATAGTGGGCAGCCAACCCAATAATCCAGATTTAAATTGCAAAAACCTTGATTGTTATTTAAATAGACAGACGACAACCACCATCCCAACACATGCTATGCACAAAATAATTCAATCATGCAAGTATAATTCTGTCACTGTACAAGCCCAATTCAACGTGACTCCAAATAATCAAAATGTCGGGGTATCCATCCAACACAACGAGGCAACAACACCATGCATGTCTTCATAAAAAAAATAATTGAAATGCAACAAATTCATGCTCAAAACTCTGTGACTATCTCTTAGTGTGGAACCCAAAATTATCCATATCATACACAGTGTGCAGCCACCCAAAACAACACGATGCAACATTTCCATTTTACGCTTCTAAAGACACAGTCTCAGTATTAACTAAACCCATCATGCCAAGCTATCAATTTAATACCGTATTGCTTCATATTAATCAAACTGCAATCAACCATGTTGTATAAAACACGGGATCATCCCTAATGACATCATCAAATAACCACACCGCACACAGTGGATGGATTTTCTACAGTCATCTCGGTTGCAATAACCATTTGGCCCCAAAAAGAAAAACTCATAGTTACAATGACCACTATTCGGGGATTAGGAACACCACACATGAAAACGCATTACGCGCGTACATAAATAAACAGTTGTAACTAATGTTGAGTTTATCATCCCAATAATTTTTAATGCAAAAGACAGTGATTGTGTGTCAACCCAAAAACTTCAACAACTAATTCAATGTTAAGACCATACTTGAACTGTAGTAACAAATCGACCTCGCATGCTTTGTAAACCACACATACCCACATGAAGCGACACAATGACTTACTCAATTAAAACAATAATAGGTCATGAAAACACCAGGAGGGTTACTGTGTATTTGATCTGTCTAAAACAATTGTGCAGGGCGTATCCGTTATAATAACACAGGCAACGACTAGATACCAAAACCAACATGATTGTCACATAACCAATTGGGCGAGCCTGTACTCAATTTTGTTGACAATACGTATCAATTAACCATAACCAATAGCAAACCCAACAAGCCCGACGGTCTTCTCTATCAACCCTCAGACTTGAGGGGTTAAGGGTTTGCTCTGTGGCCAATATAGGGAGAGCAGAGTCGACTCTTCTCTATGGTGAAAACCTCTGAGACCGATGGTGTAAAAACAGAGAACACCACAATTTACTTTGTGGCCAGGGTGACGAACCCCATGACAGTTGAGCTATGAGAAGAGGAGTAAGGTTCTAATTCGGCCTGGTAATGATATTTAACACATGCAGGGTATGACCCTCGTGTTTCTCCAGTCAAAAAACCACAACACTGAGGTGAAGACAGAACCGAGTAAGAACATAAAAACCCACTACGCAACCTTTAGTGGTGAAATAACCAATGCCCAAGTGATCAAAACACAGTGACACAGGGTGCTTCCAACCGTCAAATCCCACAAAATCCAAAGACTGGATACAACGATGTGAACGTGTAAAGACAACCAACTACCCAAAACCAAAACAAAAACCCTCCATCTAAACCAACAGAGAACCCTTATGGCTTCTAACACCCAAGATGACTGACAACGTTACGAATTCAAGATCATTGTAGAGGAGACCATCAACGCCTCATTTCAAAAACAAAATCTTACACAGTTTCAATACTTAAGGAAAGCACAAACCAATACACCTGATCCAATATCCATTTCATAACCAGAGCAGACTCATGAATGTCCAAAAAAAGACATACCTGTAACCAAACACCTTAAAACGTGAGTTGGCCGAGCGGTTCCTCTCTGCGAAGAAGTCAGAGCATAACCACAACAACAAGGTTGAACAATAGCCCGACTAAGGTGGCGGCCAACGGAGGAAGTAGGGGTGACGTGCAGTAAATGCACATCGCCTCCACCCACAGTTCATTAATTCATGAGTACATGCCAACAAGATTTTCCTTAACACCATTAATTTAAAACCCTGCATTGGAATCTGCATCTATTACTTGTCAAATGCACCATCCACATCATATCTCCCATTTCCAACTTGACCATATTACATATCAATTATATAATCCAATAAACTATGTATTGAATCATCCAAATAGCGTGATCCACATCAACTCATGCCATAACATAATCACTATGCATATCAATTATATAACTAAAAAAAAATCGCATAGTTACTAATTAAATAGTTAGGATAGCAATGACTCATTAAAAATCAATGCATGTAGCATAGTATATAGCATGTTTTAGTTCCTTCTTTTTTCTTTTATATTACCTTGCTTATTCTCCTCTTAATTTTCTTTTATTTGTTGTTATTAACATATATCTGCTACAAGTGTCATAAATAATAGATCCAAGAATAGACAACAATGGTGACCATGAATAACCTAGGTCATTGTAACATAAAGCCTTGAGCCTGGAGCAACAAAAGAAACATGTATGTAACACCTGGTCTATCATCCAATAAAATCAAGATGTCACCAACCATGTAAGCAGTGTCAAACAATAACATAACATCAAATAAGAACCAGACCTGATCTCTAATCTACAAGGGGTGCCCACCTACTAGTATTATTTAGCATTATAATAATAGGCTTCAACAACACTTTGCGGGCAAAAAATTCATTGTGATTTTAATCGTCAACATAGTGGACTCAACTCATTGGACGATGGTAAAACTAAAGCATCTCAAAACAAGTATTATCTATCCTATCTGCAATGTTTATATGCCTAACAATTACTGGGAAAAGAAGGATTATTGGGAAACGCTAATGAAATTAAAAGAGTCAGGTGCCCAAGAAAATTGCATAATAACAGGGGATTTCAATATAACTCTTCACCAAGGGGAGAAAAAGGGAGGGTCCTTTGTTAGAGACCAGTTCAGGGAACATTTGGAGTTTCTGATCTCGGAACTAGATCTATTCAACGTCCAGCCCTCCAGAGGGAAATATACTTGGACCAACAAAAGGACAGGGGTGGGCCACATAGCTGCTAGACTAGACTGTTTCCTTATCCACGACCCTCTCCTCTTCCTCGCTCTTACCATATCCTCCCAAATTGTCTCTTGGGGAATCTCAGACCACTGACCTATAGCTCTTAATTTTGCAAAGGATGAAAACCCAGGCCCCATTCCTTTCAAATTTAACCCTCTCTGGTTGGATTCGCTGGAATTCCCCCCCCTAATATCCTTGGCATGGTCTACATGGGTGGACGAAACCCCTGTGTATATTTGGGAACAAAAACTGAAAAAAAAAACAAAGCAAGCTTTAAAGGACTAGGCCAAAGCTTCCCTCATAAGCACAAAGGAAGAAGTAAAGCAACACAAACAAAAATTAGAAGAGATACACATTCAAATGGAAGACAAGGAAGTTCACTACAAACACCTCAAGTAGGAGAAAACTCATTTCCAAAACTACTTAAGGGCACTCCACAATGAGGAAAAGGAATGGAGACTAAAGTCCATATCCCTGTGGCTCCAAGAAGGAGACAAAAATACATCCTTTTTTCATAAGCAGGCCAAAGCTAGACAACATAAGAATTCAGTGGAAGAAATTAAAACAACCACAGGAGAGGTAATTAAATCCTTTGATGAGATAAAAAGGAAGCCTCCTCTCATTTCAAAATTCTCTATACCCAGGATGGAGAAGATAATAAATACCAGAGGATGCAGTTCATTGAATCGATCCCCCAATTGATAACGGATCAAGATAATGAGGATCTGACAAAGACAGTCACTGAAGAGGAAGTTAGAGTGGTAGTCTTCCACTTTGATCCAGATAAAGCACCCGGGCCAGATGGATTTACTCCACACTTTTACCAGAACTATTGGGAAATCATTAGAAAGGACCTGCTTCACATGATTATATATGTCCAATCTACTTGCAAGATAGGAGGAGCCACCAATACCTCCTTCCTTGCGTTGATCCCTAAAGCCAAAAATGAAAACACTTTTGATCATTTTCGTTCCATCTCTCTTTGCAATGTCTCCTACAAAATTCTCACCAAAAGTATCGCCAACAAGTTAAAACAACTCCTCCCAAACCAAGGGGGCTTCATGACTAAAAGACAAATTTGGGACAACATAATCCTGGTCCAGGAATCAATCCACACTAGTTTCATGAATAAAGTAAAAGGAATGATAATCAAAATTGATATGGCAAATGCCTTTGATAGAGTGAAGCATGAATTCCTCTATGAGGTGCTAAACAAATTCAGATTCCATATCTCCTTTATCTCTTGGATCAAGGCTTGTATATCGTCCCCATGGATAACGTCATTGATCAACGACTGACCGCCCAACTACGTTCTTCCAAGCCTCAAGAGGTCTCAGACAAGGGTGCCTTCTCTCTCTGATGTTGTATGTAATCATGAAAAAAACTCTAAACAGAAGACTAGAGAAAGAAAGGGCCACCAGAAACATCCCTAGTTTGAAAATTTCTAGGGGAGTTAGAAGGATAAATAACTCACAATTCACTGATGACACTCTTCTCCTTGGAGGAGCTTCCCAAAAAATGGATCGAAGATTTAAACTATTCCTGGACCAGTATGAACAAGCTTTAGGGGGGCTTATCAACAAACTTAAGAGCCAAATTTATGCCTGGAACGTAAAAGTAGGATCAATGGCTAGAATACCCCACATCCTTCAATTCTCCTTCACGGCAGACTGGAAATACTTCAAGTATCTAGGTACG
>JZKD02S0305472.1:100262-132434 GCA_000966675.3 Picea glauca | reverse complement strand
TCCTTCTAGTTGGTGCTAGAGAAACCAGGGAGTTGGTGCTTCCTTCTAGTTGGTGCTAGAGAAACCAGGGAGTTGGTGCTTCCTTCTAGTGGGTGCTAGAGAAAACAGAGAGTCAGTGCTCTCAGCAAGTTGCAGCTTGCAAAACAGAGGTTGTAGCGTCACAATGAGTTGGTGCTCATATGTATGATAATGTAAAGAATGTATATAATACTTATCATATAATGAAAAGGAGGTTTTTAGCCTGTATGGGTTTCCTCGGGAACTATCTGTCTCTGTCTTTCTCATATATGTGACTGATGCTGAATGTGCCTTTTGTTTATTTCACTGCATTATTGTGATCATCATTGAGTGCATTGTAAATATTTTAAAAGAAGCATAATTGTTTAAGCACGGTAAAAATTGATTCACCCCCCCTCTCAGTTGTCCAACAGGCATGGTAGGTGATCCTCCAAAAACTTAAAGATCAATTTGAAATATGGGGAGCCACGTGGTTAAACGCAGGTCCTAATAAAAACAGTTCTTTTTTCCTTCCCAATCTTCCAATTCTTAGCCCTCTACGCTCTAGTTGGAATTAAGAAAGAAATGGCCAAAATCACAAGAAAATTTCTCTGGCAAGGAGGCAAGGATAACGAAAAAAATTCCATATGGTTAATTGGGCTATTACCTATGCCCCTAAAGAAAATGGGGGGTTGGTCATAAGAGACCCGAAAAAGATAAACTTAGCTCTAGGAGAGAAGTTAATCTGGCGTGTAATCACAGGTGAAAAAGAATGGTGGAAAAAAGCACTTTGGAACAAGTACTTTTCCAAAAATAGAAAAAAATGCGTGGAAGAAATAGACCTTGGGCAAGAAGGCTCCCCCATATGGAATCTTATTCGGGTGTCTATTCTGTTAATACATTCATGCCTCAATTGGAATCCAGGGAATGGAAAAGAAATCAAGATTTGGGAGGACAACTACTTAGAGAGGGGGATCCTCTCAATAATCCCTTCTCTGAACCAATTCAAGCTCTGGTTGTCCTCTGAAGGAAAATCCACCCTCTATGATATCTCAAACTGGCATTCGAATGGTACTTGGGAAAGTTGTAATCTGGGGGAGGTACCTCCTCTCCTGAGAGATGAGGCTAAACAGTTCCTCCTAGAAATATTTGGAACCATCCCAGTCCTCCTTAGTCAAAAGGATGACAGAAGTTGGGGAAAAGAGGGGTACTCAGTGAAATCAGGCTACAAGTAGCTCCTAGAATGTTGTGATATCCCAATCAAATCAACCATCTGGAAAGAGATATGGAACCAAAATATCCTTCCGAAAATAAACATCTTCTGCTAGAAACTGGCTCATAATAAACCCTAACATGTGATAATTTGAAAAAAATGGGTCTCTTGGGCCTGTTTATATGTGCCATGTGCGCCAATAGCCTAGAAAGCACTGACCACTTGTTCCTTTATTGCAATTCACCAGATAGGTGATGAACAATGTTTACCTTGAATTAGTCCCCCAAATCTCCATGCCAACAAGCAGCATAAGCCTAATTGGTAAATGGGTGAAACAATTCAAAGGATCTCTCTAGGGGAAATTGAATCTCAGTCGAGCCTGGAAGGCATTGATAAAATTTGTTTGCTAACAAATTTGGCTGGCAAGAAATAAAAGAATTTTCAAATAAAAAACCATTTCCCCCCTAGTAGTAGGGATAAATGCAATCGATCAACTAAGGGAATTTTTATCGTCCAAGAAAACAACCATCTGAGAAGGGGATCTGTTGAGAACATAAGAAGAATCTTGGCTAAAAAACCTAAACCTACCGGAAGCCCCACCCATATGTTCTCCAAAAAATACTTCATGCTGACAGCTTCAATACTCACCTCAAGAGTTCATAAGATGGCTAAATACTCAAAAAAGTCATGTTCTATGTTTTGATGGCACTTCTAAAGGGAACCCAAGGGAGGCAGGTGTAGGAGGGGTTATGTTCATCCATAGAGGACAAAGGACGCTAACTTATTCTTGGAATCTAGTAACAACCACAAACAATTCAACAGAGGCCTATGCAATTCTTAAAGAGACCCAAATAGCGAAGGATCGTCAAATAAACAATCTGATCATAATATGTTACTCCAAGACGATCATCAGGTACTTCATTAAAAGCACAAACCCAAAGAAATCAACTCTCAAAATAATCATCGACAAAACCAGGGACACACTCTCTAGCATGCACCCCTTCTTCTATCATGTCCGATGAGCCAAGAACTGGAGAGAAAATGAATAGCCTAGCAAAGCCATAGGTAAAAGCACAAGTCACTTGGAAGTTCTGGGTAGGCCTGCATTTCTAGCCCACCCTTAACCACTCCAATTTCCCAGCTCATTCACGTCGGCATTCCACCCAGCAACCAAGCATACATGGCTCTCCAACGCAACAACTGGTGAGGACAAACTCTCGACAAACCCGGGGGATCAATGTACTTCACAA
This sequence comes from Picea glauca, assembly GCA_000966675.3. NCBI lineage: Eukaryota > Viridiplantae > Streptophyta > Pinopsida > Pinales > Pinaceae > Picea > Picea glauca. The sequence continues at coordinate 129,974 of JZKD02S0305472.1, read as the reverse complement.
AATCTAGGATCGTGAGAAGAAATACGTCGCAGTCGACAAATTGGGATTTTCAGCGCAACAAAAGGTTCACCCCCCGTGGGATCCTGCACATGAGGTCACTCCCACCTCGCTCCTCTTCCTCTCCCCTTACCCTTCCATTAATGGTGTGCGAGATAACGGAAAGGGAAACGATTGATGTAAGGCTCCAAAGCATGTCGAAGATGGAAAATTTGTACACCTCATCCCAAGGGCGTCATCTAGCATGATCAAGAATGGATGTCACATGGGGATTACAGGGAGGACAGAGTCAGATTCATTGTTTATACACCCACTGGAAGGTAAGTGATTTAAAAAGAATTACAAGAGAAAGAAAGATCCCCATAATTTCAAGCAAGTGTTTAGACAGAAATCATAGGATAGAAACAAACAAGGTGAAGGCCACAATTCAAGAGCGCGATGATAGTATTGGATGGCCAAAAGGGCATAACAGACACATCCAGAGCAGAGGAACTAAACATGGAGATAGGAAAAGGATCCAATTGGTATTGGATTCTCTAAGCAACATTTCAGGCAGAAGAGAAGTAGCCTCAGAAAGCACGACCATAGCCCAACAACACTCACAAGGCCTTTTCCCAGGCAACAGTAGTGGAAGAGTAGGCGCATATTACATCAAAAATCTCAGAAACGTCACGCTAGCCAGTGGAATTGCCAGAATGGATCAATGCCCATGCCAAGATAACCGAGAGGAGGAGATGGTGTATGGAAATTTCATCACCACCCAACATCTGACCATGAGATTGGATTCACACATCACCACCCTAAGCTTCACGATGGAAACCCTGTCTCAACACTGAGCCCTGATAAGCCAACTCCAAGACGAGGTTGATTTCTTGAGAAGAAAAGGTGAAAGACTCGAAGAATTGCATGGAACCAGAGCCCATGATGTAGCAGGACAAATCCAAAGAAAGGAGTGTGGGAGCAGAGACGTCTTGGTCCTGCTAGACCTGAACATCGCCCTGGACATGCCTCCAAAAGAAGCTCAAGCTCCAAAGGAAAAGAAGCAGTAAGATTGGCCAACAGTCCCAAAATTTTGTAATTATGGCTACGTCTAGTAATCACAGCTTGTAAGCAATAGCTATAATAGTTAGTTTTGACTAAATATCAGCAACAGTTTTTTGGAACAGGTCCATGTAGTAAGATATTTGAAATACTAGTAGTTGAGTCATTGAACCAACACTACTCTTTGTAATTAGCGACTCCGGTCGTGCATTTTTATATAAAAAAAAAACATCTTTCAGTTTCTGTAAAAAAAAATATTGGAACCTTGTAAGGCTACTTTTCTTCCTTTTGGCCATTCGTAAACATCAACAAAATTAAATATCTGCTAAGTGCATTCCAGTGAGTGAAAATTTGTCTATCCACTAATTCAACTTTGGACTATTCCAGTTTGCAAGTCCTAGAACACTACAATTTGATATTCTTACTCTAACAATGTAATCAATTATTTAGAGATGCCTCCCATGCAACCAGAGATTTGGGGATCTAGGCTTTGAATGACATTTTCTACTATTGACTATGTCATTGATCCATTATATTCTCTTCTAACCCTGTGTATATGATTGTTCAATTATGCATGGGTAAGTCATTGAATTCAGATCAATTAGATGATGTTGATTTTTTTTTTATAATTATATTAATATTTTCTTTTTGAAAGAGGTTATAAATGATGTAAAATGTGTTTGTGAATTGCCACCAAAATAGCATTTAGTTAAATGTTGTTATCTAGAGGTAGTCTTAACGATGACCACAAAGGATTTTATCTTTCTTAAAAAGACTATATAATAACAAGATTCAAATACAAATACCAAAAATATAATACTACTAAAATATGGAAGTAGAATTATTAATATCAAAAAACATAGTTCAACACTAAGTGTGTAACACAAAGGTACAATTAAAACAACATGATATGAGATAGATTTTAAATAATAAATTAAAAGTCTATGTTCATAGTGTCAATTAATGTTTTTTTTTTAAGATTGATTAGTTAAGTGTGACATAGTAGCAAGATTTGGTCTTATTAGCCTTTGATGTATGGAAATTCACATGCAGTTATAAATTTTGTTGATATTTAATAAATTTAACTGAATTTCAAGTTTCATGTGAATTTTTGTATGTCAAAAGGGCTAATACGGTTGAATCTTGTTAGTATGATTGAAATTGCATTTTGATCAAACCTAAACTATTTCTAATTGGCTAAGAGCTCATATTCCTTAGAAGTAAGGATATAAGTTAATGCCCCAAGAAACATTAAGACTCATTTAGCATAGATTTCCTTGAATAATGATGATGATTCAATCTGTATTTACACATGACAGTCAATAATAATTCTCCTTAGTACTAATTGACAAATAAACTATAATAAGTTTAATTGCCTTCAAACTAACTTTTTTTATTCTTTTAACACTAAGAAAATCATCACCATAACTTATATATATATATATATATATATATATATATATATATATATATATATATATATATATATAATTCAGTTGACAACCAAAAGAATTAGTATGGTTTTTCAATAGAATATTTGTTCAGGTACATGGAGAAATGAGGAATGCTTCTAGATGGATAAGTTGGGAAGAAAGCATTGGACATGCTCTCACTAGTAAGTGAATTGAAAGGCCTCAAAGAAAAGGTGAGAAGAGTTGTTGTGAGGGGTAGGCAACGAGCCATCAATAGTTTATGAATCTTTAAAATGTATGAAAAAGGTAGAGTGTATCATATGGTCCACTTTTTTTTCCAATAGAAAATTAGTTCAAAATTATATTAAGATGTAATATTTTTTACATCTTCTTTCATAGCATAGGCCTAGTCCTGAATATGACTGATAATAAGCTTAGCCAAAAAAGTATTGATCAGATAATAACATCCTTACAGGTCTCTGAGGACCATAACTTCAAAAAGAAAAAAACTACAAGATTACATGTTTTTATCAAATAAAAACCCATCCAAAAAAATGAAAGAAATTGTCTCAGAGTACCAGATAATGAGGTATATCAGTCAAGGACAAGGTAATTCATGGGACCTGCACCCCCGTAGTCCCATTTGTAATATGGAATTTTTCCACTAGGCTCATGAAGAGCTTGTTTTGATAGTTGATCTGCCTCCTTGTTGAAATATGTGAATATGTGTTAGAAGCTAATTTCTTGAAATTTTTGAATTAATTCCTTTGTTCTATACTTCCATCCTTCAATAGCGCTAGCCTGGAGCCTTCCTCTATTATTGAGCCATTCTATAATTACCTTTGAGTCTCCCAGTGCTTGAAGTTTTGGAAGGACTAGATGATTATCCAGAGTAAGAGTTGCCCAAATTCCCAAGAGTTCGAACTTCATATTTGTACCTTCCCCGGAGTTGAGATGCCATATATAAACTGTTGAATCTGGAGTTTTGATTACCCCCCTTGCTCCACAAAGTTTGTTGTCTAACTGAGCTGCCCCATCAAAAAAATCAATGGAAAAATCATCATGTTGTGTGATTAGACAAGCTCTTGTAGGGATAAGTTTTTGAGTCGATGGATGCTTCTTGAAGAGACCCGAAGTCTTGATAACCACAGAGTGAATTGAAGGAGAAATATTCTTGAAAGTAGCTTTGTTTCTTTCGATCCAAATAAACCAACATATAAGTGCTGCAAGAGTAGGAGAGACAAATTTATCCTTAGTCCATAAATTAAAACAATCAAATAGTGTAAAACCTTCTCAATTTCTTTTAATCTTTTGTATAAATTTAATTCTTTCCCAGACCAACTTTGTGAAAGTGCACTGTAGGAATAGATGGTTGATATCCTCAGATCTTTTTTTACATAAGATACAAAGGATTGGCCCCTCCCATCCTTTTTGCTGCAATATATCCCATGTTAGTATTTTTTGTTCAACCACCAACCAGATAAACAATTTGATCTTGGGTTGTAGGTACCACTTCCAGATGTTATGCCTCCATCCACCTAGAGTCAGAAATATTTGTGTAGAAATAAGTGCCAGATAAGCATTTTTAACCGAAATTGTTCCAGAGGAATTACCTCATGTCCACATTAGTTTGTCTTCAGTATCCCTGATAGTAGCTCCAGCCCCAATAAGTTCCCTGCGATAAAGATCCCATTCGATTGCCATCTCACCATCTAACCCCAGATCATCGCTACAAAGCTAGTTTTCTGTAAGGGAGCAAAGTTCCAAATGATTTTTAGCTTGTGCAAGTACAATGATCTTTTTCTACTTTAAATTTTCTGTAAGATCAATTGAGAGAAGGGATCTATCTCCCAGTCCTAAGATTCTATCTTTACCAATAGAAATAAGATGACCCGATCCAGGAATCAAGCTAAGCCAATGAGTAATAAGGTGGTCTGACTTAATAAGACTGTTCCATATCCTTGAAGTTGGGTTCTGTTTGAAGGAGGCCGATCTATACCAATTGATGACTGTAGTATTATGAAGATATTTGTCCTTTATAATATTGTGCCAAATTCCTTCACCAGTGAGAACTCGCTAGAGTGTGTTGGCAGTCAATATTGTGTTGAAATGGAATAAATTTTGAAAGCCCCAACCACCACAATGTTTTGGTCCGAATAAAGAATCCCACCTGCAAAGATTACTCATGGACATGACAAGTGACATTAGACAATCATTTTCATGTTGCAAATTAATTGTTTAAATATACAATATTGCAATGGCTTTATGCATTTTTTATTTTAATTTACCTGGGTGGTGAAGGGGGCAAGATAGTGCTAAAATTGTTAGACCTGTTTGTTAGGTAGCAGAAGAAAAACAAAGCAAATATAACAGAGAATAAACTAAGCAAGATCAAACACGCATAAAACCAAGAACATCAATCATAGACTTGACACAATGATTTGTGTGGAAACCCAAATCGGGAAAAAACCACAGGCAATGATTATCGGTCTTTTGTTATTCAAGGGAGAACTACAATAGCCTTCAAAGGAATACAATCATCCTCTCCTCACACACTCGCTTCTCTCTATCTCACATTGTATTCTACCTCTATGGGTATGCTTGTATATATAACATCTATCACTCAGTTACACAGACTGATCATGAGTAGATCACATAGTTACACGAACAATTCATAAGATTTCATGCATACGTATGTGCATGTGCATGTGCATCTACATGTGAATGCATGAGGAAATTTGTTGGCATGTTTCCAACAATCTCCACCTTGACAACAATTTACCCGATATATCACGCCCTTAATTAATTCATCGCCTTTTTTGCAAACCAAGAGAAGCCATACACCATCGTAGCTTTTCTAACAAAACTGGTTTCGTAAACATATCTATAGAATTCACTTTTGTATGGACCTTTTCTAGAGCCACTCCACCTTCATCAACAACCTGTCTTACAAAATGGTACTTGACTGAAATATGATTCGTCTTATTATGATAAGCAGGATTTCTATCCAAATGAATAACACTTTGACTATCACAAAATACTTTCACTTTGTCCCGCATCCTTCCAAACTCACCCAATAAACCCTGTAACCAAATTGCCTCCTTGCATGCATGTGAAGCAGCCATATACTCTGCCTTCGTAGTGGATAAAGCGACTACATTTTGAAGATTTGACATCCAACTAATAGGTCCTCCTGTAAGAGTAAAGACATATCCTGAAGTGGATCTCCTTTTGTCCAAGTCACCTGCAAAATCTGAATTCTACATAACCGCAAACTGAATCTTCAGAACCATCATAGGTGATAGAATAACTACTTATGCCTCTAAGATATCAAAGCACCCATTTCACTTCTTCCCAATGCTATTTTCCTGGATTTTCCATGTATCGACTGACAACACCAACTACATGTGAAATATCTGGGCTAGTACTCACCATCGCATACATCAAACTTCCCACTGCATTATCATATGGTACATGAGACATATAATCCTTTTCTTTGTCATTACTAGGACATAAACCTGAAGAAAGCTTAAAATGGGAAGCCAAAGGGATCTGTATGGGTTTCACATTATTCATACCGAATCTCATAAGTATTCTCTCCACATACTTCTATTGTGATAACCACAACTTACCATTTTTCATGTCTCTATGTATCTCCATGCCTAAGATTTGTTTTGTTGCTCCTAGATCCTTCATATCAAATGCCCTATCCAACTGAGCCCTTAACCTGTTGATTTTGACCATGCTTTTGCTTGCCACAAACATATCGTCAACATATAGCACCAAAATAATGAACATGCCATTTTCCAACCTTTTAAAGTAAACACAATGATCATATTCACTTCTTGTAAAATTTAGGCTCACCATGAAGGAATCAAACTTCTTGTACCATTGCTTGGGAGACTATCTCAAGCCATATAATGACTTCTTGAGTTTGCAAACAAACCTCTTATTGTGATTTTGAACAAACCCTTTTGGTTGTTCCATATATATATCCTCATCTCAATCTCCATGTAGAAACGTTGTTTTACCATCTAGCTGCTCTAACTCAAGATCAAGTAAAGCCACTAGTGCTAACAGAACACGAACTGAAACAAGCTTCACAACTGGTGAAAAGATCTCATGAAAATTACCTTCCTTTTGAGAATACCCTTTTGCTACCAGTCTTGCTTTATACCTTTCAAATTTATCATCAACACCCGTTTTCAGTTTGTAGACCCACTTGCAACCAACAACCTTCCTGTCCTTTGGAAGTTCTATCAGGTCTCATGTTTATTCCTCTCTAAAGCATTCATTTCTTATTTCATAGATTTCTTCCATTGAGCACTTTCAAATACCTTAATTGCTTCCTGAAAACAACTAGGCTCTCCATCAATAGAAACCAAAGCCACAGATGAAACATAATCATCATACCTTGCAGGAGGATTCCTGACCTGTGAAGATCTCCTCAGAGATGGTTGAGGCATATCCTCAGTTTCCTTGATATTTTCTGCATCTTCATCTTCTTCTTCTTCTTCTGTAACTTCTCCATGCTCCTTCCTTTATGAAGATGGTTGAGTTTCCAACTAAATTTTCTAAATTTGTGGTACATGTTCTTGTCTCACTTCAACATCTACCAATTATGATTTTAAGAGTGAGGATTCATCAAATACTACATCTCTGCTAATGATGAGTTTGTGGGCAGTAGGATCCCACAATATGTACCTCTTAATTCCATCACCATAACCAACAAAGACATATTTCTTTGATCTCAGATCTAACTTAGAACATTGATCTTTAGAAATAAGAGCATAAGCATCACAACCAAATATTCTCAGATTTGAAAAATCACATGAGTGACTTGTCCATACCTCTTCTGGAATCTTCCAGTTTATTACAGTTGATGGTGACCGATTTATCATATAACATGATGTAAGAACTTCTTCTACCCACAATTCCTGTTGCATCTTGGCATTACTAAGCATGCTCCTTGCTCTTTCTAGAAGAGTCCTATTCATGCATTCAACAACACCATTCTGCTGAGGAGTATAAACCATTGTCTTATGTCTTTCAATCCCATCTTCCTTGCAATAGTTCTCAAATTCCATAGATGTGAACTCACCTCCATTATCTGTCCTTAAACACTTGATTGACTTGTTAGTGTTTTTTTCAACCAAATCTCTGAATTGCTTAAAAGCAATAAATACATCATCTTTTCTTTTAAGTAAATAGACCCAAACCTTTCTAGAGTAATCATCTATAAATGTCACATAATATGACGATCCTCCAAAAGAAACTGTAATGGTCCCCAAACATCTGAATGAATGTAGTCAAGGATACCTTTTCTTATATGCCTTCCTGCTTTAAAATTTTGTCTACACTATTTTCCAAAAACATAATACTTGCAGAAATTCAAATTCAGAAACTTCAAACTTGGAAGTGACTTACGATCAACCAGTACCTTAAGCCCTTTCTTGCTCATATGAGCCAAACGCTGATGCCATAAACAAACAGAGTCACTTGCATCTTTAGATGCAACAACTGCTTGATTTACTTCTGTCCTTCCTTCAAGCTGATAAAGGTTCCTGGTCCTCTTTTCCTTCATGACTACTAAGATGCCTTTGGACACCTTCAGTACTCCACCTTGAGTTGTGCACCTATAACCAACAGAATCTAGAACTCCCAAAGATATCAAGTTCTTTCTTAGTTCGGGTACATGTCTTACATATTTTAATGTTCTTACAGAACCATCATGCATTCTAATTTGGGCGCTGCCAACTCCAACAATTTTACAACAAAAATCATTTCCCATAAAAACAACACCATCATCAATAGATTGGTAAGTTGAGAACCAATTTCTATGAAGACACATGTGGTTGGATGAACCAGAATCTAACAACCAATGCTGATGTTGATGTGAAACATCACAAGTAGACAATACCTCATCAACCATACTTGAATTTGTTTCGACTACATTAGCTTCCTTTGCTTCTTTTGTGGAGTCCTCCTTAGCTGCATTGTGTCTTTTCCAACAATCCTTCTTGAGATGCCCAGATTTTCCACAGAACCAACATTTATGCTTACTCTTCTTGCCCTTTTATTTAGACCTTGATGTACCCCTCTGACTTTGCCCTCTTTTTGTAGATCGTCCCTTGACCACCATTGCTTCTGTTGTAGAATTTTCCTTATTGGATTTCTTCCTCATTTCCTCACACAACAGAGCTCCCACAACAGTGCCATAATCAATGGCATCTGTTGTGTTAAACCACACAGTTGTGACCATATGATCCCAAGACTCAGGCAACGAACACAGTAGCATAGTAGCCTTGTCCTCATCATCAAACTTTACTTCCATAGCAGTTAATTGAGAAATCAAAGTATTGAAAACATTCAAGTGATCAGTAATTTTCGTACCTTCTTTCATTCGCAAGCTGTACAACTGCCTCTTTAAGAAGATTTTGTTTGACAAGTTCTTTATCATATACAAACTCTCCAGGTTGGTCCACAAACCTGTCGTTGTCGTCTCTTCAACGATGTTAAACAATACCTCATCTGTTAGACACAAGTGAATAGTACTGAGGGCTCTTGCATCTAGATCCTCCCAGTCCTTGTCTGTCATGCTCGTCGATTTCTTTGACCTTCCAGCCAAGGATTTTTGCAATCCTTGTTGCACAAGGAGATCTCGCATCTTGATCTTCCATAGCGCAAAGCTATTCTTACCACTGAACTTCTCAATCTCAAACTTGAAACTCTGCACTTTCGCCATTAACAGAAACTACCGTCCAAAACCACTACTTGTAAAAACCAAACCCTTTTAAATGTGAAGGAATAATGGTATAAAACCCAAAAACGTTTAATAAAAAAAAGGTTTTCAAAAAACAATATTTTATACCTACAAAACCCTTTTACTAACCTCACTTTTTATAAAGAGTTCACTTTTTTTAAAAACATCCACTCCCTCTTTAAATAATGGTTCGAAATTATACTCCACCTCACCCACTTGTTTGATTAAAAAAACATTAAATCTTATGCCATGTCACATAACAAGAAACCCTTCATACCATCTTAAAAAACCTTTAATTTTTTTTTTTTTTTTTTTTTTATGATCGTCGTACCCTTGTATGAGGACCACCTGCGATGATTCCTAATCGTCGCACCTTGCCAATGGATAGTCTACGACGACTTGCACCCAAATCATCGCACCGTGTATTATTATGCGTTTGCGACGATGTCACATTGCATACAGTGTATGGCCTGCGACGATGTCGCATTGTATACAGTGTATGGCCTGCGACGACGTCACACTGTGTGTTGTGTACGGCCTGCGACGATTCCTAACTTTTTGGAAATGTGCGTGCTATCGTCGAACTGCCCCACAAGGATGACCCGCGACGATGTAATAAAACCCGTTCTTGGCTCTCCGGTCCAGCGACCAGATTCTTTCCTCCTTCGCTCTCTGCTACTTCAACTCTGAGCTCTGATACCACTTGTTAGGCAACGGAAGCAAAACAAAGCAAATATAACATAGCATAAACTAAGCAAGATCAAACACGCATAAAACCAAGCACATCAATGATACACTTGACACAGTGATTTATGTGGAAACCCAAATCAGGAAAAAACCACGGGCAATTATTATCGGTCTTCTGTTATTCAAGGGAGAACTACAATAGCCTTCAAAGGCATACAATCATCCTCTCCTCACACACTCGCTGCTCTCTAGCTCGCATTGTATTCTACCTCCATGGGTATGCTCGTATATATAACATCTATCACTTAGTTACACATATTGATCATGAGTAGATCACATAGTTACACGAACAATTCATAAGATTGCATGCATACGCATGTGTATGTACATCTGCATGTAAAAGCATGAGGAAATTCGTTGACATGTTTCCAACAATCTCCACCTTGACAACACTGTTGTGATTGGCTAATTGTTCTTAGTATTTTCTATTAAACATTCTCCAATATATCCAAACGCTCTGCTAAATTATCGACCAACTGTGTTTATGCCAACTGTCAAAATATAAACTTCAGTTAAATATAAATTTGATTGGGCTGAGCTTATGCAACTGTCAAACTAATATTTTATATATTTATGGGCTGCCACTGTGTCGGGTTTTAGTCTTTAAACTGGGTTTTATGAGATTAGTTTGCCAGGAAGGAATTTGTGTTTTACTGTAGTGTTAGCACACACGAAAATGATGGTATAAGTTTAAATGAACTGAGTTTCTGCAAACTGTCAAAACAAGATTTATGTATTTATGAGCTGCTTCTATTCAGGGTTTGGTTATTTAGGCCGGGGTTATGTGAGTTTAGATTGCGAGTGTTAGCACACACACAAAAATGATGGTAATTGATTACTCTGTTTGCTTTTTGGGTATGAGGGTAATATCGTTATATTTCTGAAGTTGAACCTGTGTCACCCTTCTTTCATTTCAATTTTCAATATCAAGTTTCATTGTGACCAATTTTGGTAAAAGTGGGTTTTTAATTGTCAACCTCAAGTTTCATTTCACGGAGTCAGTAGTTTTAGATGAAGCAACATTCAATATGTACATAGATTGATGGAGTCCTATCAGTCAATAAATTTTTCTACTGACAATCTGATCTGTCTAGAATGAATGTTCTAGTAGTGGGAGTGCAAAACTGGTAATTTTTTGTGGATAACTGGTGAACAATAGCATGTATTTGTTGAACTGATGTGCCCTGTCCATTTTCATTTCCTTTCCAGTTAAAGATATCGGTTAGGGTGAAGTTTCAATATTATTTTCACCAGCTCTCCAATGCTCTGGATTCCTATTTCTATCAGCTCTCCAATGTTATGGATTCCTTGCTGAACAGTTGCTTCAACTTATTTCCATGCTTTTCATCCAATGAACTAGGCATCCCTTGCCATCCTTCATAGCCTAAAAAAACTCCTGTTTATTAATCTGTTCCAAAATGAATCACGATATTCGACTCTTTTGGCTCTTTGGGAGGCCTCTAAGGAGCATTCTTGCTTTGGCTGTTGTTTATTATTTTTCTGCCATTCCTGAACCTCAGCATTTGCTAGTTGCAACCCAATAGATGAGATAAATGTTCTATCAACTACGCTAACTTTGGACTATTTTAAGTCCTTATATACAGCAATTTCGTTTCCATTCCAAGCAATCCAAAGGTCTTTCAACTTCAAATTCGTTCTCTATTCCTACGGGGCGAATCCATATGCTCTTTTGATGGTATGTGTGGAACTGTATGAATGGGCGTCACGAATCTGTACTCTGTATGGTTTGGATCTCTAAGAGCTAGAACTTCATGGTTTTCTTCAGTAATCTGTACTCTTACTTGTGCCATGTTCTGTCTGTTCTTCCCATCTTGAGGATGACTTTGTGAAGATGTCTCTAGTTTTATAGGCGTCATGAATTTTATTCGTATGGTTTGGATCTCTAAGCGCTACAACTTCATGGTTTTCTTCAGTAATCTGTACTCTTACTTGTGCCATGTTCTGTCTCTTTTCCCCATATCCAGTAATCTGTACCCTTAAAACATGCCCATGACCCTTGGAAGTGATCGTAATCTCATCTTCATTATTAGAATCCCGAAGACACTTCGGATTTAATGGCATCCACTACAAGGTTTGTCAACATTAGTAATGGTCGCCATATTGAAGGCATTGAGTACTCTTATTCCTCCGCAAATATTTCAAGTTCCTTTCCTTCCTTTTATCCTCCAGATTATTTTTCAGTTTGCTCTGTGCAGTGCCTTCTGGCTCCAGTACCTTTTCCACATCCAGACTCTCAATCCTTTCAAAATTCTGTGTAGTAATGGTAGCCATATTGATGGCAGTGAGATGTTTGTACTCTTATTTCTCTGCAAATATTTCAGTTTTTTTCCAGCCTTGTATCCTCCAGATTCTTTTCCAAATTGCTCTGCGCAGTACCTGGCTCCAGTAGCTTTTCCACATCCAAACTCCCAATTCTTTCAGTCTCCGTGATCCTTTCAAAATCCTGTGTAGTATTATAGGTCGCCATATTGACGGCACTGCCTTCTGGCTCGGATGGCTTTTCGACATCCAGACTCTCAATCCTTTAACCCTAAAATTCTGTGTAGTCATCTGAAGTAAAAACGAGCTTGATTAAACTGAGTTTTTCCCAACTGTTAGTTAAAGAGCAAAAGAGCTTAATTAAACTGATTTTTTCACAACTGTTATATTGCAGCATCGCTAGAAGGAGGGCTTGAACCTCCGACCTCGTGGTTAACAGCCACACGCTCTAACCAACTGAGCTATTCCAGCTTCAATTGACATAATTTTATACCTACAATTCTTTCACCACCCGTATTTGAAATTGAAGCGCCATCGATGGAGACGTTTGAGAATTAACGAGATGAAGATTTTGAAGTAATTATATTCTAAATTGTAATATAGTGAACTTACGAAGACATCTCTAGGTAGGTTCTATCTGCATTCCAAAGCATTCTACTACACCAATTTTTATTGCATTGCAAAGTCCTAAAACACTTATACACTTAATTACCTACTAAGTAATAATTTACAACTTAACTTTGTCTAGAACTTAAATTTAGTTTTCCATCAACTTCTTTATGATCTCCAAATGACCAAATTCTCCTCAATATATATGATAACCACACTTGGCCCAACCAACTCTTATTATACTCCCAAGCCATGACACGACTCATCGATGCAACCATCTTCCTCCACCAACTCCAATTCTACTTAACGAGCCAACCACCAAGCCAACACTGCTAACTTTGCAAACTGGCCCAAGGTCATCAACATGCTTAGGACTCTCTCACTCCAATGGACCATTATCTGTCTCCCTCCAATGGACCAAGTTATATGTGCCACATAGCTATCAATGGAAAGGAGAGGGTGGAAACCTTTGTTGCCTAGTATGTCCATTTGTCTTAATTGATACCGTCACAACATTCCCTACGAACTAGACAAGTCCCTTAGTACCACAATGCCTCCTCTTCCACTTCATTTTCTATGCTCTCTCATGTGTGAAACCCACTACAAAGGTGTGTTTTCTCATGGCCAAAAGTCCAAACAACCACAAATTCCACCTAAAACTATGTTCTACACCATCTCTAGATTTCATCCAAGTCCATTAACCTATTCATCCAAGTCTATCGAGACATGCACCTCAACAATCTCAAAGCCTCGCCAATCTCAAAATCTCAAAGCCTCACCAATCTCAAAACGCAAAACCTCAACAATCTATTGTCTCAAAATCTCAAAGCCTCACCAATCTCAAAATGAAAAACCTCAACAATCTATTGCATGGTCACTTTTACAGCTCATACACAACTATACACTACACTATGCCGCCATAAACAACCGGGATATCCATACAAATTCATAGAGGATATACCATTGTGATATCAAAACCCTTTTCCAATGAATAAAATGACTCACATCACAAAACAAATAAAATGCCAAAATGCACTAATTTGTATTGCTTACTTGATTGTTGTCACACTTAAGGTGTCAAGTACTATCGAGAACGCACCCCAACTTGTGTTTTTCACAATGATTTAACTTTTTGACTCTCTTGACCTCCTTATTCAAATTTCAAGTAGGGCCATTTACAATAGATCTTCTTGTAATTCCTCTCTTTGAACAAATCAATGACTTGGTCCAACTTGAACCTTATGCTTCAATTTCAATAAGACAACAAAATATTGATTCAAAAGACACTTGAATTTAAGACTGGATCAATTGAAACATACTTTACATCAACCATATATGGGTATGACCGTTGAATTTATTTTATTTTTTTTACAATGAAAATGAGGAATAAACAACTCTTTGTCCTCTTACATGAGATTACACACTGCTTTGTAGATGTTTAATTTTATATCTCACTTTGATCAAGTCATTATGCATTGTTTCACCATGTGTGTTGTGACAAATTGTAATTAAGTGTCAAAATAGATACGGAATAGAGTATCACACATTTAAAATCGCACAAGTACAATGTGTACCTTAGACCCCTTTATTCAAATTTCATACAGGTCTAGGACACAACTACCACTACAAATTGATTTTTTTTTATTACAAAAAGTTGATACAAGAAGCTCTAATACCATGTTAAGAAATAGAACAAGCAAGACACAAGACAAGAACTTGGAAGAAAAGTATTTAAGTCATTTTCAACATATGCATTCATCTCATGATGTCAATATATAGTACATAGATTTGACCACATCCAGATCTAAATCTTAGTGACAACTTATCAATGGATAATGACAACACCTCATTAATAAATAAGGATGACAACTCATAAGAATGTGGTCTTAAATTTTGTGATTATCTAGAAACTTTGTGATTATCTAGGGATTCACAATCTAAAATAACACAATTATGTATCTCCAAAACAAGCAAGCATGCATACTTGTTTATATAAAAATTAATAACTATGCAAAATTAAAGGAAATCTAGTGGGAAGGGTACCTTCCTTTTGCGTGCAACTCTCACTAAATCTAGCAAATTGTCTAAAGAAAATCATCATATGGCATTTAATGTTTTTTAAGTTTATGACAACTTAACAAAGAGACTATAAATTTTTTGATGAAATGATACACTTGTACATTGGCTTACCTCTTTGTCTATTCAAGAAAGGAAATCTAGCCAATGCATTTCTTGCATCATTTTATTTTATAGTCTTGTGCATGCTTGTCATATAATTGTTTCTGTCAAAATAAATAACAACAAATCATTAAGTATTGGAAAATCAAAGACCCACCCATAAGTTTATTACGTATTGAAAATCAAATAACATATATGTTAAAAAAAACTTTATAATGACAACTTACAAATTCAATGATTTGGGAATCAAGATCTTTTTGACGGTTGATGGTATGTGGTCATTCTATTTAACACCAAACCAAGGTTCTCATAGTTGAAACATATAATAAAAACAATTGCTTCGAGAGAAGCAATGTGCATTTACAACCTAGTATGATAGAGTTGTTGCCACGTGGGTAATGTATTTACAACGTACATCATCATATGTCAGCTTGAAAAAATAAATTATAACAAATAATAACAGTAATACTACATGTTATCCAAATATAGATACAAATAAAAACTACTATATAGTGAGACAAAAAAAAAGAGAGAGTACTCCCAACCCAAATCCATTATAAATGATCAAAAAAGTTATTCCCCATGACATTCAATCCCTCTCGATGCTTGATAGATCAATGGTTAATATGGATCTATGTTGATTTTATAAACCACAAATCAATTTTCGTATAAGGAAATGAGTTCAATAACATTAGTAAGTGTGATGTCTACTCACCAAAAGCCTTATCCTCTCACAACTTCTCTAATTTATTAACACATTATTTCCCAACTTTAAACATATGTGTAAATGCCTTGTTTTTAACCTAAGGTATATGTAAAGGCCTTGCTTATAACCTACACTCATGAGCTATTTTTGTAATTTGTCTACTATCATTAATACATAATCTTTTAAAACCTTTGGCATTTTCTTCTCACCTCTTTTATGCACCAAGTTGTACCAAATTCATCCAAAAAGGATTTGGCACTCCTAAATATTTATGGGCCGTGTAAAGATCATAATCTCTTCTGGAGTTCAGTAGCAAACAACGATATCCTTTCTACCTCAAATCTCATCATTGTCGGTCACTTGAACTTCATCTTGTCCTCGGACGAAAACTGGGGTGGTTCCTTTGTTCCTGGTTAAAATGAGGTTTTTTTTAGAGACTTACTCACTTCCTTGAAGCTAGTCGATCTTAAGCCGATCAAGTTGGTCCCTACATGGCGCAACAGTTGCGTTGGTCAACATGCTATTGCTAGAAGGCTCGATAGATGCTTAGTATCTGAAGGTACCTTGTCCACTGTGGGCCTTTCAAGATCTTGGGTGGAATATCCCTACATCTCAGATCACACTCCTATACTTATTCAATTGGAGAAATCTCCCTTGTACAAGGCATTTCCATTCAAGTTTAATGCACATTGGCTGCAGGAGTCTGAATTTGAAAATCTGGTCCATTTAATACGGAAGGACCCTCGATTCCTGGTGGAGGGTAATAAACAACTGCGGCTGGTTTAGAAACTCAAAGAAGTCAAGATTCAAACAAAATTTTGGATAAAAGAAGTAAAGGCACATGAAAGATTATTATTGGAAAACTGGGAATTGAAAATCAAGCAACTTTTATTTAAAACAGTTGAGGGTCCCTTATCTTTGGCGGATGATAGGTATTTGTGTGTGCTGGAAACAACCATGAACAATTTTCTTTGCGAGGAGGAGGAGGCTTGGAGAATTCGTAGCAGGGTTACCTGGATAAAAATTGGAGACTCTAATACTAAATTCTTTCACAAAATGGCAAGCTTCAACAGGAACCAGAATCATGTGTGGGAATTAATATTGGGCAATGGAGACAAACTAATCGAGCAGAAGGCGATTAAAGAGGAGGTTGTTAACTATTTAAAAAAAAAAATTAAAGCAAAAGATAGAACTAACTACTCTGAGCTAGTTAGGATTTCCAGCCTTTATCCTAGGATGGTGAATGAGGATGAAGCTGAAATTCTCTTTAAACCTGTTACTTTGGAGGAAATAAAATCTGTTCTAGAAAATTTTAAAAAAGAAAGAAGCCCAGGACCTAATGGTTGGACAACTGAGTTCTTTATCTTTTTCTTTGATCTTGTGGGAGATGATCTTCTCAAGATGGTGGAGGACTCGAGGAGAAAAGGCCAACTTTGTGGAGGTCTTAATTCCACTTTTATGGCCCTTATTCCAAAGGTAAACAAGTCGGTCTCCTTTGATGACTATCGACCAATATCCTTATGTAATCTCATTTATAAGGTGATCTCAAAAATCCTTGCAAATCAAATGAAGCCGATTCTATCAAAGTGTCTATCTTCAGAGCAACTGGGGTTCCCGAAGGGTAGAAGGATTCAAGACGCTATTGGTTCGGCCCATGAAACCCTCCACAGCATAAAAAAAAAAGAATATCAAATCTTTGGTTTTGAAATTAGATCTCAAAAAAGCCTATGACAACATAGACTGGGAGTACTTAAGGATGATATTACTCATAGTAGGCTTCGAGGTTAAGCTAACAGATTGGATAATGTGTTGCGTAACTAGTGCCAGTTTTGTAGTTTTGATCAATGAATAGGCGACGGATTACTTCAAGAGTTGGAAGGGGCTTCGTCAGGGATGCCCATTATCCCCATATCTATTCATTTTGATTATGGAAGGGCTCAACCTGATGTTATCCGGAGGCAGCGACGATCATAGTATTTCTGGTATAAATGTAAGAAAGCATTTGAAAATTATCCATTTAATGTTTGTTGATGATGTTCTTGTAATGTCCAAGGCATATCCGTTGGTGTGGAGATGGATATTAGACATTCTTCAAGCTTATTGTTTTGTTTCAGGTCTCTGCATAAATTCTTCAAAAACTACAGTCCACTACTGGGGCTTGAGGATCTGGAGCTTAATCAATTAAAAGCCATCTTACTGTTTACCTTTGCTGATTTAAACTTTGGTTTCAAGTACTTAGGCTACTATCTAAAGCCGGGAGTTGCAAAAGTTGAATATTGGGGTTGGTTGGTGGCAAAGATCGAAAAGAAAATTGGGCTTTGGTGTAATCAATGGCTATCGATCGGAGGTAGATTAATCCTGGTCAAAACAGTACTGGAGAGTCAATCGGTCTTCTGGATGTCTATGGAGGTGATTCCTAAATCTGTTTTAACTCGAATCCAACAGTTCATGTTTGCGTTCTTGTGGAGTGGACAGAACGCAACACATCACTTCCATCTCTGTAGATGGGATCTTCTGGCAAGACCAAAATGGTGTGGGGGATGGGGGCTCAGAAACCTCGTTACTTTCAACTCTGCTTTATTGGCAAACACATTTTGGAGGGCGCTCACTATCGATAGCATTTGGCACATAATTCTTTTAGATAAATACATGGGGGATACTTCGGTGGTCTACTGGCTCCATAAGTCAGCCCACCAAAAGCAGAGGACGTCAAGCTTTTGGAGTGGCTTGACCAAGAAATTCTATTCATGTTATTGCACTGGCTTCGTTGGAGCCCTATTTCTGGAAACTTGATTTCATTAGGCAGGGATAAAATCACTGGGTTGGAGGACAGTTCGCTACTCTCATACTCTCTATGATCTCACCTGTTCAATAAACACATAACAGTCCTAGCTCAGGAGAGAGATACTGACAATGGATCTCCCTCTCCCGACCGGTGGCATACCAGTGTTTCCTTGGGTCTCATTTGTCAAGATGCTACATAATGGGATCGATTCGTGAATGCATTAAGGGGCACAGGTTTAACTCTTAGAATTGGTGCAAATACCCTGGTGTGGGTAGGGGGGGATGTGTCAAGGGTTATTACAACAAAAAATCTCTATCAGGCACTTATAAACCCTCTTGATTTTCAGTGTGACAAAGCTTGGGTTCATAAACTGTGGAAGTGGCCAATACAACTCAAAATTAAAATGTTTGTGTGGTTGGCAGCTTTTGATAAAATCCTTACCTGGGAAGCGCTTCAAAGGAAAGGTTGGGAAGGCCCGGGGGTTTGCAAGATTTGCAACTGCAACTCTGATAATGTCAGTGATCTATTAATCCACTGCTCTTTCACAAAGGTAGTGTGGCACCGTTTGTATGAAATCTATCATTTAAAAATCTAGTGGGTTGGCACAATGGTCCCAGACTGTTTAAATGAGTGGACAATGGAAAAATCTTCTCCAGTAAGCTTGGCCGCCATTGTTTGTTGGCACATTTGGATTGAGAGGAATAAGTTTTTCTTTGAGGAACTCACTCCCTCTCACCTCTCAGTGGTGCATAGGATATCAATTACCTTCTCTTGGCAACCAACTATTATAAATCCTATCCCAAATAGAGTGTGTGATATTACTCACACTGAGGGATTTACTTTTGCTTGTTTCGATGGAGTGACCCTTTCAACTGGGGAGTGTTATGCAGCAGGTGTTTTTTTCAAGACATGTTCTTTGAGGGTTACCAAATGGTACATTAATTACGGAGAGGTTACCAACACTAAGGCAAAGCTCATGGGATTATGGGCGACTCTCACTTTGGCTTCACTTTGGGTGATTGAAAAAATTCAAATCCCGGGGGATTCGAAAGTTATTATTGATTGGATAAATCAAATGAGACAGATCCAAGCGGTGAATATCGAAGGCTGGAAAATAAAAACAAAGGAACTAGAAAGTAATTTTAAAGATATTAGTTTCCAACACATTTACAGGGAACACAATAAAGAGGAAGACTTATTGTCAAAGAGGGCGCTAAAGGAACCTAAAGGTATACTATCTGTTTATCATTGGGACAATGGGGAAGAAATCCTTCCTACGCATATTAATATCTTTGAAGCTTGAGCTGACCGAGAAGCCTGGTGAGTAAATAGGTGGTTTTGAGGAGAGCATAGTTTCCTATCCGTTGATTTCCAACCCTTTTTTCAGTTGATTGTTGTAGTTTTTGTGTGAAAAACTCTTTAGTCTCCTTTGTATTCAGCACAACCCAAACTTTCATTTGGCTGATCCTTCTCTGTATTGTGCGAAATCGATACCGTATTGTAAAAAAAATTATACCTTATATAATTTTGAGACATTTTTCTATTGGAAAAAATAGTTGTACCAAATTCAACCTACATATCCTGTATGACTAATTTTCTCAATGTAAGTTGTACATTTCTAAACTCTATGGAGGTTGTCAGTAAACCATGATAGGAAATTTCCTTGAAAAGGATTTTACCTATTGTAGTTCTTCAAAAATTTCCATAAACCATGTAGTGTTCCTTAACGTTTAGACTTCAAACATAAACCAGATATATAGAGAATATGAATTCAGAAACCATATAAAAGTGATAAATAAATGAAACGTGTGAAATATAACCTTGTATCATGATAATCAGAACAAATAAATTAATGTTCACTTACCTCTTAAGGTGGGGCGAGCTTTCACTAAGAAAAGCTCCAAATGCAACAACACTCAACAAAACATTTCACAGTGTAACACACCTGACCCCTAAATACTCTTTTAAGGGATGACACATCATAATTTCGTTTTCCTTAACTATTTGAAGTCCTAATTCCGAGATCTCCCTTGGCTTTTGCTTGCCACAAGATTTCTTTCGGTTGCCACCATATTGAAATTTGAGTCATGGACTACAAGTTATTTCCTCCCGAAGCTCTTTGGGAATTATTAGTCAAGGACCGCGTGGGTCCATCTCATTCATACTATCTCCAGATTTCTACATCTATAGTGGAAGTCCATCCACCATCAAATCCAATGATGGGGCTTGTTCCTTATTTAACACACAGGCTAGAGGGGAGTTCAACATTCAACTCTAAATGCCCCTTTTTCTTTATGCGCATACGTTGCCCAGAGTCTCGAAATATCAAACTCCGAAGGAGCCCGAAATATCACCACGTGGCTCTGGCCTTCGAGTCTTTCGGTCTATTTGTGACACTACACCCCAAACCTCTAGAGTCCCTAAGTCTCGGACTCCCGAAGGGTTCTCCTTGAACGAGGTAATGTATTAAATGCAGAGGTAAGGACAGGTGGGCCATGACTACTCCACCCGCCAATAAGCCAAGCGAACACGTGCCAAGGGGGGAATGAAACATGGCCCCTTTAGTGGGTGACATGTGTCACATGTTAATGGGCCTATAAAGTTTGTGAAACATACGAATACAGGTTACACATGGCATGTCAAATGTGGTTCCACGTCACCCTGGTGATGTCAGCATACCACATCACCTCGGACTGATCGCCTTCCAAGTCCCTCACTTTTACGGTCATGGTGTGCCCACGTAACCTTTAGATCTACGGCCTTCGTCCCTTCATGACTTCGTCGTTCAAGGAATTGTGGGGTGACTTCCTCCTTGCTCCCAGAGTGGTCAACGTTGAACTGACCATGGTCAAGATATAATGGTTAGGAGAGATCCCAAAGGGTCTCTATATCTACGGTTCACGTTTATTCATAGCTCCGACATTCGGGGAGTTTACCCGCTCCACACTCCTTGTCTCCCAGAGTAGGACTTCGTCGAAGTACCAAATACATTCTAGATCTAACGGTCAGGGGAGATCCCGAAGGGTCTCTATATATATGGTTCACATTTATTCCCAGCTCCGACATTTGGGGATTTTACCCGTTGCACACTCCTTGTCTCCCGGAGTAGGAATTCACTGAAGTGTCGAATACAATGTAGATCCAATGGTCAGGGGAGATCCCTAAGGGTCCTCGGATCTATGGCTCCTATCTCTTCATAACTTTGTCGTTCAGAGGTTCCCTTGCCTTGAACCATACTTCCTTCTAGATTTCATAACTCCCGAAATCTCAGGTACTCCACCAACCTTTGGTCGAGCACTCATACGCTAGGGGGATGACATACAATAGAGGCCAGGGGTGACACGGGCCCTTGTCAGGAGGTGACACATGTCACTTTCTAATGGAATTTAGGGTCTATGAGAAACACAAATCAGGGTGACACTTGGCATACAAGACAGTGGTCCATGTCACCCTAGGTGACGTTGGTGTGCCACATCAATCCGAGACTGACCGCCTCTGAGGATTCCTAGCTTCACTTACTTGCCAAGCCTCTCAGATTTTTGAAGTCCAAATTCCCCACCATCTGTCTACCAATACCTATTAGATCCCACGATCGAGGTGTGTTCATGTAGATCCATGAATCTATGGCTTATGTTAATTCATGACTTCGACGTTCGAGGGGGTTTATACCCTCTCCACAGTAAGATCTACGGTGGAGAGAATTTGCGGATATCGGGGGCATAAATAAAATTCGGGTGGGTTTAACCTCTGTAATCCTCCTAGACTGTTGATCTGTAGATTTATCAGGATCAACGGTTGGCATCAATTCCACCACAGGCGAGCAATTTCTATTGTGGAACTCGGGAAAGGAGATAAACAATGTGCTAGTTGGGACTCCACAATCGTCCCTGATCCTATATCTTTATGTAATTTCAATCACAACCATCGATCCTCGATAGGAGGTTAGCACCTGAAGAAATTGAGCGAGGTCATAGCCTCGATCACCTAGGTCGGAGTTATAGGTCCTTAGGTCTACAGATCTTAACACTTCGAGGCTTAACTTCTTTCAGGCCTAGCATTGGGTTTCCAGACCTTGGTCACATGGGTCCTTTGGAAAATCTTGTGGGATACACACTAATTCCTTTAGCCGTAAATGGGTTAAGGACATGGGAATGAGCCCTCGGTCATGCAGGTGAAAGATCTGAAGGAGGCATCCTCCTTCCACAAGGTTTGAACTTGTAGTTCATGCAAAGGGAATTCTAGAGGTCGTTGTTGGGTACGTGTTATATTATTTTCATGAGCAGTAGTGTTTGAGCATATGCACGGGGCGCACAGGGGGGTTAAAGGGGGGGGCACTAGGCCCCCCCTCGAGGGGTGCAGGGGACCGCATTTTTTGGGACCACATTATATTTAGGTGGTTTTTCAGCACATGGTTTCTTTTTGCCGATGGTTTTCTATTTCAGGTTAAGGAATTAGGGTTTTGGACTAATCCAGGTCATTGGGTTAGGGTTTTGGATGCCGCTGGATCCTATATGTGTTTTGTATTGTAAACATTGTAACACAATGAATGAATATAGAATATGTTGGTTTTCCCAGTTTGGGTTTCCAGGGAAAAAGTATCTGTGTAATGTTTGTATTTTCCATTGTATCTTTTCTGTTCTTTTTCTGAATATCTGTTTGCAGTAGATATTGTACAAGGTTAGAATTTACAATCGACAACACCGAAATTATCTAGCTAAACCCATGCCAACTCTTGCACTACAAAGTCCATCTTGGGGAAAAGTCCCCTTAGGAAATCTCCAGCCAGTGAAGAAACCCTAGCCTATACTTAGACTTACTTACAGGCTTACGTCCCATAGATTTCTAACTGTTAAACTGGGGCAAACATAAGACCATGTAAATATAGCAGTTTACAGAAGCAAATGAGAACTTCTAATAACTATTCAAACACTGTAAAACTTAACCATAAACACAGACATTCAATCATCACATTCATTTTATTACACGAAGTACGAAGATACTTATCAAAAACTGGAAACCGTGAAGCGACTGCTGAAAGGGGTGCTTGTTTCCACCTAACCATAGGCACAACCACTCCTGAAGGATTTACCGTTGGCCACCCCCAAGCTAGACCATGATGCTCTAAGAGAGTCTCTTTCTCCTTTCTCAATGACAGTCAGGGACGAAGGTTACTCTCCTCCTCCCACAGGATCTTGGAAACTGGTTTTTCTCGATACCAAACAAGGAGGTCTGCATGAGTACTTCCATAGTCACTTTTCGACCTCGTTTATCATCTTGTAGTGAAGACCCTACCCATGGATTATTGCATCCAGAATGAGCTTTCTTCTTAGTTTTTCCTCTCAACTCCAGAGTTGAAAAACGCTCTCTTCCCTTCTGGAGATCATTTTCTCCACTCTTCTTTCTTGCAGATCTGCCTCTATCCCCCGAATTACTTCCTTTCTTTCCTTCCTCAACAAAGCTGCGTGGGTCCGAATCCCCAACTCATGTTCAGGTCTGGAAGCCTTAGAGATGGGTACCTTGCCCCATCTCCTCATCAGGGATGATTTTAAGGATGGAAATTTATTTTTAGATGTAGAAACCTTGGCGAATATTACTAATCCTTCATATGAAAACTATAAATGTTTGGCGATAGTTTTGTTAAAATATTCAAATTTATAAGGATTTTACATAGTTTGTATAAAATTTTGGCGATGGTTAAGGTAAAACAATTTTATCCTATAAAATTTGAGTGAATCATTTTTAGAATAACAAATTTTGTTTTGGAAAAAACCATGGAAAATTAGCCCATGAGCAGAATTTAGCCCCTAAAATCATCCTTGCTGCTCATTAACTCTTGAGGAGGGCCTTCCAACTACCAACCTGACTGGTAATTCATTTCAGAGTCAGAGGATTGTTGAGCAATTACATCCAGTAAGGTATTGGTTTGGTGAGGGTCATCTTAACCATTATTGGTTTCCCTCACCATCTCTCTCATAGCATCCATGGTCTATCTTGGGAAACTCCCCCCTTTCAGTAGTTATGCAACACTTATCCATTTTCTATTAATAAAAAAAAATACATGCATTGACCTTTTTATACAAAGGTTCATAAAATCAAGCATTCACACATATCTAGTATGCCATATTATCTTGTCTAGTTATAGTTATATTTACAAACTGGGGGAAACAAGGGTATTACACATAACCTCTTAGCTCTTTCAATAGATTCTTAATAGAAAAAACCTAACTACTTGGGGTCCCATCATTAATGAGTACCAACTACCTAGTGAGCCTAATTTAGTAAAGAGGTCCCTTTTACATTAGATAACTATCCACTACTATCTCATGGGCCTTATTCAAAGAGGATGGTTACATACATCAATTTGCTAAGTTTTTACTGTTGTTATTAAATTATTTCCAAATTACATGAGCATTCAATGCATTTCCAAAAAAATACTATAAAGAGGATCACTGAAAGAAACACAATCACAAGGTACACAACATTTTTTGCTGGGAAACCCTCATGGGGGAGAAAACCCAACAAAAATTTCCTCAATAATAGATTTCCAATACAATGCTAAGACTAATACCAAAACACCAAAGATAGACCAAGACTGAGCATGCATCTCTCTTCTCCTTCCTCATGCAACTGCAATTGCCTTCAAGATATGTGCACTAGATGAGTGAGTGAGTATGTGTAAATGAGACATCACATATAAATACAAGTGTGAGATGGCGCTAGGGTTGTGTCTCTTCACTTGGTTGAGCCGACTTCTCCTAGAAGTGGCTAAAACCACTTTATAATTACTAAGGGCCGACTTTACAAACACCACTATATAAATATAGTTTGACCAATCCACAAAAGAGGATTTGATCTTATACAAGACCCCACTTGATCAATCCACAAAAGGGGATTTGATCTATAAAACAATAACTCATATATAATTATAATATTCTTTGAAGTTACAATATTTCAACACTCCCCCTTAATGAGAAGGGTATTCTACTTGTTATCACTCCAGGAAACTCTCCTAGGCTGTAAGTCAGAGATGACTAGTAACTTAATCTTTTTGGAAACTATTTTCTCAATAATAGGTGTGGGTTTGGATCAAGATGAATATCTTAATCTCTGGATTGTATCTTCAAGACAGTCTAACTATATTCATGCAATACAAGGCCTTCAAGAGCTACTTATCAGATAGTTTTGTATAACGAATGGATAAGAAAACCAATCGGTTAACCAAAACATACATAAACCATATATATTATGGGTCAACAAACTAGCCAAAGATGCTTATGATTCTTGCTTAACGGTCAAAAGTAAGATGACAATTACCATAGGACCATTAAATAGAGACAAAAGAACAAATTCAACTCATATGCATAGACAAAGATGAAGGAGGGTCTGACAATAACAAATGAAAGAAGCCTGCAGGCTTGATATATTAAAGAAAATGTCTTTCATACAAAACAATAGAATATAGAACTCAAAATTGAACGCTCAGTTCTTCAAAAGTTTTCGACTTTATAGCCTTTTACAAAACAGTTTTCAGATCCTAGATTACCGGATCAAATCTTTCCAAATATAGAAAATCGAATATTGGCCTCAGTAAACTAGATCAATTAAACTTCTCAACTGTTCTTTAAGTCTTCAGATTTTGGGCAGGGGTAATAAGCCTTCCGAGGCTGCTGGATCTCATATGATATGAGACGAGTCGAGCTTGACACATGTTGGCTTTCAACAATCTTATCACCTTGTCAATAACTAATCATTGCTTATCCTTTTTTATCATCTCAAACATCTTCAAAACCAAAACCACCAGTTGGTAAAGATGTCATTATTATCCCCCAACGATTGGAATACTTTCCTAATCTTTTGAGAAAGACAAACTTTGATCTGTGCAAAAACATTAACCTTCTGCCCTATCAGTGCTTTCGGTAGTTACGGAAACTGGAATTTGGGCTAATTAGCTACCGAAAGAACTGCTTTCGGTGGCTAATGAACAATTGACATGTTCGCCTAAGACACCGAAACCTGAGATCATCAAAATTTCAAAAAGAAACCTTGCTTTAACTCAAAAACACCTTAGGGATGGTCTTTAGTTTTCTATTTATTGTTCAAGATTTGTGGGATTAGTGGTTGTTACTGGTTCATTGTATTGAACTGCCACTTTTGAAAGGGTTTCAAGTGAAGCATGAGCTTGGTGTTTTGATTCCCTTTCCTTTTTCCTCAAAGCTCTAACATTTTTCTTTAAACCTTGGGCCACTCTCCATAAACTATTGTAATCCTTTACAATTTTGTCCTTATTTTTCTTCTCCTTTATGCTCTCATGGGCTAACCTTTCTAAGGCTGAATTGCTTTGCCCGACTTAGGGGAAAAAGAGGGCTAATTAACTGGGGTTGGAGAGATAGTTGTTCTCCTTCTCTTTCCACTTTTGGGAGTGGAGGATTTCCTGGAATGAGAGCTCTTTTTGCCCTCTACTTGAACCTCAGTTTGGAAATCATTCTAGAATAGGAAAAAATTCCATTCCTTACCCTTTCTTTGCAATAGGTTATAGACCAGCAGTTTGATTAAGCTATGATGGGATAATCTTCCTGCCACTTGACTGGGTTTGGCTTTGACTTGATAAGCCATCTTAGATAAACTTCGGTGGAGGAAATAGGGTAGATTAAGTGGGTATCTTCCTGTAAAATGGTTTATGAGTTTAAAATGATACATCATGACCCTGTTGTATCGCCCCTCACATGTTATATAAACCATTATAGCCTTGAGTAACTATTGCCACTTCTCTTCAAGGAAAGATATAGGGATATCTTTCTTCCAAATTAAGCCCTGGTGTTCTGGTTTTAGATAAGACCTGAACTCGATATTATTAATCACAATAGTCTTAAACCATCTTTCTCCAGTTGTTGGAAGCTCAGTAACTTCGGCAATGAGAGCTTCATCAATTTGAAATTCATCCTGGCCAATGCATGCTTTCTTTCCATCAAAACTTAGAGCAAAATCCTCGGCCACTTGTTGATGAAAACTGTTTATTTTTTTACAGAAATTAAAACATCCTGCATTCTTGAACATTTGGCATACCTCAAGATGAGCTTCAAGATACCCGATATCATTAAGTTCCTTCCTAAGTGTCATCGCTCCTTTCTTCATTTCTCCATGATGCTGTAGCACACCCATGATCGAAGGAGTGAATTTCGGACTGAGTTATAGTGCATAGGTTCAGAGATAATCGGCTTAGCCAGGCTAGGACTGAGATAAATGCGGGCACTTTTAGGTTGTGGCACTAATTGCAAGGAATGTGGCGAAAAGGATGATGATGTGCGGGAGTCATGATGTTTTTAATTGAAAAGAAAGAGAAGTACAACACCATGACGTTCAATGATATGAGAGATGCTCTCATCTAATAGCGGGATCGGCTTTTCTGGTCATGAATGGTTCCCTTGGCAGTACTTTCCGTGGCTTATGCAATCATGAAAACAATGAACCCCTTATTTGAAACATGCGAAATGACGTGTCTAGTATTTTGCCTGCATCAATGGTTTCAGTGATTAAATAGCCTTGGATTCCTTTATTTTAGCTCCTGAAAGCTAAGGCTTTCGGTGGCTAATGAACAATTGGTATGTTCGCCTAAGCCACCGAAACCTGAGATTTGAATTTAATCTGGCACAGACTAGATGAAATTATGTTCAAAACTTATTACATGAGTAAAGCTTTTTTTTTATTTTTAAAAAGTACCTCTAAAAATTTGAAAAAATATTTTTCCAATTGACACTTTATCACCTAAAAAGAAAAATGTTAATCAATTTATTTGAGGAGATAACACTGGCTCCTATTGGGGATGAACGCCTCCCTGTGAGGTTTCAAGAACAAGCAGACTTGTGCTTGTCCATTTAACCTGAAAATTCTGCCACCTGCTCAACAATCATTCACAATTTGTTTATTGTGTCTAGTCCATTGGGCTATGGAGTCATCTGGCTTGAGAAACTTATCTTCGGACAACATGTAGCCTGTTGTTCTTATTCAACCAATAACTGAAAACAATCTAGGTGCTCATATGAAGAGCTTATTCTTCTGCCTACTCCTACACTAACCAACTGTACTGCCTCTTATCAAGTGAAGTCATGCTTCCAATGAAGCCATGTAAGGAACTGATTTACTGACATCATTCTAAATCTTGACCCAAACAACAATGGAAGGGATAGCCAACAAGAAAGAGGTTTGAACAGACGATCAAGCCAATTTCTAAGTGATAAAAATAATTAACACATATATTGTTCAAAGATTCCAAATAGTTGGCAAAAGGGTCATTAAAGTCACAATGAAATACCTCTTTGAGTTGCTGATCCAACTAACTGTAATGTTGCTCTTCTTTTCCTTCACAAAACTCAATGCTGAATGTAGACTGCTTGATCTCTGTTGGAGAAAAATACAAACTCAATTTCTAACCTGAACCTTTCTGCTTGTCATCTTCCTTTTCATATATGCTACAATTTTCCTGATGTTCTAGTTGAAGATAGACAGTCTTTGAAAATCTAGAAACTCTAAGCTGTCCTCATCATCCTCTTCTTCGTGTGTGCTGCAATCAAAAATTTGAAATCTATTCTTACTATCTATTGCACGTTTGAAACTGTCTTCTACTGATGTGTCAGTCTGTTGAACATATTCATGGTTTTCAAAGGAGGCAATCTAATCTTTATGACAACATCTCTGATCATCTCTTTGTGAAAAAGTAGGACTAGATGAAATTTTAGTAGTCAACAATCATTCCCAAGACTTAAAGTCTTCTTCCTCATCACCATATTTATCAAATATGGGAACATCAAGAACAATTTCTAATGATAGAGATGAAGATTCAAGCATAGAGTCATTATCAATAGGATCTTGAAATAGATTTGAAAAAATATCATCTTTTACCTCATCATATTCATCCTTCTCATCTGACATTGACATGTAAGATACATAAGGAGAAATATAATCCTCTTGCTGTCTTTCTTGAAGATTAGATGTTTTCTGAAAATCTTGTTCTTCATAGTCACTACCATTTCTCTTGAACTGCAAATCTCAAAGCGGAGGGCTGCCCTTAGAATCTGTTGCAGGTCTGAGACTGTCACCCGCTAATGTATCAATCTGATAATCACCTTTGGGGTTTTCAAAGGGGACAATCTCATCTTCATGACAAAGTAAGTCAGTAGATGCATTTGATACAATGTCA
>JZKD02S0305472.1:67718-79620 GCA_000966675.3 Picea glauca | reverse complement strand
ACAAAACAATAATTGTTTTCCAAGCTCATATTTCTTCATGTTGGATTGCAATTAATTGTGGGTTAATATGGCATTACCATATTACAATGTAATATGGTAATCCCATATTACATTGCAATATGGTATACCATATTACAATGTAATATGGTAATACCATATTACAATGTAATATGGTAATACCATATCTCATGTAATTTTTTTTTAAAAACTTAATGACCTCGTCGCAATATCGACGCTAGTTCATCGGAAACAAAAATTGCATTTTGACCACCGTGGAAATAGCGACAAACTTTCATCGCAAGTTGCCACAGTTTTTCGTCGCACATACAACATCTTCGTTGTAACTTTGGTCTAGATGAATCCATGTCGTCGCTATTGCCACGGATTTTCATCACAAGTTGCCACGATTTTTCGTCACACTTACAACATCTGCATCATAAGTTTTTGACTTGTCAAAACCTTTCATCGCAATTGCGACGAAATTTCGTCGTAATTGCCACGGTGGTTAGTTGTGCTTGTGGCGATATTTCATCGAAATTAC
The DNA here is from genome assembly GCA_000966675.3 of Picea glauca. Classification (NCBI taxonomy): domain Eukaryota; kingdom Viridiplantae; phylum Streptophyta; class Pinopsida; order Pinales; family Pinaceae; genus Picea; species Picea glauca. The sequence goes on along the minus strand of JZKD02S0305472.1, from coordinate 79,079 downwards.
AACGATGAAAAGGGTTAATTGAACTTGACTCTGGTGACATGTGGAGAGATAATTTCGTCGATGTTTCCACGCACACCTGGATCGTTGATATAGAAAAGAAATTATTTCGACGAAAAAAAAACTCGGCTTTCGTGGAAATTGAGACGAATATGTGTGGCAATATCAATGAAAAATCTTCACAAATTTGGTCATATGTACTAGTGATGGGGACACACTGGGTCTAATATATCCCTTGTCTAACATCTCTTTTAGTCATATTTTAAACTCCACCAACTCGAGTGTGCTCATCCTATAAGGAACTCTTGACATAGGTACTGCTCCTGGTGAGCTCTATAGAAAAGTCAATATCTTTTTTGGAGGAAGTCCTGGTATTTCCTCTAGAAACACATATTTGTACTCATATAGTATTAGGTGACCTTAAATTTTCAGCTTACTATTTTCTATTGAATATAGCACATGCATAGCATACAAGGGGCATCCATTCCTACAATATTTCTTGAGTTTTAATGCTAATATTTTTCTCACTGATATAGGTTTTTGGATGCCCTGTAAGAATTTTGTTTCCCTTATCATCTTCACATTCCATGGTCTTTTTAAAATAATCCAATTAGCTTTATGGGATTCCAACTATTCCATACCGATCAGTAGGTCATATGACCCCAGGGGTAGTATATTCAAGATTGCTTGTGTGTGAAATCCATCCATTTAAAATTGGCTTGCTTATATTACTTTAGTCACCTTTCTCTTGGTTCATGTAGCTAGATGGACTAACCATGACGTTGGATGCCTCATTTTCTATAAAATACATGCCTCAACAATTTGTGGTGCAATAGAACTAAGGTTAGAACTAGGGTCAATCAAAATTGAAATAGATTGTTTGCAAATAATACCTTTTGGTTCCACTATTGAAGCTTGGTGGTTTGTTTGTTGATTCTCGACAACTACATAGATTAGTGGTACAATTCTGGCTACATCATTAACAATGGTAGTCTCTTGGATATTGTAGATCCTCCTATGATCATTATTCTTGCATGGACAATCCCTCAACATGTGTGCTTCTCCACAACCCCATCCCTTTTGTAACATCCCCACTATAATCCCCAATTTAATTAATGCATAATGTAGATATGAAATGTGTCTATGGCCAAGCTATGTAAAATGTGAATTGTATTTTATGAAATTTAAATAAATAAAATGTGATTCCAGCTGTTGGGGGACATGGACAAAGATGGGGACTTATTTTTCACAAGAGAAGGGAGTGTCTAAGAGGGGTCCAAGGGGATAATTATTTATGAGTATTAATCCAAACCCACTTTCCTAAATTTGATCAATGGTTTGAGTGAACCTTCTATTTTGTTGTTGATTGTTCCCAAAGCCAATCATTGAATACATGTAAGAAGGTGGGTGTGAGAAGTCACATCCCATAGTTATTGGGAGCATTGGGATAAAGTGCAATCAGTTTGACGATGAGTGTGACTCAAAAAAAGAGGAAAAGTAGAGGAAGTTTGTATGGATAGGGGCAACAATTTTTACATTCATGTTTTTGCATGAACAACAGACAAAGAACAAAGGCGAAGAGCACTCGATATGGAGCACCAATGGAGGGTGAATTATGGAGTGTTTTGGAGATGGAGACTAAAGAACCAGGTTGTCAGGCTTGGAGAGTTAAATCCTATGTGAGATGCACTACAATAGGAAGATGCTACTATTATTTTCCATGGTCATTTTCCTAGTAGATTTCCATGGAGATACCATTAGTGAGATTATCAGTCCCATATGTTAGAGACCCTGTTAAAATGTTGCAACTCAATGGACTGAGATAATTGAAGGGGGGATAGTAAGAATGGTACAACCTGATGGAATGAGAGCTTTGAAGGGGTACATTCTTTAGGTTGAGCAGGTGTGTGAAAGAGAGTTGGTGGAAATCAGGATACTTGTATGAAAAGCCAGTGGATTGTGGGATTGGACTAAGTTGTGAGTGGACAATGAGAGACACCCTCTTTTGTGTATTCCTATCCTTAGTTTGAGGGTGAATTGTTTTTGAGACTTGGAACAACAAGACTATGGTTGGGTGGCACGTTCGTCCCAAGTAGTTGGTTGCACAACTATTTTACAAAGATAAGTGTTTTATCATGAATATGAGTTATATTATGAGTTTAATTGTCATGCATTAACTATGTTCTTGAGAATGGTTTATATGCTACTATAATTGAGTTTATTAGTTGCATTCATATTTATTTCAACATGTTGTAGCTGCATTTAAATTAATGATAGTAGAATGGTTAAATTTGTGTGTATTCATATAGTTGATAAGTTATAGGATTAGTTAGTAGAAAAATTCAAATTTATGGGTTTTTTTTTGCAAGTAATGTTCCTCGGTTAAGATAGGGGATGTTACAGATTGGTATCAGAGCTCAAGGTTCAACAATGAGAATATATGGGCCAAGATCTAGTGTGAATTGGGAAAATTCATTGTTGCGGATATTTTTTTTTGATGAATTTGGAGAAAAATCCCCAAATTTGTGGGTAGATTCGAGTTTAATTGCTTCAGGACTATCAAAAGGAAGATTTATGGCAATGAGATGCTGGTTGCAAAGTTGAAATCCAACTTATGCAGTGGAATTCTACGTTTTCATGGAAATTATGAAGTTTGGTGATCAATGACCCAGATTATTTCGACCTTGAGAATCAATGGTCAAGATTCATCTCCAAAGTCTTTAGAGGGGGTTCCTGATAGGATTTCAGAACTCGTGTTTCAGAATTTTTTTTGAAGCACGACATGAGGTTAAGTTCGAAGGGGGGAACTCGATGAAGTGAGCCTGAAATAATGAGATTCATTGATCATAATCACTCTCAGCCATCAAATATTGCAGAGGTATTGTTTTCAAAAGAATCCCTTCGAAAATTTGGGGGTAACTTTGCGTTCCAAAGAAGTTCGTCCAATAGAGTTAAAGGTCGAGCAATTGTATTTTTGTGAAGATATGGACCATCAAATGCAATAAATATTATCCTTTAGATCCTTTGGAAAGGTGAATTCGAAAGGGTCCATTCGGAAAGCCTAGTGGTGGTGTTGTGTTTCCAAAATAGATTTTCCGATAGAGGTAACCAATGCATGGCTTGGAAACCCGAGATGATTGAGGTCATCGGCTGACATGATTGTTGATCGTCTAATATATTGGAGGAGCATGTTATCTCGGAAGGGTCTAGGGTGGAAGAGAATGCCACATCAACTTTCCATGTTAGTATGCCATGTCCAATGACACATCATCAAGGGGAAGTGAATCGAAGAGTGTTATGGGGCAGTTTGGTACAATTTTTGGAAAGGATTGTTCATGGTATTCAGAGGAAGGCTATCATAAGGTTTCGTTTAGGGAGAATATTCCCGATGGACAAGTCTTACAGAGTAACTCTGATAGGCTAGTAGACTTGGACTTCAGAAATATCAATAAGCAAGGAAATTTTATGTTCCGATGAGGGTTTTCTGATGGGAAAAGGTCAATAGTATTCAGACTTTAGGTTTCAGATGGAGTTGTGAAATTGGGAAAGTTGCGCTTTTCGATGGGAAGAGCTCACAGAGTTGATCCCGACAAGCTTGCGGAAGGTTTGGCCGCATGCTTGGAAATGACAAGTGAATCGATGGTTGGGATTACTCTTGATTTTGAGATCAATGACTTGCATCTACAGACCGCCACAACAAAAAATTAGTCATTTTCCATGGAAATTTTCATATTTTAAGGGTCTTGAACTTGCAAAGGGATTTTGGGTGCCTAAACAACATTTTTAGGGGTAAAAAATATCAAGAAATGTGTGTACTTATGCTACAAAATGTATTTTCATCTTAAATGAAAGAGCTCAGTGAGAAATTTCCAATGAGCTATTTCAGGAGAAAAACAAAGCTAGTATGAAGAAGTTACAACTAAATTAGTATAGGGTATAATTTCAATACCAATTTACTTCTAGAGGGAATAACTACTTACTCTGAATTCAATTTGGGGTGGAGGATCAGTCTATGGAAAAATAATTGACCATAGAAGACAACCAAGGAGCTATATATGGAAGTTGGGTACCTAAAAGTGTTTAGGATGAGAGAGAAGACACATGTATAATACAGGGTTAAAAATGGGAAAACAATCAAAAAATTTGTAGGTCATAACAATCAGCCTAGAGCCCGAACAAGAGTGAAAGTTTCATAGATAGTTCAAGATATAGGCATGGAGATACCCAATTGGGATTCTATCAAAAATCCAAAGGATTTTTAATTGGGATTTTTAGAGAGGGATGAAATTTCTAAGTCAGAAGAAAGAGACAAAGTTGTCATTTCCAGATTGTTGTAGATTTTGAATAGAGCATCAATTTGATAATAAGAGAGTTGTTGTAAATTCAATATCAACATTAGTATCAGTGTCTCATACAAAATTTTCCTTGGTTCCTAATAGATATACTTATTTAGGTGGCCAAATTTGGTATTTGAGATTATTTTGCACTAGGAAGAAGGTGCACAAGAAGGGTAAGGTGACAATATTCAATTGCCCATAACTTTCATCTCATAACTCAAAATTGGACAAAAAAGTAGTTGTTGGAAAGGTATTGAGTAGGAGAATCCATCTATGAACCCAAAATATTGTTTGGAATAGTAAATTTTGCAGTCAAATCAGAAGAAGATGACTAGTGGCCATTAAAGAGAAAAAAATGTATGCATTATTTTTCCAGAACTCTGTGTGTATGTGTGTTATCCAATAAAAAAAGTATTGCATGCACATTTCTTGCAAAATTAGAGGTCAAGAAAACAAATTTCATTTTTATATGGGGAATGGAGTTATGGAATATTCCTAGGGATCTTAGTGCCATGAGGAGGAAATCAGAGGTCTACATGTCAGCATGAGAAATGATGAGATAGAGTATAATGGAAGGAGAGGTAGGCATGAGCCCATAACTATGAGAAGCATGCAAAGAGAATAACAGAGCTATAGGGAAGATAATGAGAGTATTAAGAAATCTCAGGAGGAGATATTACAGAGTCTGAATATGCTGCAAAGGAAAACCAATAATGACTCTGGCACAAAGAAAGTAGCCAATGTTAGACAAACGATAGCATCCAGATCCCATAAAAGAAGGGATGAACATGGGAATGACAGATAATAAAGAAGCTTGACCAGATGTCATCATTCTCTAGAGAAACCCACTAGGAGATCTCATGCAAGTTCAAGGTCAGGGAGCAACCCGAGTGTGTTTCCTGTCAGGAGGTAGAGGAGAAGGCATGAGTTAGACATTTAGCAAGGTGAACTCAGGAAAATCAAGCCACCAACTTTTAATGTTGATCATATAAAGGGAGAAGAGGTTGAAACATGGTTTTTGGGAATGAATAAATATTTTCAACTGCATGATTACCCCTCAAAAACAAGAACTGCAACCTACCACCTACAAGGAAAGGAATCCATGTGGTGGGATAAACTCAAGAAATCCAAGCACCTTGATGAAAAGAGGGTCTCATGAAGGTAGTTCAAAGGACATTTCTAGGATAAATATTTGTCAGGGCATTATTATGAAAGGAAGATGAAAGAGTTCTTTGAACTCAAATTGGGAAGCATGACAATGTATGAATATGAGAACAAGTTCTTTGAGTTGTTGAAGTATGTGGGCTTCATAAAAAATGAGAAGGAAAAGATCTAAATCTTTCTGAGTGGGTTACCTTCCTTATACAATGATAAAATACAATATAATTACCCTAGGAATTTGGAGGAGATCATACAGAGAGAAAAGCATATTTATGAATAGAGTAGAGGAAGGCCAATATTCCAAAAAACATGGAATGCCAAGATGAAAGGGAATATGGATCAAAGGAAGAAATGTTTTCATCCACCCTTTCACATGAACAACTCATAAGAAAATAAACAAGGACAATCAACCCAAAATGATCCCAAGATGGAAGATTCATTTGGGAAAATTCCAAGGAAACATCTTGTAAAATGTTGGGGATTTGATGGAAATCACTATTGTTTGGACTTCTCTCACAAAGGAGAAAAGATGAGGATTTTCCACAACATTAAAGGGGATGAAATAGTTGAGGACATGGGAGGAAACATGCCAAGTATTATGCAGCCTTGGACAACAAGCAAGAAAAATATCAATCCCCTATGATTGAAGTGGAAGGTAAGATTGACAACCAACCCATATCAATTTTAATTGAATTTGGAGATAGCCATAGTTACATAAACTCTAATATTGTTGAAATATTCCACTTACAAATGAGTAAGAATAGGAAATCTTTGTTAGTTCAGTTAGCCACATGGGCTAAGAGGAAAATCAATGAGTTGGTTAAATATTGGCCAGTAGAGATGAATGTACTCAACATAAAGGTAGATGTGAAAAACATACCATTGGGTTCATATGATTTTCTAAATGGCTTGGATTGGTTGGAAAAACACCATGTTGTCCTATATTGTTACACTAATACAATCACTTTTTTTTATGAAGTAGGAAAACAAGGAAAAGTTCGAGGCATTCCTAGAGCTATAGCTATTAGAGAAATTTCAATCATGCAAATGAAAAAGAGTTTCAGGAAGGGGTGTCAGATTTTTGGAGCCCATATGGAAGAGGAATCCAGAGATTAAATGCCAAGCATTAAAGACCATCCGATCTTGAGGGATTTTGAATATGTTTTTGGGTAAATCTCAGGACAAATTCCAAAGAGAGACATTGATCTCTCTATTGAGTTGGTGCTAAGAGCTGCCCCAGTGTCCAAGACACCTTACAAGAATGGACATGCTAGAATTGAAAGAATTGTAGATGCAACTTGAATAATTTCTAAAGAAGGGGTATATATGCCCAAGTGTGTCACCTTAGGGAGCCCTAGTGATTTTTGTGGAGAAGAAAGATGGAATATTAAGGTTGTGTATTAATTTCAGATAACTAAATAAGGTCACCATAAAGAACAAATATAATTTTCCAAGGATTGATGATCTATTCGATTAGCTGAAAGGTGCAAGAATATTTTCCAACGTTGACCTGAGGTTAGGTTATCATCAAGTGAGGATTAAGGAAGAATATATTAGAAAGACGACATTCAGAACAAGATATGGGCATTATGAATTTACGGTAGTGCTATTTGGGCTATAAAATGCCCTAATTGTTTTCATGTGCCTGATGAATGGAGTTTTCAGGGAATACTTGGACAAGTTTGTGATTGTGTTCCTAGATGATACAATCATCTATTCAAAGGTAGAAGAAGAACATGAAAAACATTTGAGAATGGTGCTAAAAGTTTTAAGAGATTGTAAGTTGTATGCCAAGCTAAGTAAGTGCATCTTTTATCAAAATAAGATTCAATACTTGGGGCACATTACTTCAACATATGAGATAATGGTGGATCCTAAGAATATAGATGCCATTAGAGTATGGCCAAAACTAAGAAATGTGACATAGGTCAAATCATTCATGGGTTTTGTTGGTTATTACCAAAGATTCATAAAAGGATTCTCAAAGATTGCAAGCCCAATCACTTCTTTGCAAAAGAAGGGAGTGAAATTTGAATGGACTTCCAGGTGTGAAGTGCAATTTAAATACCTCAAAGACATTTTGACAAGTGCACCAATATTAAAGATTGAATATCCAGACAAATATTGTGTGGTGTGTATTGATGCGTGCAAGGAAGGGCTCGATGGATTCCTCACTCAAAAGGATCATGTGGTGTGCTATGAGTCTCAAAAATTAAAAGAACATGAGAGAGACTATGCTACACATGACTTGGAATTAGCAGCAATTTGTTCATGCACTAAATATGCAAAGACATTACCTCATGGGGAGAATATTTGAGCTAAGGACAGACCACTGTGGTATAAAACATTTGTTTGTCCAACCAAAATTAAATGTCAGACAAACTAGATGACTCAAATTTATAAGTGAATATAACTTTGAAAATTAAGCATATCAAAGGAAAATAAAATTAGGTGGATCATGCACTCATTAGAAGAGCACATGAGATGTGTATGGAAGCCATCATCATGTATAAAACATATTTAAAAGAAAAAAATTATTGAAGTTGCAAATTCAGATCAACACTATTTGAAAAAAAAACATTACAACAAGGTAATTTTCAACATAAATTTAAAGATTATGAGATAAAAGAGGATGGAATCCTCATGTATCGAGGTAAGGTATATTTTTAAAATTTAAGAGAGACGAAAAATATAGTGCTAGGAGAAATGCACAATGTGCCATATGTTGGGCACCCAGAATACCATAAATCAATTGCAGTTGTAAGAAGCCAATACTTTTGGCTAGGAATGAAGAATTAAGTGGCTAATTATATAGCCAGGTGTCTAGAGTTCCAGAAGGCGAAGACTAAACATAGACATCCAACTAGTTTGTTACAACCATTTCACATTCCTTAATGGAAGTGGGAAATAGTTACAATGGATTTTATTACTAGTGAGTCACTTATTCTTCTTCTAATGAGTCACTTATTGATTTTGGAGCATATTATTATATGGATATGGACAAATCCATTTTTTTTTCTTAATGAATGTAACCCCCAAAAAATATTGGTTGGCAATGATAGATGTCTTAGTTTTGTAGGTATTGGAGTAGTTCACTTAGATGATGGCGATTTTAATGATGTATTATGTGGTCCAAGTATTTCCGACAACCTTCCATTAGTATATCAAATCACTCATTCAAGTGAATGTAAAATAGTAGAGTTTTCACCTCACTAGGTTGTAATCAAGGATTTAAAATATCTTAAGCATGTCCTAGGAACTGGAATTGTTGACGGTATTACCAATTTGTATAGATTTGACAACTTTGTGTCATCCTCTTTTCCAATCAATTTTTATCTTCATATCAATGACTTGATAAAACTTTGACATGAGCAGTTTGGTCATATAAACTATTTCTCATTGCAACAACTATGTAACTAGAATATAGTAACTGGTCTTCATCTTGTTTCTTTCTAAGATGGTGTTTTTTATAGTTGTGTTCCTGACAAACATCATCAACGCAATTTTGAAAAGCATGCCTCGACCCCCTTGCATATTTTTCATAGTAATTTGTGTGTTCCATTGTCTTTTGCTTATTTCTTTGGCTTCAAGTACTTCATAACTTTCATTGATGATTTCTCCAACTGCACTTGGGATTATTTCTTAAAACTTAAGAGTGAATTTTTTGACATGTTTTTTTCCTAGAAGGTCCTTGTAGAAAAAAAATCTAGACATCAACTTTATAAGTTAAGAATAGATAATGAAGGTGAACATATTAACAACAAATTTACAAGTCATTGCATAGGGCATTTAGATGCAACATATTATTCCATATGCACCACAACAAAATGGTATCATTGAGAGAAAGAATCTCACATTAAATAAATTTGAAAATTGTATGATCCAATCTAAGGGATTAAGTCCTCATTTTTGGATGAAAGACATTAATTGTGCAAATTAAATAGTTAATCACACTCCCACAAAGGATTTAAAATATATAACACTAGAAAAATAATGAAGTAAAATTAAACCAAATGTAAGCCACTTTCGTGTGTTTGGTAGTGAAGCATGGGCTCACATTTCTAATGGAAAGGGGAAAACGATATAGCCTAAGACTTAGAAGTGAAATTTTATTGGATACTCTGAAGATGTAAAAGGTTATAAACTTATTCAACCTCGTTCCATTGAAATATTATTAGGAGAGATGTTAAGTTTGATGAAGGTCTCTGTGTGAGCCTAATTAGACAATTCTTCCATATTCGGCCTACTAGCCATCTTTGATGATTCTTCCATATTCTATTCCCAAATTTTTGTCAGTGATCCTATTCAAGTGTCTTCTTTAGATGATGAAAATGAGAATCAAAGTCCATCTCTTCCTACTCACCTTCCTCTAATTGGGTCCATTGAACATGAACCTACACCAACACCATAGCTTCTTAAATGGGTTTGTACAACATGATAAGTGACTGATGATCTTGTTGATGATCCTTTAGATCTACGTTGTACATTTTCATAGTTCTAATGGGCATCCTCTATTTTGACTCAAGTTCAAGAGACTTGTGATATAAAAACATTTATAGAATCTTTTGGACATCCAAATTGGGATGCAAAAATGAATGAAGAATATTGTTCATTAATGATGAATGATACTTTGATTCTTGTCCCTCTTCTGGAAGGAAAAAAACTTATTAGATGTAAATGGGTGTATGGAACTAAGTATGCATCAAATTGAAGTGTTGAAAGACATAAGGCTTGATTAGTTGCCAAAGAATTTTCTCAAGTAGAAGGAATTGACTATACTAAAACCTTTTCCTATTGTGATGAATTGTTCATCACAATCTATCTTATACTATTTTGAAATCTTAGATTATGAAATTTATTTCCTTAGATCCCAGATTAGTTATTACTAGCTTATTGCTTAGATTTATAAAATAATTGAATACAAAAATGAAAGAACAAGAAAATGTACACACCATCCACACAAATGGACACAAGATATATCCTCGGAAACCCAATATAGGAGAAACCCAACTAGAAGGTGAGGCCTATGCTTTGCTCTCTTTTCTTCAATTATGGAAATGCACTTACTGTGAGGCACTCATTGTGGATTTTCCTTTGACATTGTGTCATGTATGGTTGCGACATAATCTTTTCCTCCTCTTTTATACTCTCAAAATACCACTCCTATCTACTCTACTCAACTATGGAACAAGTACAATGCTAAATAATGGATTTGTTTCTCCTCCTGGTAGATCGATATTTAACATAGTTCGATAGTTGTCTAGGGTTAGGGTTTTGACTTCCTCAACCACAAATTATTGATAAGGTTTGGACCTTCTAAAATATTCTTGAAAGTACACACATGGCTAGCCCCATATGTGTGAGTAATGGGGGTTGACGTGGCATCCACTCATACTCAAATGGTCAACAAGGTAGATCAATTTAAGAGAGGCATAACTTTCACATATGAGCTCTGATTGAGATGGTTTTTGCACCGTTGGAAAGGTATTTGTGTTTATATCAACATTGAGGGTGTGTGAACAAGTTATAGATGATATAACCCCCCCAAAATTCCATTTATACCTCAAAATGGCTCTGGAAGGTTTGGGACCCCAATTTTCCAAACTAGGACCTACCACTAAAATGGCCCTGTAAGTCGATTGCTCCAAATTTTTCCACCCATAAAGTGCCAAGATAGATGAAAAATTATATGATGATCCAATCCAAATCGACCAATTTTTTTAACGCACAATAATAATGTGATTTGAACCCATAAGAAATACCAATATTTGAGAAATTCTTTATAAAGGTATTTTGACAAATTATCACATCCCTATATTAAAATATAATATAAGTGTCTTTGCTCCATAAATAGGTGTATCACTTT
>JZKD02S0305472.1:25096-48515 GCA_000966675.3 Picea glauca | reverse complement strand
TGTGCATTCCTACTGGGTATTTTTATGTGCCAAGAATACTCCTCAAGTTCCTCTTCTATCTGAAAGGGAAGGCATGCCATGGAATCAAAATTCAAGGAAAGGAAAGGCATGAAAAGGCAAGGAATGGCATGGCATGATATTGAAAGGCAAGGCATGACAAGGCATGGCATGGAAAGGCAAGGCATGGCATGGAAATTCAAGGAATGACAAGGAAAGGAATGACATCGCATGGCAAGGCAAGGCATGGCATGGTAAGGAAAGGCATGGCAAGGTGTTCGCTGAAAATAATGGTATTGGAGACTGAAGACCGAAAACTGAATCGTGTGCTAATGGTGTCATTTTCATTATGATTTATCGGGGAATTTGGTTTTTCAACACAACGACAGTGTAAGGCTGAAGATGGAAAATTGAGGTGTGTGCCAACGGTGTTGTTAAAAATAAAATAAAAATTGTATGGATAGGACTTGGAGCATGTGATGAAAATTTTTGTTTCTAAAATCAAAATAAATTAATTTGAATTCCGATGAGTGGGTGACAAAAGGACTTAAAATAAAATAGGGAAGAGCATAGAGAAGAAAACGACAAAGAAGAGAGGATAGAAGATTGTTGTTTCTTTGGTCTGGGAGAAAGAGAGGCGAAAGACAACCGAGAAGAGAGGAGAATAGAGCATTGGTTCGCTAGGCTGGGAGAAGAGAGGGGTGTTTGGATTTTGAAGTGTATTTTTTCTTAATTTGTGTTAAGCATGGCCATGCTTGTATGTGTTTTCAATGTTGTTTGGGTCGCTTTGATTTGTATTGATATGTTTTTCATTATCTTTGTTTTTTATTGAGGATTTGGTTTTTCGAAATGAGAGGGAGTGGTATATGTGGGTATAAAAAAATCTTGTCAAAATATTGTATAGTTGATGGAGTCATGGATGGATGACCAAGGTGGTGGAGGTGGTAGGTATCATAATTTGTTTTATTTCTTCATAAAATATTTCACCAGAAATATGACTGAGTTCGGTTTTATTAATTCATTCGTAGACATGGATGAAATCCAAATGTCTTCTTAAGGCGAGACATGGATCACAATGAATAAAGGATATGTGCAACAAAGAAATGCAACCTTGCATATAAGGTGAGTGTTAAGTTTTACTTCTTCTTCCAATGGAGTACTTATACAAGTGCTTATATGAACATGACCATGACCTAGAGCTTGAACTAGAGCTTGACCTAGAGCCCCCTAGCTCCATCTAAGCCTAGGCATAACCTATACTCTACCATTAACCTCCTCCACACCCAAGCCCTAATTGCACTATGTGTATACCTCTTGTTTAATAATGATATTTTATGGATATGACCGTTCACTTACAGTTTAATAATGATTCCACGTGGTTTAATGATGATTATGGTACATTGATTCTCCTTTTGGATTTAATATACACATAATATTTTAGTGGATTCGATATTATTTATATAGAATATTTATCCTTCTTTGAATTCTTTTCTTAATTTTTTTTCAAATCATTTTATCTTTCTCTTTTCTTACCTTTTTGGTAATTTGATTTTGTTTCATTGTCAGGTTTTCTCATGTCTCTCTCAGATTTCCCATTGTTTGATTTTATATTATCAAAAATCCACGATTGAGATTTTTTCTTATGAGATTGGCATATATTATGTATTATTGGAACACTTATCTATCTGTACATTCTTCAATATTAGACTATTTTTGTTGGCCATTTACATCCTCGTAACAAGCTTAAAAGGTTAAATTTCCTTGATTTTGTATTGTTCACAACAAGTGTTCATCATTCCCTAGATTATGTATGATGAAAGACTTATCTATATGTACTCTACACACACTATCTCTACCCACCTCCTCCCCCCCTCTCTACCCCTCTCTCCCACTATCTCTCCTCTCTCTCTCTTACATCTACCATCTCTCTCCCAACTCCCTCTCTACCGCCCCTCTTGGTATTCCTNATTTGTGTTAAGCATGGCCATGCTTGTATGTGTTGTCAATGTTGCTTGTGTCTCTTTGATTTGTGTTGATATGTTTTTCCTTATCTTTTTTTTAATTGAGGATTTGGTTTGTCAAAATGAGAGGGAGTGATATATGTGGGTACAAAAAAATCTTATCAAAATATTGTATAGTTGATGGAGTCATGGCTGGACGACCAAGGTGGTGGAGGTAGGTAAGTATCATAATTTGTTTTATTTCTTCATAAAATATTTCACCAGAAATATGTCTGAGTTCAGTTTTATTATTTCATTTGTAGACATGGACTAAATCCAAATGTCTTCTTAAGGCGAGACAGGGATCACAATGAATAAAGGATATGTGCAACAAAGAAATGAAGCCTCGCATATATGGTGAATGTTAAGTTTTACTTCTTCTTCCAATGGAGTACTTATACAAGTACTTATATGAACATGACCATGACCTAGAGCTTGAACTAGAGCTTGACCTAGAGCCCCCTAGCTCCATCTAAACCTAGGCATAACCTATACTCTACCCTTAACCTCCTCCACACCCAAGCCCTAATTGCACTATTCATATACCTCTTGTTTAATAATGATATTTTATGAATATGACCATTCACCTACGGTTTAATAATGATTACATGTGGTTTAATGATGATTATGGTACATTCAATCTCCTTTTGGATTTTAATATACACATAATATTTTAGTGGATTAGATATTATTTATATAGAATATTTATCCTTCTTTGAATTTTTTTCTTAATTTGTTTTCAAATCATTTTATCTTTCTCATTTCTTACCTTTTTGGTGATTTGATTTTGTTTTCTCATGTCTCCCTTAGATTTCCCATTGTTTGATTTTATATTATCAAAAATCCACGATTGAGATTTTTTCTTATGATATTGGCATATATTATGTATTATTGGAACACTTATCTATCTATACATTCTTCAATATTAGACTATTGTTGTTGGCCATTTACATTCTCGTAACAAGCTTAAAAGGTTAAATTTCCTTGATTTTGTATTGTTCACAACGAGTGTTCATCATGACCTATATTATGTATGGCGAAAGACTTATCTATATGTACTCTTCACACACTATCTCTACTCGCCTCCTCCCTCCCTCTCTCCCCCTCTCTCCCACTATATCTCCTCTCTCTCTTCCTTACATCTACCATCTCTCTCCCAACTCTCTCTCTACTGCCCCTCTTAGTATTCCTCTCCACCCTCTTACACTCTCAAACAATCCANGAGAGCGGCGTGTGGCCACCCCCTGGGCATTAAGCCGCGTTTCAATCCCGAGAAAAGGGGGTTAATAAAAATGGAGTCGATGGTTGAAACCTCGAATCACTCAGTAATTAGAAAGTATGGAGGAGTCAGTTGTGGAAAACAGAGTTGTCATCCCGTGAAAGTATGCACAGTTTGACAGAAGACTGCTCAGAAGAAATTCTTTGAATGTAGTGATCAGATCACATTCCTGATAGTCGGGGACAGTTATGAGTATAAAGAAGTTTTGATATTTTGTTAAGGTCGTCAACTGGTTGAGCAGAGCTCCCTATTTTGTAGTATTTTGAATCCATAATTGTTCTCTGGTTATGTATAATATTTGAGACTTTCAAATTAATAGAGGTCAACCTCTTTTCATCTCTTTGTAAAAACTGTGCTAAAACGCTCGGGTATGGAGGATCCAGTCGAGGGTTGTTATGTTGTTGTAATGTAGGTTTGATTGCATCGATATCGTGACCAGTTTTAGTCAGCTTCCTTGTGATATTTTTCCCTCTTACACTGAATGGCTCAGGCATGGAGGATCCAGTGGAGTTGTTGTAGTTGCATGGTGATGTAGGTTTGATCATTGTGTTTTTGTGACTGTGTTGTTTGGACATATTTCAGTGTTTGAAGCTTGAGCTTAAGAGTGATGTTGAGTCTGATTTTTTCTTCTCCAAGCTGCTTGAAGGCCTGATCCCCATAGAAGTCTTGTCCACCTTTCTTACTAAGTCTTCCCTCGACTCACACTTAAACTCAATTCACTAATTAAATTTAGTTGTGGCCCTCACTTCCCTATGCATTTCTTGTTCAGTTCTGTGTCGAACATCATTCATATATTGAGTTTTGTCCATTGACCTCCACTCATATAAAACCAACATCCACCAAAAACTTTGATGGGTATGAGGCTCATCCTTCCACAATCTGAGGGTGACTATCAGTGCTAACATTCATAGCGTCATTGTTGGGGAACGAATTGAAGACTTTTCCTTGGGTAGAACGACAATGAGCTTCTGATTCTGAAGGTGCATCAGATATGAGAACCATTGAAGATTGCATTTGCACCTGGAAAATCCACTGTGGCGACTCCATTGTTTCAGTGTGACTGCCTTTGGCTACACCTGGAGCCCCCTAGGACACAATGATCAGATCTAGTCTTTGACGGTGAGCAAAGACTAGAAACACTCATTCTTCATATCATTCACCTAGTGACTCCATGATTAAAGGATCAATTGACAACTCCATTGGTTCGAAATGGAAAGAATCTTGGCTTGAAGGTTTGCTCCTTTTAATTTTTCTTTTGTTCCTAGTTTTCCTAATGTTGTCCCTACTCCAAATGAATGGGGTGATTATTTGCATATATTTAGAGAGCGTAAAGAGGAAAACCTTGCTCAGCATCTCCATGAGTTTCATGAACTCATGCATCTCCATGAGTTTCATGAACTCATGCATCAGTGGGAGATACATCATGAGGATGTATTAATGAAGATGTTCATGTTCTCATTAGCAGGAGATGCTCATCAGAGGTATCACTCCTTACCCCCTGCCATCATCTCCTCCCTGGGAGAATTTCATGCAACTTTCAATAGATATTGTCAGAAGTTTTATTCCTCTGAGTTTATTTGTCATAATTATTGTGAGGAATATGAAAATAGTAATCAAGATACGACTGGTTCTAATGAAATATGTAAGGATGAATACCATGAGGAGGAATAAGATGCTTTGGGTGAGCTGGTGGAACTGGTAAGATATATCTCTGTCAAAATAAAAAGGTTGGAATCTGAACAAAGCGCAAAGGATTATCCATTCTTTGAGACAAATGTTCTTGACAGCCCTACGGATGGTTATAGTATTGAAGATTTCATAACTGTAGAGGCCTTACTTTCTTCTTCTGATGTTCTTGTTGTATCATATTTAAATGAATAAATAATGGTGTATTTGGATGAAGAGCAGCAATGCCCTACATCACATTTTGATGACTCGGGGAGAAACCAACCTGTGTATGAAAACTATGAATCAGTTTCTGAGATGGATTTGCAGGATTCCCAAGAATATACTGTAGATTCTTATCCTCTATTCACTAATGAAAAATATTGTGAGGAAATCAACCATACTGGACTTGCAGAAGACACCAAGCAACAGTTTGAAGAGCATAGCTTTCCCATGGTTCTTGTTTATGATGATTATGAATCTGACACTTGGGAGAGTCGTGAAGAAGAAGATGAGAAGTTGAAGGTGCAGTTTATAGCCTACTTATAACCTGTTAGTGAGAAACCACCTCCTAGGATCAGTCAGTCTGCATCATCCTTTCCCCCGCCTACACTTGCCAAAGACATTCAACCTGGTGTGAACAGATGCAATTTAGAGCATGTTTTTTGTCACCAGCCCAACATATATTTCCACTCATTCTATGAACCTGTAAGGGAGTACATGGAGTTTCATTTCCTTCATGTCTTGGAATCACTCTTCTTTATCCTGAGTTCAGTGCTAGGAGGAGAGATGAAAAGTGTAATCATTTTTTTGTCACAGTTGCATTGTTTTTATTTGATCAATGACAGAGTAAACAAGTTTTCAGTTAGGATGTTACTTGACTGGCTCTGGTGGAAGTCCACTTTCACCTAGCACTTTGTAAAAATCAATTAGTATAGTATTGTACATAAATAAGCTCCTTTTGGAGCCCATGTGTTTGTTTTCATTTTTAGTAGAGTAGTGTGTACATATTTCCCTGTTTTCTTCAGCGAAAGTTTTGAGCTCGACTCCATAACCCAACAGCTAAGGCACTGGAACTACTTGTTCTTGGCAGCTCACAGGGAGCATGCCATCCCCTGTGGAGCCAAATGTTATCACATAAGGTTTTCAAGGGCCATAGGTTTGTGTCGATATACTCGAGTCTATAAATTTTTTCCTTGTCTCTCTCTTTTTCGTAGGCCAGGTCATGAAATTTGTCCCGTTCGACTGTTAAAATTGGTGTGTGTTTGCACCTTTTTCATTTGAGCACCCTATTTCCCATTGATGTCTTACTTGAAGGAAGTATCAGCCCTAAACCTCTCTATTTTTCTCTAAGGATGAACACCCATCTCCTTTGTTTTTGTTGTTGTTCTCTCTGTTCTCCCCATCCCACAACAAATTGTCCAAATCCTTGATCGTGTAGACCACAGCCAAGAACACAAAGCACAACTTTCTTAACAGTATGTTTATGGATTGAGGCATAAGAAGAAGGAAGTTTTAATCTTTCAGTGGTAGAAATTCCAGGAACAGTCCAGATCGGTGGCTCATGGGCATTCGGGAGTGCAAACTTGCGTGAAGTATAGCTCCAGAGAAAAAGGCCTTGAAGTGAATATGAATCGTTGATCTCAAAGGGGATAGGTGGCAGTATATCCAATCCTTTGGGGAAATGAGCTTCAGAATATTTGAAATGAGAAGTGCTTAGAAATCTCGAAGGGCCGAAGCCCGAAGACTCGAAGCATCGAATTCCCAAAGCCAGAAATGTCGAAGGCCCGAAGTGAATATGGACCATCCATCGGCAGGGCCACGCGTCAGTAGATCCATAGATCCAAGTTAAAGTAGTTGACTGTAGAGGAGGCTTGAGATTTTATTTTCCTAGAGTCTGGAGACCCGAATAATTCTCGGTCGTTTGATTCAAGAGGACGCGCGTCAACATATCGACAACTCTGGGTAAAAGTAGCTGAAGGTAAGCGAGATTTGAATTTTGATTTGCTGGAGCCCGGAGACCTGAAGTGGATATCGACCGTCCAAATCCAGGAGCCATGCATCATCGGATCCCTAGCTTCGGAGAATTTTCTTAGGGAAAATAAAATTTGAAGTTTGAAAAGTCTGAAGCATGAATTGTGAAGAAGATCTCGGCCGTCGATTTGAAAAGGGAAGATCTGATCCATTGGTCTGAAGAGGGAATATTTGAGTCGTTGATCATAAATCCTCTCCCAAGATCACAATATCGATGGCCACAGTCCATTGCGGGGACGCGATGTGCTCGGGCGATAATTTTCTTGAGCGGTCCCTCAATTGAAACCACGGTTTGGAAAAGTTAATACGTGGCAAAAGGTGGTGGATTGAGGGCTCAAAAGTGGTGTGAACCCAAACCACCTTTGAGCGGCCCCGCAATCACATTTTTATATAGTGTCCTATCTGAGAGAGGCATGTGGCCGCCCCCTGGGCATTAAGCCGTGTTTCAATCTCGAGAAAAGGCAGTTAATAAAAATGGAGTTGGTGGTTGAAACCTTGACTCACTCGATAATTATAAAGTATGGAGGAGCCAGTCATAGAAAAAAGAGTTTTCAGGCCGAGGTACCCCCATGGATGGAGTTTCCTGTAGACCCATGTCGATCTGAGCTTGTGTCTAAGAGAGGGATACATGCACAGTATGACAGAAGACTACTCAAAATAAATTCTTTGAATGTAGTGATCATATCACACTCCTGATAGTCATGAATGGTTCTAAGTATAAAGAATTAGTTTTGATATTTTGTTAAGGTCGTCAACTGGTTGAGAAGAGCTCCCTATTTTGTAATGTTTTGAAGCCAGAACTGTTCTCTGGTTATGTATAAGATTTGAGACTTTCAGATTAATAGAAGTCAACCTCTTTTCATCTCTTTGTAAAAACTGTGCTAAAACACTCGGGCATGGAGGATCCAGTCGAGGTTTGTTATTTTGTTGTAATGTAGGTTTGATTGCAGCGGTATCATGACCAGTTTTAGTCAGCTTCCTTGTGATATTTTTCCCTCTTACATTGAATGGCTCGGGCATGGAGGATCCAGTCGAGTTGTTGTAGCTGCATGGTGATGTAGGTTTTATCATTGTATTGTTGTGACTGTGTTGTTTGGACATATTGCAATGTTTGAAGCTTGAGCTTAAGAGCGATCTTGAGTCTTATTTTTTCTTATCCAAGTTGCTTGAAGGCTTGATGCCCATAACAGTCTTGTCGACCTTTCTTACTAAGTCTTCCCTCTACTCACACTTAAACTCAATTCACTAACTGAAGTTAGTTGTGGTGCTCACTTCCCTGTGCATTTATTGTCCAAATCTGTGTCGAACATCATTCATATATTGAGTTTTTTCCATTGACCTCCACTCATATAAAACCAACATCCACCAAAAACTATGATGGGTACTAGGCTCATCCTTCCACAACCTGAGGGTGACTATCAGTGCTAACAGACTTGTCATGGAACATCGAGTTCTCTAAAATCTTCGCACAACTCTGATCATCACAATATATCACAGTCGAATGTAGCACCTGATCAAATAGTCCAAAAACCAACTTACAGAGCCACATTGCTTCCGTACAAGCATCACAAGTTGCAATATACTTTGTTTCTGTAGTGTTGAGTGCAATAGAATTTTGTTTCCTACTAGCCCATGACATCATGGCAGATCTCAAACTGAAACATATCCAAGTAGCACTTCTTTTGTCATATGCACTCCCTAACCAATCTGAATCGATAAATCCATGCAACTATATATCATAACTTAAACGTCCTACAAATAAAATATCCAGCTGTGTATTCTCCAAATACATTAACGATCCAATCAATTGTCGATACAGAGATGGGTCTACTATATTGGAGTCTCTCAACTTCTTCAGATATGTCATCATGGGATTTTTCCATGGATTTGCAATCCATCATCCTGAACTTCTGAAGAACCCTTTCAATATACTTCCTTTGTCATAGGAATTTTTCACCACACTTTTGATGTACATGAGAGGCTTTGCACCAAGTTTTCTTGAACCCATACAAGGTCTTCTTCCATCTACATACAAGGGTCTCTTTCTGGTATACCTCAAAAGCTTGAGGTTTCTCTACATATGCTTCTTCTTCAATTAATTTCTTTGAGAAGAACATTCTTTACATTCATCTGATGTAAACTCCAACCCATGGATACTGTAGGAGATATAATGGCTCAGGTAAAGGTACGTATGGTTACTATAACAAGATGTCATCATAGTCTTCTCCCTCCTTATGGGAGAACCCTTTATCCCTAAGTCTCGCCTTGTTCTTCATCACAGATTCCTTCCATTCCTTTTGCTTGACTACTTCTAGTGGGTTCAAACTGGTTCAATTGGTCGTTCTGACTTTTCTTTCTTTCTTGGAATCTTCATGTTCTTCCTCATGTTTATCTTCAATGTTGGAGTCCATGGAATCTTCTATAGATTACATGTCCTTATTTCCTGAAGGCTCCAAGTTTTTCTTGTTTCCATAGGAACATAAATGTAGATGGACAACCAAGGATATTCAAGGCTTCTTTTCGAAGAAGACTTATTCTAGAATCAAACTGAGCACGTGTTGCTTATCATGGTTGTTACTTCCAATGAAGAACATGGATATATACTTCATAGTCTTTACAGATTCTTCTGCAATGGATCATATCGTTGGGGATTATCTCCCTTCTAATCCAAACTTCATGCCTGAATGAGAAATATGCATCATCTTCTTTTGGAATTATGTGATTAGATCCCTCCATTTGAGAGAGTCCATGCTTTCGTCAGTTGCATCTCTCTTTTCTTTCTACAAAGTGTCACAAGCTTGTTCTAGTTTCCTTTTGATTCTTGACTTCCTTCGAGTATGACTCCTCTAAGTCTATTTAAGTTTGTTTCTATCTATTATGATTGCTTCCTATCTAGAATTTGTGTCATCCTTATAAAATTATTTTATGACAGCTTCCATAAGGATTGCTCATCAAACATATTTCACAAGGGTACCTTCCTGGAACAAGAAAAACAAGAGAAAAAAAAGAAATATCTATCTAGAGGAGATGTTAGTTCATCTTGTAAAAAAGTACAATAAGCATCTATATCAATAGTATTCATATGAAATCAATTATCCATTGCACCTAGCAATAATCGAATCTTTCAAAGATTGCTTTCATAGTTTGTAATGTAGCAACTATCACCCTTGATATATATAAATTTTAACAATTTAATCAAACTTGGAACCTGAAGCCTCACTTGTTATGGAGGGAGCACTTGTTCTTTTGAATGCACTTAATCCAAGATTATAGCTTGGACAAGGTATCTAGTACTTTCCCTGCAAAAACACTCATGTTTTGCTAAATTATATAACTTAGATAGCATATACAAGTGCCTACCTTTGAAACCTTGTAGCATTGTCTAGCTTGTCTTCCAATTTGAAACTAGATACGATCTTGACTAGAAGAGATTAGAAAGTCAATCAGAAGATTCAATGATTAGAACAAGCTAGAAAATCTAAACTTTCAACTTTGACCACAAAATCAATTTGACCAGAAGTCAACCTTGACTTTGACCAGTCAACCTTTGACTTTGACTTTGACCAAAGATTCAAACCTGAATTTTTTGTTAGTTGGGAGTACCAAGAGGTGTGTTAGGATAGGGTGTACTAGGATGTCAAGGAATTAGGTCAAACTTTTCATCATAAGTGCCCGAACACAAGGGTTAGGGTTTGTTGCAGCTGAAAAATCAGAAAACCTAGCTGCACTTGTAACTGGTGCCATAACGAGCTTAATAAATAATTTCCCAATCTATCTTCTAGTGGTTAGAATTTTTTAATATAGTGTAGGCCCATAACCTATTATAAAATAAAGAGATGTGCTCATTTTTCCATAGACAATATAGAAATATTGTCACCCAACCATAGGCACAAAGGCCACCCCCGAGCACCTTAACCTTGACAGACAATAATTTCAGAAATAGAAAAATAACCAACCAAGGTAGCACATCTTTCTCCAAGGCTAGCGCACCAAACAAGAATAACCAAAGACTAAGAAGAAAGTCCAAACCATAACCAAGAGAAAGTCCTACCAAAAGCCAAAATCCCAATTGTAGCAGCTACAACTGCACTCCAGGGATGATTTTAGGGGCTAAATTTCGCTCATGGGCTAATTTTCCATGTTTTTTCTCAAAAAAAAGATTCGTTATTCTAAAAATGATTCGCCCAAATTCTATAGGATAAAATCATTTAACCTTAAAAATCGCCAAAAATTTATACAAACTATATAAAATCCTTAGAATTTCGAATATTTTTACAAAAATATTGCCAACGTTTTATAGTTGGCATATGAAGAATTAGTAATATTCTCCAAGGTTTCTACATTTTAAAATAAATTTCCATCCTTAAAATCATCCTTGCTGCACTCCCTCTCCAAACTTGTGCACCACTAGTCTTATGCAATTGTGAGAGTAAGAGTGACAAATTAGTTCTAGCACCCTCTATTTATACTGCTCTATCTCACTTGACTGGGCCGACTTCTCTTTCTGGAGGCTAATAACTCAATATTAAATATTCTCTTGAGTTGACTTGTCTTCTAGGGTTATAATCCAATATTTTAGGGTTTCTCTTGCTTCCCGTAATATTCTAGTCTTGTCAAAGTTTACACATGGAGGTTAATACCTCCCGCAACTACCATAATATCAATAATAGGTACCCATGTTGTTCTTACATATATGTGCATTTAATGCATCATAGGAGCTAGATTAGAAGGTCGAGAGTTGACTCAAAGCGAGACAACTAAAATCTATGGAAGATTAATAAACCATAATATATTTTCTTTTGTGTTTTCATTATATTTTAAAATAATAGAGCAATGACTACCAATAAGGAATGCAAGGTGAAATAGAGTGAGGTAGAGTGAACAATTTATTCTAAATAAAAAGATGGATTATGCATGCTTATAGGAACAAAATATGAATGGAATGGATGAATATAAGGAAGATAACTCGCACATAGATCCAAACTAACATTCAATATTGGAAGTATTAATAGTAGTGAAAAACCAAAGAAATGAAAGAGAGGTTCCTTCGTACTTTTTTTTTCTTGTTTGTCATATCGTCCAATAAATGTCTTCTACTTTCCCTACACCAATTCTCAAAACTATTTTGTAAAGTGATATAACTTATCCCTACATGAGTGTATGCAAATAAAAAATACTCAATCCAGAAAAGAAAACCACTTGCAAAAGGAAACTCTCAAAATTCTTGGTTCCTTCTCCCTTTTACAATGGAATCATCATTTAGCAGTGCTTTCGTCCTTGAATATTTTATCACTTCTCCAACAATGGAACCAAAATATGGTGAGCCAAATAATTACGACTATTAAATTCCTAACTTGCACTTAAATTATCAACTAGGGAGCATAAACTTGTGAAGTGTTGTGCACAAGCAATGCAACTTTCAAGACTTTAAGTGTTGTTGAATGAAATTTGTATTTTTGGTCCTATGTGTTGATAACCTAAATTATGTTTCTAATACATAGGCTAAAGACATGGACATTCTATAGCACAAGTTTCCTTAGGTAGATCTTTCCCATTTGGTACTTTGACTCACTAGTGTGGAATGCCTTTACCTTCTAGGAATTGAAATACAATTGCCAAAAAGTAAATATAATATAATCGAAGGAAGAAAATTTATTCCTCAACCAACCATGAGATTGATATGTTGAAAGAGGAATCATGCATCATTCAAAGAAGAAAATATATTCTATGGAAAGCAATAAATACATTCTACAATGCATTGTTCACGCCAACACATTGATTCATCAACCAACCACATGGTTGTGGCATGCTCAAATAGGAATTCACAAGTAACTAAAATTTCATAATAAATACACAATGAATTCTTCATCTATATAACATGCTCTTGAAGAATCCATGGATTCATTAACAAATGTTGTTGTAGAATAAAAGAAAATAACAAATAATACACAATGAAACACCAAACGAAAGATACAACCATCAAATAAATAAATGATAATAAATCTAATCTATGGGTAGACAGGATACAACCACTAGTTTCTTTCTTAAGAGTGAGCCATTAATATGAAGAAAACAAGGTGTTGAATCCCTCAAAACAAATTCTTATTTACAACAAACCAATGGAGATAATAAATCAAATCTCACATTAACTAATAAATTCAAAATAAAATGTTGATGGAAAGGGAAATACTCTCATTGCTTGATGGTTTGATTGATAATATATCCTAGGCTACAAAACTTAATTTAAATACAAATATGAGCCTAGCAATCTCTTGGAATAGACTCCAAAAATTTGTGGCGCTCTCCAATAGAATTCCTACAAATCAACATGTTTCTAGTCATTATGAATAATCTAAGAAGTGGCCAATTTACTTGAGTTCATGGGACCTTCACTCAATGAACCAATGACATATAAAGTTCATTTGTGGGATATCAAAGCATACCCCTAATTTCTTTAGATATTGAAAAATACATACCAATTTGTTTTGTTGAACCCCCTTCTGAATACATCTATCCAATTAAAAAAACTTTAGTTTTACTAGATATTGTAGGTATCCATCTTTTTCATGGCATTTTTAATACACCTTTTTATATTTCTAG
Source organism: Picea glauca (assembly GCA_000966675.3). Lineage (NCBI taxonomy): Eukaryota > Viridiplantae > Streptophyta > Pinopsida > Pinales > Pinaceae > Picea > Picea glauca. The sequence goes on along the minus strand of JZKD02S0305472.1, from coordinate 34,940 downwards.
CCCTATTAATTAGAAAGGACAAAACTCTTATAAGCCTGCAAACCACAAAATAATCCAAAAATAAGTAAACGAGTGTATTGACATCCCAACATAAAAATATGCCACTATAGTAAGATAGCCTAGATTTTAAGGGCTTGGTGTTATACTAATTTCACTTGTCTCTTAAATCTAATACATGGTCATGCATTCGTTGAGGAAGGGGTTTATGTATATGGATTTCTATTTGTATACCTAGAAAGGTGAGTCACCTCAGGCCATAACTCTTTGTCCCTTAGATCTATGATCTCATGGGCATTTAAATTTTTTTTATCTATCTATCTATCAAGCTTGTCTTTGCAATAACCCATTCATATTTTCTTATCATTCAAATTGAAAGGCACTTTTATGAGAGATGTCAGAGATTGTGGCTCAAGGCTCAATCTCAAACTCTCATTGTTCCTCATAGAAGCTAGGAAGATAAAAAAAAGGAGCATTAAAAATTCCATGAAAAAATGTATACCTACAATATCTAGTAAAATTAGGGATCATTTTAATTAGATAGATGTATTGGGAGGGGGTTAAACAAAGGATTTTGGTAGGTATTTTTCAATATCTAGTGAAATTAGGGGTATTCTTTAATATCTCACGAACGAATGTGCTATGTTGTGGTTTCACTAAGTGAATTCCCCATGCACATTCCCTTAATTGATGTTAGATGTGCTTACATGGAATGTAAAACCATGATTAGGTATTCATATTATAAACATTAATTTCTCAAGTTGGGAAATGATAAGCTCCATACTATTTTTTCTCACACATTTCTAGTATGAACACTAAACAATAACCAACATGGGCTTAAAAGAGGTTGGGCTAGAGACTCTAAGGCTTAGCTTAACTATTGGAATATAAAAGAAAGTAATCAAATTACTAATATTGACAATATTAAATCTTATATCCCTATGAAGTTTAAAGAGAGGACACAATGCAATCATTAATTAAAGGAAGTTGAAACACTATAAAAATTGCATAAGTCCTAATTTGATTGATTAAACTATTTGTCCAACATTATGAGTTGAAAGAATAAAATGAATATTGACAAAATTGGGAACAATGCTCATGGCTTCCGTAGTGAAACCAATCATTGAACTTACCAAAAATATATTGAGATGAAATACAAATTTATAAAGTTTTAGATACAAAGATAGTTGAGAATGAACACCATTTAATTTTAACTTGCTCTAGTTAAGACATAACTTTATGAAATTTCATAGCTTAATTATTATTCAAAACCTCCTAACTTATGAATATCTAATGACCTTGGTACTTTCATTTTCACCATGGTCAAACATAGAAATAGAAATGACATTCTAAATAATACTTAATCTAATTTCTTTTATTTATTTCATAATTTTTATTAATTTTAGTGAATGATAAATATCATCATTAATATATTATGATGATGCTTATGGTTGTTATTGTCCACTAAGACTAATTTTAGTCTATTGAACCTTGAGAAAAATGGTAAGGAATTAATTGGTTTTCTTTAAAAATGTATTTATATACTTGCAAAGAATGAAGAGAAGTTTTTTTAAATCTCCATAGTTTTGATTAGTTAGCAAGTTAGGAAGTTTGGTATTGTTACAAATAATTTTGAAATTGATGTTTAATGTGGTTATATGCTCGATATTCTAAAATAAAGTGTTTTTCATCGTCCACCTTCCAAGTATCATAAAGATTAAAAATTCTTTCATCCCATGTCATTTTAGGAGTTGTCCAACCACTTGTTTCACTATAAAGCTCATGAGAGTTCCTTTTTATGTTATTAATGTTGATTTTCTTCTCTATGTTTACTATAAAACAAAAATACTTTTGATCTCTATACTATTTAATGACCTCTTTATATCATCTTAATTTGCACTTATCTTCTAACTCTTTATTGTTAACGAATCCTCCAGCAGCTGTTATGTATTCTAGCGGTTATCGCTGCTTAACTATTCACCCAACCGCCTAACTGTCCGCATATGCATATAAACAGAGCATCCGAGTTTTTAATAAAATAAGAGTTTATTTCCTCCAATTTGATCTCTGCGTTCTGTGTTAACTGTGGAGTTTTATTTGGCCTGTGTACAGTGGTATCAGAGCCACGTTTTTTTTAAACACATTTTTTAAACTCCATGCTATTTTGTGTGCCTGCGTGAGAGGGACAGCGAGTGCGCATGAAGCATTGGTGAAGCAGCTCCAGATTCAAGAGGAGCAGCCTGTTAAAACTGTTGTTTGTTGGTCCTTTTTGTTCCATGCTAGTTTGTGGATGAAGGGTCTCGTTGCAAGGGAGATCGCAGTGGTTTGTACTGAGAAGTCTACAGAGCAGCCAAGGTCGAAGGTGTTGTGAGATTTGTTTTTTTTCATTGTGCAAGTGGAATTTCATTTACATAGATCAGTTTACAATGCATTCATTAGTATCAATTGTGGGAGTAGTGCTCTCCGGACAAGAAAATTACCAAGAATGGTTTCGAAAAATAAAAAATATTCTTATTTTTAATAATTTATGGGAGGAAATTTGTGAAGGCAAGGATGACAATGACCCAGAGAAACCTACAGATGCCAGACAACTTGCAATTTGGAAGAGTAAAGATAAAAAGGCACATGCTTTAATTTCTGCCTCAGTCACTGAAGAGGTAAGCAAACATATTCTTTCCAGCACCACAACATTTAAAGCATTAGAGAAATTAAAAGATCTTTATGACGCCCATTCAGAGCTGGAAATTATGCAATTGTTGATGAAGTTGTTTAATCTAGAACTGAAAGATAATAATCCCATGAAGTTAGCTTTCAAAATTAAAGATCTTTTTCAGGATATTGACTCAACTGGTGTCAAAGTTGATTTACAACTCACATCATTTATTAAATCCCTATATCCTACCTATTCGCACTACTTAGAGTCTCTTCAAGCTATTGGACAGATGAAAGCCATGACTTTTGATAAACTTGTAGACAAAATCGTTGAAAGAGAAAAAGCTTTTGGGAAGAAGGAATATTTTTCCACTTCCACAGTTGAGACTTTGTGTCTTTCACAGAAAGAGCAGAAACCTAGAGGAGAGTCTGCTAGATTTAACAATAGTAACAGAAGTCGTGGTAGGAGACCATTGGGAGGCAGGGGGGGGTCATTATCATTAAGGAGACAGACAACAAGATGATAGACAATAAAAACATTTTCATAATGATAAACAATCTCTTAAGTGCTATAGGTGTGGTAAACTGGGTCATACCTCTTCTCATTATCGTGCTCCTTGGGAAAGGATTAGTGAGAAGAAAGAGAAACAACCTCTAGACAAAGGAAAACCACCTGAATCTGCCAACTATATTGTTGCACATTGTAATCTTAGTATCAATGAAGTTTTTAGCACTTCTTTTACTTCTTGGGAAGACACTTGGATTTTAGATACTAGAGCCACTTGCCATATGACCTTCAGAAGAGATTTTTTTGAGACATTCAGTAATCACATTGATGGAATAGTTTATTTTGTTGATAAGTCCCAGTTAAAGCCTTCAGGAATTGGATCTATTCGACTTCACCTACCAGGACTTGCTGATTATATTTCGCATGATGTTCTTTATATTCCTCAATTAAAAAGAAATCTGATGTCTCTCATACATATTAGGTAGCAAGGACATTCTATACATATGTTTGATGGTATAATTTAAATAAGAAAAGCATTTGGTCAGGTGATTGTTATGACCGGTGTTGAAGAAGACAAACTTTTAAAACTTAAAGGGACATCCTCTTTTCAATCTAATTCAACTCGTTTGGCTCATCATAGTGATACTTTGTCTTCCAACTTGTTGTGGCATGCTCGTTTTGGTCATATTAATTATGATAGTATCTGTATTATGAAACAACAATGTATTCAAGGGCTTCCTACTATTCCAAGAAAGATTTCTCCATGTAATGCTTGTATTTTAGGAAAGCATTGTAAACAACATTTTTATGGATCTACTTCCCGAGCTTCCGGGAATTTAGGTCTCATACATTTTGATTTATGTTGGCCCATGAATGTTCAATCTGCAAATGGTAATAAATATTTACTAACTTTTATTGATGACTACACCAGGATGTGTTGGGTTTATTTTTTGAAAGAGAAATCTCAGGCTTTTGCAACTTTTAAGAATTTTCATTTATGGATTACAAATGAAACTCAACTTAATATTGACACTCTACAATTGGATAATGGTGGTGAATACACCTCTAATGAATTTGAAAAGTACTTACAAGATAATGGTATTAAACATCAAACCATTGTTCCTTATACTCCACAACATAACGATGTAGCAGAGCGCATGAACAAAACTTTGCTTAATATGGTAAGGTCAATGATGTTTTTTCAGAATGTCAGGTTGATGTTTTGGGGAGAAGCAGTACTTTGTGCCATTTATATTCGCAATCGATGTCCTTCTACTGCCATCAATAATAAGCCCCCTTATGAATTATGGTATAATCGTCTTCATGTTGTTCAACATTTCAGAGTTTTTGGTTCTCCATGTTATGCTTTAATTCCTTAACAACAACGCGACAAATTGGGTGCAAGAAGTCACAAATGTTATTTCTTGGGGTATTCTAATACCTCCATAGATTATCGATTGTATGATGAGGAAAACAAGAAATTTGTTGTTACAAGAGATGTTGTTTTTCTCGAATTTTCTAAAGATGCTTCTACTATTGATAGGCAACTCAATCATTTGGATAGATTATCTTCCAAGAAATTTTATTATGAATTGGATAATGATCCTCCACATCCTGAAGGGGGGATTCATATTCTAGACCAGTCTGTGAATTTTCCTTCAACAACACTAGAGAATGAGACCACATCAAAGAATGAAGAAAACTTAGTAGATAGCAATGTTTTTTATGATAATAATGTTTCTGTAGAAGAACAATTGGTTGATAATAATGTTCCTACTAAAGAAAAATTGGAGGAAAGTAATGGTCCTGAAGAACCTATTTCAAAGACTCTTGAAACTGAGCAATCATTGCAGCAATCAGTACGCGGATCAACACGAACCAAGAGAATGCTAAAAAGGTATGGTGAATTTGAGTTAAACTTTTATGTTGTTAATGAACCTACTACTTTTGAAGAAGCCACTAATTGTAATGAATGGAAAGATGCAATGCAAAAAGAGTATGATGCTCTTATTAAAAATGGCACTTGGAGGTTGGTGGATCCTCCTATTGGCATCAAACCAATTGGTAGCAAGTGGGTTTATAAAACTAAATATAAAGATGATGGTTCTCTTGATAAGCATAAAGAAAAACTTGTAGCAAAGGGGTATGCACAAAAATAAGGTATTGATTATACAGAAACATTTGCTCCAATAGCGAAATGGGGCACTATTAGAACTTTATTTTCTCTTGTAGCTCAAAAAGGATGGAAAATACATCACATTGATCTAAAAACGGCCTTCTTAAATGGAGATTTAAAAGAAGATGTCTATATGTTGCAGCCATAGGTTTTTTTTGTTAAAGGAAAAGAGCATAAGGTATGCAAATTGATAAAATCATTGTATGGTTTAAAACAAGCACCTCGTGCTCGGTATGAAAAGTTAACTGAACATCTTCTCAAGTTGAATTATAAGCATTTCAATCTAGATGATGCAACTTTATTTGTTAAGAAAGTTGGAAGATCAGTTGTATATCTAGTTGTCTATGTAGATGATTTGCTTATCAYRGGAAATAATGATGATTATATWGCATCTATTAAAAAGGAGTTGCAAAAGGTTTTTGATATGACAGATTTGGGATTACTACATTATTATCTAGGGATCGAAGTAGATAAAAAACCGAAGCACATTTTTATTTCTCAGAAGAAATATATTGGAGAACTATTAAACAAATTTGAGATGAAGGATTGTAATCTTGTTTCTACTCCAATGGAGCAGAATATAAATCTTACTTCAAATGAAGGTAGTGCATTTGAAGATCCAACAAAGTACAAACAACTTGTTGGAAGTTTAATTTATCTTACTACTACTCATCCTTACATAACTTTTGTTGTAGGAATATTTCCAAGTTTATGCATCAGCCCTGAGAAGGTCATTGGACAGCAGCAAAACAAGTGCTCAAATATTTAAAAGGCACTCAATCATATGGCATCAAATATTCTAAAGTTTCAGACTTCCACCTCATTGGTTATTCAGATTCTGACTTTGACGAAGATAAAGAGCATGGGGTGTCTACTTCAGGTTATTTGATGAATCTTGGATCAACAACCATCACTTGGAGATCACAAAAGCAATCAGTTCTTGTTGATTCTACAACTCAAGCCGAATACGTTGCAGCAGCTCAAGCCACAAAATAAATCATTTGGCTTCGGAAAATTCTTGAAGACTTGCAGGAGAAACAAATGACTTCGACGCCTCTCTTTGTTGACAGTACTTCTGCAATACAATTGGTCAAAAATCCTAAATTTCATGATCGAACCAAACATATCAACACCAAATATCATTTGATTTGACATCATGTTGAGGCCAAAACCATTCATCTCAATCATTGTTCCACTTCAGAGCAAATTGCGGACATCTTTACTAAAGCTTTGGGTCGAGAGAAATTTGAAAAATTTCGAATGATGCTTGGGATGAAAAATGTCCCTTCGGATTAAGGGGGGAATGTTAACTAATCCTCCGGCAGAAGTTATGTAATCCAGTGATTATCGTTGCTTAATTGTTCACCCAACTGCTTAATTGTCTGCATATACATATAAACAAAGCATTCAAGTTTTTAATAAAATAAGAGTTTATTTCCTCCGATTTGATCTCTGTGTTATGTGTTAACTGTGGAGTTTTATCTGGCCTGTGTACATTTATCACACCACAATTTCTCTTTAAATTTAAATGTAACAATGTTTTTAAAGGTATCAATATTCTACTTAGCGGTCTTCTCCTTTATTTTGCAATGATTTAGCCAAGACTTGCTATCTTTATGTCAACCCCTCTTAAGCCACTTATGGCTTAGATTGGAGTTTGAAGAAATATTAAGAAGTCTCTTGTCTTTCATGTTAGTTGACTTGTTATTCTACATTAGGTACCTAATCATAGCCATACTCTTAATGGGGGAAGACTAGCTTCTATCAGAAACAATGGGGCTTTGAGTCCATGGCTCAGGGAAACCTTATTTACTACCAAATTGAAGAGATTGTGAATTTGAGGGATAAGGATATGTCCCCCCAATTTTTAGAATTTCTACTTTACACTTAGATGTTCTTAGTTTTCCCCTTTTGCAAGTAGTTTAACCCCAAACTCCATGTCTTCATATTGATCATGGTGGTGGTGGTGGTTATTAATGTGACTAACATTGATTAATGGGATCTTCAAAAAATAAGGTAAGAAACTACTTGGTTTACTTTGTAATTTTATTTTTATGGTCAAAGATTTTAAGATTTTAAGAGAAGTACTCCTAAATCACTATAATTTTGATGAGTTAAAAAGGTTAGGAATTTGAGAGTATCGTAACCAATATTTTGAAATTGAGATTTAATGGGGATGTAGGGTGAACATTTTAGGAAAAAATATTTTTCATCTTCTACCCTCTTCATGTCACAAAGATGATAAAAAAAAAATATTTAAATATTTAACAAATTAATTCTAAATTAAAACACAAATTAGATGGTTACAAAAGTTAGAGCTTGCAATTTTAATATTTCACTGAACTAGTAAGATGCTCTTTAGATTTGGGGGACTTTTATAATAATAATAATAAACTATTTTTAAGTCATGGCCAAGCAAGACACTAAATTGGTGTATGAGCCCCCTTGTTTGTTGGACAACAACAACACTAAATTAATGTATGAGACAGGACAACAAGTATTTGAGTGCTAAATTCTATGGAGATAATTCTACCTCCAAAGAAGATACACATATTCTTAACCATAAAAAGAATTTGTTTTAACATCACCATAAATGAAAAAATGTGATTAATATATCACCATAAATAAAAAAGTGTGATTAATATATTAAAAGAATAGTATTGTTGGTAGGGAAATATATAAATCAATTTACATTTAAAAATATTTATTTAATTTTTTATATTTAAAATGTAAAGAATTTAACAAAATAAATTTCATATATTTAAAATGAAATAAAATTTATTTATCAGTAATAAAAATAATAAATCAAATTTATATATTCAAAATACAAAGAAAACATTACAACGGATACACTAAGAGGTTTTTGTTTATGCAAAATCTACAAGGGAAAAATGTGAAAATGAATTTTTGTAGCCGTTGGAACTGTGCCTTTATATATGGTAGATATTTGGCAAAATACGAAACAATTTACCTTCACGGCTGCTTCTTTTTGCTTTTCATGGCTGCATAATATGAGAGGTTCGCATGTGTCAGACGTCTGTGTATTTGTATTCTTATGAGTTAGTATGTGAGATGTTCAGAATTAACGTCTTCAATTTTTTCTGATTATTATACATATATTTTGGCTTCTTCATGACTCTACTTTCAATGTCTATTTTGGTCTTTTGGCTTTGTGGTATGTTCTCATTTGGTTTGATTTCCATGATCAGAAGTGTTTTTTCGGTTGTGTCTTTTCTTTAATTTTCCATGCATGGAAGAGATTTATCTGAGTATTTTAGTGTCATGATTTCATTGTGGCCAAGGACAGAGAAGGTATGATTAAATTTCCAGCATTTTTATAGTAACTCTTTCTTTACAGTAATTGAATTCTGACTAATATGAATACAAATAGGACAGAGAAGGTACGATTAAATTTCCAACATTTTTTGTAGCAACTCTTTCTTTACGGCATTTGAATTCTTACTAATATGAATACAAATAGGCCAGAGAAGGTATGATTAAATTTCCAACATTTTTATAGCAATTCTTTCTTTACAACATTTGAATTCTGACTAATATGAATACAAATACAGAGATTCAGACTTGAGCAGTGGTGGTCTCTGGGAAATAATGACCGCAGAGAGGACTATTTCTACACTGCCATTGGATTTGATAGAGGCTATACAGTAAGATTTAACTTGCAACTTGACTGTGAATTTCCTCTTATTAACTGGTTGGTGGTTGTTTGCTACTATCCTAATCATTTGTCTTTCAGCGTTTAGTAGCCTTTCATTTATCCTTCAATGGGTATCATTATAACAGAATAATTATATCATTTATCTAGAATAGACTTAGAAATGTATGTTAGGTGATAGAATTTTCTATTAGTAACTGCTCTTAAGATTTGCTTGCTTTTATAATTCTTTATTGTTCAAGTCTCATCCGTGCTTTGAAGAGCTTCATTTTCAGATCTATTTTCCTCTTATCCACCTTCATGACGACTTGTTTGAGATTCTTGTTTCAAATTCATGGTAATTATAAAGCCCGCCTTCTGCTTTTCTGGATTTCAGATTTTTGGAGAGCTAAGAGTACCTTTATGACTGCTTGTTTGAGCTTCTAGTTGGCGTTTCTTGCTTCCAACTCATAGTTGCTATTCTCCCAGAGGCTTCCAACTCATAGTTTCTATTCTCCCATAGGCCTCCTGCTGCTCTTGTGAGTTTGTTTGTTATTCTTGTTAGAATTGCAAATGCGAAAAACACAATTCACATATGATAATTAACAATTACACACATAAGAAACACAGGGATTTCACGTGGTTCACCCAAACGTTGGGCTACGTCCACCAAGCATAGGCATCGGTCAAGTCTTATTATTTAGATCATGGAGATTACAACAGACTAGCAAGTTCTCACTCTGCCTCTACGGGCTTACATGTATTTATATACATTTACAAGAAACTGATTATTAAATGCAATCCCTATCCATATTCTAACTTGGTCTATTTGGTTGTAACCAACGTAGAATAATAGGAT
>JZKD02S0305472.1:0-19828 GCA_000966675.3 Picea glauca | reverse complement strand
CCCAACAATCTCCACCTTGACAACAATTAACCTGATACCTTGCTCCTTCCTTTTGTTCATCACCTTTTCTGCAAGCCAAGAGAAGCCAAGCACCACTGCAACTTCTCTAATAGAATTGGTTTCATGATCTCGCTTGTGTGACTTGCACGAGTTTGGATTTCCTGAGGGGCCACTCCACCTCCAACATGTTTTCCACAACTGTGTTGTGAGACATATTTAGTGATAGATCTCCTCCTATCCAGGACCCTTGTAAAATATACATTACAATTATCACAGACCATCTCAGTGTAACCATTATAGATGACATTTGTGATTCTCAAACGCTGAAGCACCCATTTCACTGCAACACCTGAATTTGTCACGTATCTGACAACATCATTAGCATGTGAAACATATGGTCTTAACCATTTCATCACATACAACAGACCTCCTACTGAACTTACACGAGACACAACATTTTCTTCTTTATAGACAAGCCCTATGCTTGAAGAAAACTTATAATGGAAATCAAGAGGGATAAAAATTGGTTTTACAATGTTCATACTGAACTCCAACCACAACTTACCATTACCATCTCTGTATACTTCCATGCCCATAATTTTTTTTGCTGCTCCTTGATCCCTCATCTGAATTGTCCTGTCCACCTGAGTCATTTTCTTACTAATTTTATCCATGCTTCGGCTTGCATCGAGCATATCATCAGTGAATAACATCAAGACTGTGAATGTACTATAAATTGTATATTCATTCCAACCCTTTGAAAAATTCTGACTCGTTATGAAGGATTCAAACATCTTGTATATTTGCCTAGGTACCAATAGGCCATACAATGAATTATCTGGCATGCAAACAAATTTACCGTTGTGATCTTGAGTCAACCCTTTTGGTTGTCCTATACATACTATATCTCTGTCAATGATGACCTTGTGAGAAGTAGAATGCCACACACACCATCCCTTTATACCACCATTATAACTTGCAAAGATATAAAACAAGAAGGAATTCAGAAACAAAGATTTTAAGTCTGGAAATGATTCACCCCTTACCAGTACCTGCAATTCTTTCTTGGTCTTATGACCTTGATGCTTCTTTCGTAAACAAGAAGATACATATGTCACTTCAGATGTGTTGACGGGCGAAATTGACCACTCGTCAACTAGAGGAGTGAATCCGGTCCAGGGTTGTCTAATTAACCCAAGCCGTTTGGATCAATCCATTCCGATGGGTTTAGCGGCTCTGTTGGTCGATCTAAGTCCTAAAGAAAGCGAAAAAACAAAACTAAAGAAAAAAGAAATAACTTGGTGAAAAACAATCGCTAAAAACTATATATAGATCTAATATGTATTTATAGTTTAACTAACTAATATTTATAAAATAACTCTACTTATTATATATACAATATATACAACTGATTCTATTTCTAATATATATATATAATATGTACACAATATGAATTTTAATCTAAATCCGTGAAAATCGAATATAATTTGATTTTTTTTTAAGCAACAGTGAAACTATTATTTAATTTGTTTATATTATAGAAATGAAATACCAAACTGTCTAATTGAAAACAGAGATAACAGATAGTAGAAGATGTTTTGACTACAGAAAATTTATGTATTCATTAAACTAATGAAATCAAACTAACAAACTGACCTGTTATCGCATCCCATATTTGTTCAGTGTGTAGCATCCAATCTCCCTATCTAATGAGGTAAACCCACAGCAGATCCTACAATTGCTTCTCATAAACGTGAAGCAATAATGATGGAATTCAAATGATAGAACATATAAGAGATATGATCACAGCAATCTTATAATTTCACAATTAGCCACATTAATATAAATCCTACTGTGAGAACTTGTGTATAAACGTTTAATAAAAGATAAAGATAAATCTCTTAATTCAAGTTTGAACAGAATGATTGTTGTGTGTTAAATCTAGAACATAAAACATGGATAATATATAAATTTTTATCATACCAATCTGTAGTAAACCATGACAGCGAAATCAATCACAATCTAATTGCAAATTGAAACAATCATAACTTGAATAAAACCACAATATGGAAAAGCTAAAGTTGTAACCAGTATTATATTTCATTCAAGTCTGTAAATGAAAAATCCATAGTCTTGCCCCAGGCAAAGATGATCTCAAGTTTACAAAATAACATGCTTATATAGGTTCCAGGAACACAATGTTTCCTGTTGATAATATCAAATTTGTTCCAAAAATATGGAGGATGCAACCTCCCTGATTTTACTTGATATCAAAATACAAACAACCTAATCTATTTACTAAAAACATAAAGTTCATATGGCTGGAAGATCTCAATAGTGCTTCAAATCTCCTTAGAAATCATGGGTTCCTTCTAACAAACGAAAATGGGGAACTTTTAGACATGTTTTCAATTACAAAATCAAGCAATTCGAATTTTTTTCTAACTGGCTACAAAATCTTACGATTCTGTAGCTAGTTATAATTACTACTACAATCATATTTTATTCAACAAACAAAACAAACTAATTTTTATAAGAAAAGTAATCTATTCAACAAATCGTATATCCTAAATTGAGGGAGACAAAATCATGCTAAACTTGAAAAAGATCATACCTCAAATCAAGGGATTAAAACATATCAAGCAATCTTGGAGTTTACTATTGCTGTTGTTGCCTCTACATTCTTAAAAATGACAAACCCTGTAGTTTTCAGGCGTTTGTCCTTTGCTTGAGCTATGGATTGGAGCCTACTGTTCTTCTTTGTCAACGAATCCACCTGGTCTTTCAAAGATTTAAGTTGGGACTGTAGTAAAGGCACATCCTTATAATACTTGTCAATCCAGGATCGACATTCATTACATTGTGGCTGTAAAGACTGTGCATTGGCACTGATAGCATTAAAAGTTGGAGAATCGTCCACGTGACAGGTAGGTTTATCACAGAATCGAATGCTGAGAAAATCGGGATTATCCTTTAGACATGGAGGTAGGTTGCTAACATAATCGTAGGGTCTGTCAAGGCAAAGTCCATATTACAATGGATACTCTTCGGCCAAGAACCTTTCAATTTCCAAATCTGAGTCTTCACTTAATTCAATCGTATTGTTTGTGTCTGCATAGGGTTTGGGTTTGTTTCGAGCACATCGTGAAATCAAACGGCCAGGCCTTTTATTTTTGTAATTAACATCGACGTTGCCCTTAAGCTTCTTCCCTATGGGTTTTTTAGCAGTCTTAGTGAAACTCTTTGGGTGCGAATCCGGTTGAATGTCCGGTTGAGTAGCATCAGGGTAGGTCGAGGGTTCAAAATTAGGGACAGGATCACAGGGCAGGAGTGGTGGAGAAGAGGTTGTAGTGTTCACGAGGGTTTCTGTGATAACAGGCTTATCAACCTGTCCCAACTCACTATTACCAAAGCCATTTCGTAACATAAAGCATCCCAACAATCGTTGTGCAATTGCAACTGATGCACAATGATAATCTTAATTAAACCATGATTGAACAAACTAGAATCAGACTTCTGCCTCCTAAACCGCTTTCCCATCTTGTACAGACTTCTAAGCAGAAAGTAGGGCATGTTCAACGGGAAGTCAATGAAACTCATAAGCAATCGTAGGTGATACAGGAAAACTAACCCAAATCTCCCTTCACACGTAATAAATTGTTTCACAACAGCAAGAAGATCATGCCACCTAGGTTTTAAAGCTGAGACAAGTATACCTCGGTCGCAACTAGTAATTTTCCGTGAGGTAAACAGCAGAGTCCAGGGAATCTCTTCGACTTTTGCGTTCTTGAACCACTTTTGGCCGACAGCTGGTAAACCCGTAGCTTGGCTTAAACAATATTCATTTACCTCAAGCTGCACGTCACCTATCTTTTCTCTGCAACCATCGAAAGTTAATGCAAACTCTTGGGCAACTCTCAGATTGAAGCCCTTAAACTTTTCAATGAATACAGGCCAACCATTCCTTTCTAAATCGTCCTTGGCGTTATCATAAGATAACAAGGTTTGGATGCCATTGGGCTCAATCCTTACCACTGGAGCCATGGCGAACAGAAGGGAATCAACACCGAAATCAGAGGTAAGGTTTGATAAGAAAACACAGAGTCATAGCCCCGAGTTTCCACAAAACAATGCAATGACAGTTTAAAATGGTAGGCAGAGGTGTTAATCACCATGCGTGGGAATGAGATCGTGAAGCCCGAGGCCATACAGAGCAGTAATATCACACTGTAATTCATATGACACCTTGGCATATGGGTACATATAAGGATGTAAACACTTGAAAACCATAGAACGCACGTTTATGACTTGATTACAAAGTAAATGTGTCAATTAAACATTGGATAATTAAAAGTTTTATGAATCAAAAACCCCATTAATATTAATCGATTATTAACGAGTGGAGGTCTTTCACTTATGTAACCAAGGCATGTTTAGGACCAAGGGGTTATAAACAAGGAAAACAATCATGTTCATAGCAAAATACGACAATTCGATAATAGACCATATGAACAGTTTTCCTTTAATCAAAAATCGAAACAAAATGTCAATTCCAGCTGCGAGTTTTCATGCTTACAGTCATGAAAAAAAAAATTGAAAGGAAGATGTGTAAAAAGCGACAAGTGACAAGTGTCGTTTAGTGAGAATGGTCATGACGAGTAACGAAAATTTAAAAACCCTGTGTAGGCAGCTTATAAATGATAGTAATTATATCACTGCCGCCAACAAGATGCTACTTCAGTACTCCCTTCCAACTTATAAAGGTTATCAACCTTTGTTGCCTTCATCACTACTAAACTACCTTTTGACAATGTGAGTGCTCCACCTTGACCGGTATACTTATATCCACAAGAATCCAACACTCCCAATGAAATCAAATTTGATTTAAGCTCAGGTACATATCTAACATCTGCTAATTCCCTAACAATACCATCGAACATCCTGATTCTAATATTGCCAACCCCAATAGTTTTACAGGGAATACCATTTCTCATAAACACTACACCCTCATCAACAGATTGATAAGAAATGAACCAATTTCTATGTGAGCACATGTGGTGGGAGGCACCTGAATCTAACTGCCATTCTTCTTGATATTGTAAATTACTAGAAACGGATAAAACTTCATCAGTCATACTTGAATTTGTTACAGCGAAATTTGCTTCCTTCGTAGAGTTTTCCTCAGATTACTTTCTTTTCCAACAATATTTCTTGAGATGTCATGTTTTGCCACAATACCAACATTTTGCTTTACCCTTTCTGTGTCTTGACTTAGATCGAGAAAAACTTCTCTCATTCTTCTCTTTAGTTCGACCTCTGACCAGCATCGCCTATGAAGTTGAGGTTTCTTGACTA
This sequence comes from Picea glauca, assembly GCA_000966675.3. Lineage (NCBI taxonomy): Eukaryota > Viridiplantae > Streptophyta > Pinopsida > Pinales > Pinaceae > Picea > Picea glauca. The sequence continues at coordinate 14,473 of JZKD02S0305472.1, read as the reverse complement.
GATTTTCTCCTCATCTCCTCAGCCAACAAAGCTCCCAAAACAGAGTCATAATCTAAAACATCTATTGAGCTAAAGCTAATAGAGGTGACTAGATTATCCCAATACTCAAGCAACGAACACAATAGTGTAATAGCCTTATCTTCATCTTCGAATTTAACTTCCATACTAGTCAATTGAACTATACGGGTATTGAAGGTATTTAAATGGTCAACAATTTTTGTACCTTCTTTCATCCGCAAACTATACAATTGTCTCTTCAAGTAGATCCTGCTCGTCAAGGATTTCATCATATATAGACTTTCCAACTTTCTCCATAAGCCTGATGTTGTATCCTCTCCTATGATATTAAACAGAACATCATCCGCCAGACATAAACGAATGGTACTAAGAGCTTTTGCATCAAGATATTCCCATTCCTCATTCATCATGGTTGTTGGTTTCTTTGATTTGCCTGCCAATGCTTTTTGCAACCCTTGTTGCACCAGTAAATCCCGCATCTTAAGCTTCCAGAGCTCAACGTTGACTTTACCGTTGAACTTTTCACTTGTTAGAATTGCAAATGTGGAAAACACAATTCACATATGATAATTAACAATCACGCACATAAGAAACAAAGGGATTTCACGTGGTTCACCCAAATGTTGGGCTACGTCCACCAAGCATAGGCATTGGTTGTCTTATTATTTAGATCATGGAGATTACATCAAACTAGCAAGTTCTCACTCTGTCTCTCTCACTCTGACTCTACGGGCTTACATGTATTTATATACATTTACAAGAAACTGATTATTAAATGCAATCCCTATCCATATTCTAACTTGGTCTATTTGGTTGTAACCAACGTAGAATAATAGGATCCAAATCCATCCTTGGAGGAATTCGTTGTCACCAAATCCCAACAATTCTCACGTCATTTTGTTATATTTTGCATGGGCTGCTGATTTTGATGTTTATATTTTGTTTCTTGAATCTTCCCATGATTTGGTTGTTGTTGTTATGGATTTTTATGAGATTGTTGTGTATTTTCATGGATGGTTTTGTTGGGTTGACAAATATTATACAAGGTTGATAGGTCTATCTTTCTTAGGGCTTAAAAACATCCATATTTTTTGGGGAGTAAAATTCTTTTGTAATTATTCTGATGGCTTTCACCCTGTTTATCAATAATTATTAGAGTCTCAGAATTGTTTTGTTTTGGCAGCCTTATTGTTTAAACTTATTGGCTTTTTATTTGTTTTCCTTTAATTTTTCTTTCACGCCTTGGTACTTTTAAGGCCCTTCGTCTCACCTTTAAGTTATAAATAAACATGGTTCAACACACCCACATGTGTTTGGAATTGATATTCCTTAGGAATTTTCAATTCTTGCAAGTTAAGGATATGGATTGTACCATAGTTCCATTAATCCTTCTATCTCTTCTATGCTTTGGTTTCCTTGCAAAATAGTTACATCTACTTTTTTCCATGTTTTCCATTTAATGACCTGGCCTCATCCCTGACCACCCTCTGTAACCTAGACAACTCTTTTACTTTAATCTAGCCCTCCTATGCAACCAGACAACTATTTTTCTTTATACATTTGCTTCATGATATTCGACAAATAGTTGTCCTTACTCATCTTATTATTTAGGATAGTTCATTGCAATATTGAAGGACTCTTTAGGAGCCCTGTAAGGCTACTCTTCTTCCTTCTGGCCTAACCATTCCTAAACATCAACAAAATTAAATATTTGCTAAGTGCATTCTAGTGAGTGAATTTTTTTCTATCCACTAATTCAACTTTGGACTATTCCAGTTAGTAAGTCTTGGAGCACTACAATTTGAGATTCTTACTCTAGCAGTGTAATCAATTATTTAGAGATGTCTCCCCTGCAACCATAGATTTGGGGATTTGGGCTTTGAATGTCTTTTTCTACTGCCGACTATGTCGTGGAAATAGCTCTTCTAACTGTGTGTATATGATTGTTCAATTATGCATGGGCAAGTCATTGTTTTGTCACGTGTTTGATCAATTATTCAGAGCAGCAAGGTTATTGTTATAGTAATTTTTCTCTCATGTTTCCTATCTCAAGGGTGAACTCTCTAGAGGTGCCTTAGTTTTTTAAAACATGCCCATAATTCTCCCACTATTAGGATGCTCAAAACCCAAGGGAAGATCATGATATGTAATGGCATGCAGTATGAAGTTCGTGAACATTAAGGTAAGATCGATTAGATTGGGGATATTATATTAATTTTTTTTATATTATATTATTATTTTATAGTTAATTTAAAAATATATGAGATAATTTTGAATTTTTGTTTATAATCCATGTAAAATGTGTTTTTGAATTAGGATCAAAGTAGTATTTAGTTTCATGAATGAGATTAAAGCTAAATACGTAGAATGTGAGTGCTCCTAAACACTACACCATTTCTCATAAACACTACACCCTCATCAATAGATTGATAAGAAATGAACCAATTTCTATGTGAGCACATGTGGTGGGAGGCACCTAAATCTAACTGCCATTCTTCTTGATATTGTAAATTACTAGAAATGGATAAAACTTGATCAGTGATACCTGAATTTGTTACAGTGAAATTTGCTTCCTTCGTAGAGTTTTCCTCAGATTACTTTCTTTTCCAACAATATTTCTTGAGATGTCATGTTTTGCCACAGTACCAACATTTTTCTTTACCCTTTCTGTGTCTTGACTTAGATCGAGAAAAACTTCTCTCATTCTGCTCTTTAGTTCGACCTCTGACCAGCATCGCCTATGAATTTGAGGTTTCTTGACTAGATTTTCTCCTCATCTCCTCAGCCAACAAAGCTCCCACAACAGAGTCATAATCTAAAACATCTATTGAGCTAACGCTAATAGAGGTGACTAGATTATTCCAAGACTCAGGCAACGAACACAATAGTGTAATAGCCTTATCTTCATCTTTGAATTTAACTTCCATACTAGTTAATTGAATTAAAGGGGTATTGAAGGTATTTAAATGGTCAGCAAATTTTGTACCTTCTTTCATCCGCAAACTATACAATTGTCTTTTCAAGTAGATGCTGCTCGTCAAGGATTTTGTCATATTAGACTTTCCAACTTTCTCCATAAGCCTGATGTTGTATGCTCTCCTATGATATTAAACAGAACATCATCCACCAGACATAAACGAATGGTACTAAGAGATTTCGCATCCAGATATTCCCATTCCCCATTCATCATGGTTGTTGGTTTCTTTGACTTACCTACCAATGCTTTTTGCAACCCTTGTTGCACTAGTAAATCCCGCAGCTTAAGCTTCCAGAGCTCAATGTTGCTTTTACCGTTGAAATTTTCACTTGTTAGAATTGCAAATGCAGAAAACACAATTCACATATGATAATTAACAATCACACACATAAGAAACAAAGGGATTTCACGTGGTTCCCCCAAACGTTAGGCTACGTCAACCAAGCATAGGCATTTGTTGTCTTATTATTTAGATCATGGAGATTACATCAAACTAGCAAGTTCTCACTCTGTCTCTCTCACTCTGACACTACAGGCTTACATGTATTTATATACATTTACAAGAAACTGATTATTAAATGCAATCCCTATCCATATTCTAACTTGGTCTATTTGGTTGTAACCAACGCAGAATAATAGGATCTAAATCCATCCTTGGAGGAATTTGTTGTCACCAAATCCCAACAATTCTCATGTCATTTTGTTATATTTTGCATGGGCTGTTGATTTTGATGTTTATAGTTTGTTTCTTGAATCTTCCCATGATTTGGTTGTTGTTGTTATGGATTTATGGGATTGTTGTGTATTTTCATGGATGGTTTTGTTGGGTTTACAAATATTATACAAGGTTGATAGGTCTATCTTTCTTCGGGCTTAAAAACATCCATATTTTTGGGGGAGTAAAATTCTTTTGTAATTATTCTGATGGTTTTCACCCTGTTTATCAATAATTATTAGAGTCTCAAAATTGTTTTGTTTTGGCAGCCTTATTGTTTAAACTTATTGGCTTTTTATTTGTTTTCCTTTAATTTTTCCTTCACGCCTTGGTACTTTTCAGGCCCTTCATCTCACCTTTAAGTTATAAAGAAACATGGTTCAACACACCCACATGTGTTTGGAATTGATATTCCTTAGACATTTTCAATTCTTGCAAGTTAAGGATATGGATTGTACCATAGTTCCATCAATCCTTCTATCTCCTCTATGCTTTGGTTTCCTTGCAAAATAGTTACATCTACTTTTTTCCATGTTTTCCATTTAATGACCTAGCCTCATCCCTGACCACCCTCTGTAACCTAGACAACTCTTTTACTTTATTCTGGCCCTCCTATGCAACCAGACAACTATTTTTCTTTATACATTTGCTTCATGATATTCGACAAATAGTTGTCCTTACTCATCTTATTATTTAGGATAGTTCATTGCAATATTGAAGGACTCTTTAGGAGCCCTGTAAGGCTACTCTTCTTCCTTCTAGCCTAACCATTCCTGAACATCAGCAAAATTAAATATTTGGTCAGTGCATTCTAGTGAGTGAAAATTTTTCTATCCACTAATTCAACTTTGGACTATTCCAGTTAGCAAGTCTTGGAGCACTACAATTTGAGATTCTTACTCTAGCAGTGTAATCAATTATTTAGAGATGTCTCCCCTGCAACCATAGATTTGGGGATCTGGGCTTTGAATGTCTTTTTCTATTGCCGACTATGTTGTGGATCTAGCTCTTCTAACTATGTGTATATGATTGTTCAATTATGCATGGGCAAGTCATTGTTTTGTCACGTGTTTGATCAATTATTCGGAGCAGCAGGGTTATTGTTATAGTAAATTTTCTCTCATGTTTCCTATCTCAAGGGTGAACTCTCTAGAGGTGCCTTAGTTTTTTAAAACATGCCCATAATTCTCCCACTATTAGGATGCTCAAAACCCAAGGGAAGATCATGATATGTAATGACATGTAGTATGAAGTTCGTGAACATTAAGGTAAGATCGATTAGATTGGGGATATTATATTAAATTTATTTATATTATATTATTTTTTTATAGTTAATTAAAGAATATATGAGATAATTTTGAATTTTTATTTATAAGCCATGTAAAATGTGTTTTTGAATTAGGATCAAAGTAGTATTTAATTTCATGAATGAGATTAAAGCTAAATACGTAGAAATAACTTTAACGGTAACCACAAGGAATTTTAGCTTTATTACTAAGACTATCTAGTAACAAAATTCAAGTACAAATACTGATACAAATACTAAAAATATAATACTACTAAAATACTGAAGTAGAATTATTAGTGTCAAAAAACAGAGTTCAACACCAAGTGTGTAACACAATAGTACAATTAAAACAATATGATATGAGATAGATAGATTTTAAATCATAAATTAAAAGTCTATGCTCAGGGTCTCCCTTTAAATATTTTATTAAGATTGGTTAGTTAACCTCTTTGACATAGTATCAAGATTTGGCCTTATTAGTTTTTGATGAAAGGAAATTCACATGAAGTTATAAGCTCTATTAATATTTAGTAAATTTAACAGAATTTCAAATTTTATGTGAATTATCATATGTCAAAGGCCAATACTGTTGAATCTAGTATGGTTAAAATTCCCTTTTGGTCTTTCTAATTGGATACAAGTTCATCTTCCTCTTAAATAAGGATATAGGTCAATACCCTAATATACAGGCTTGTAGCAAAAGTGTAAGTCATACTCATGTATGGGTCATTTGACATAGTTTTTCTTGAATAATGATGATGAGTCAATCTATATTTACATATGACAACCAATAATACTTTCTCTTAATATTAATTGGAAAGTAAATTATAATAAGTTTTGTTGCTTTCAAATAACTTTTTTTAATCCATTTAAGACCAACAATATCATCGCCCTAGCCTTGCCATCCATAATAGCCTAAACAACAACTCCTGTTTTATTCATTCGTGCAGTGCCTTCTGTCTCCAGTAGCTTTTCACCCTCTATGATCCTTTCAAAATTTTGTGTAGTCATCTGAGTCAAAAGAAGCTTGATTCAACTGAGTGTGTAGTAATGGTCGCCATATTGAGGGCCTTCTGGCTCCAGTAGCTTTCCTACATCTAGTCTCTCCATGACTCTTCCTCTGCAAATATTTCAAGTTCTTTTCCAGCCTTTCCATATTATTTTTCAAATTGCTCTGCGCAGTGCCTTCTGGCTCCGGTGGCTTTTCGACTTCCAGACTCTCAATCCTTTCACCCTAAAATTCTGTGTAGTCATCTGAGTCAAAACGAGCTTGAGTAAACTGAGGTTTTCCCAACTGTTAAAGAACAACAACGCTAGAAGGAGGGCTTGAACCTCCGACCTTGTGGTTAACAGCCACACGCTCTAACCAATTGAGATATTCCAGCTTCAAATACTACCTGTTTCTACCTGCAATTGTTCATTATGTTTTCCATATTTGAAATTGAATCGGCATCGACGGAGACGATTGAGAATTAACGAGATGGAAATTTTGAAGGTGCAATGGATTTCATAAAGACATCTCTGAGGTAGGTTCCAAATTGCGACTACTCACCAAGACATGGTTGTGGCCTAAGAGGCCAACCATCATAAGTTTCTGCTAGTTTCACCCAAGACATTTCAACATTTAACCATGTTAGCCACTCGATTGTTTATTTAACTTCGTCAATTTCACAACAATCACATGAAACTAACTAGTTCAATAATAAACCATAAATACCATGACCAAATGCAAGAGAGCTAGCACATTATTTTATAGGGAAAACCCATTACAAAAATATTAGATTAATTTTAAGAGTTACAATACAATCTTAAGGGTCGAGCACTGTCAAAACTTCCCATGACCCAAAACTAATGCATTCCATCTATCTGCATAGTTTTTCCCAATTGAATCATTCTACTACACCAACTTTTATTGCATTGCAAAGTATTAAACCATTTATACCTTGGAACTCCTAAAACACTTATACCCTTAATTACTTGCTAAGTGACAATTTACACCTTAACTTTGTCTAAAACTCAAACTTAGTTTTCCATCAACTTCTTTATGACCTCCAAATGACCAAATCCTCCTCAATATATATGCAACTCAACCAACAATTGGGACCGCACCATTCCACCAAACAAGATGACCACACTTGGCTCAACAAATGCTTATTGCTCTCCCAAGTCAGGACACGACTCATCATTGCGACCATCTTATTCCACCAACTCTAGTTCTACTTAATGAGCCAACCACCAAGCCATTGCAGCTAACTTTGCAAACTAGCCCAAGGACACCAACATGCCTAGGACCATCTCACTCCAATGGACCAAGTTGTGGGTGCCACACATCTATCAATGGAAAGGAGAGGTGGAAAACCTTTGTTTCCCATTTTATCCATCGTTGTTGCATTGTTCATGGTCTCAAAAGTATGTCCATTTGTCTTAATTAACATTGTCGCAAAATTCCTTGTGAATTGGCCAAGTTCCTTGGCACCAAAAGACCACCTCTTCCACTTCATTTTCTCTATTCTCTCATGTGTGAAACCCACTACAAAGGTGTGTTTTTCTCTTGGCCAAAAGTCCAAACAACCACAAATTCCACCTAAATCTATGTTTTGCACCATCTCTAGATGTCATCCAAGTCCATTAACCTATTCATCCAAGTTTATTAAGGCATGCACCCCAACAATCTCAAAACCTCACCAATCTTAAAATCTCATAGCCTCACCAATCTCAAAATCTCAAAACCTCAATAATGTATCAAATGGTCACTTTTATAATACTCATGCACAACTATACACTACACTATGTCACCATAAACAACCAAGCTATCTCTACAAGTTTATAGAGGATATACCATTTTGATATTAAACCTTTTTCCAATGAATAAAATGACTCACGTCACACAACAAATAAATTATAGTGAGATAAAGAGAGAGAGAGATTACTCCCAACCTAAATCCATTTTAAATGATAAAAAAATGTATTCCTCGTGACATTCAATCCCTCTTGGTGCTTGATAGATCCGGGGTTAAGATGGATCTACTTTGATTTATAAACTACAAATCAATTTTGATATAAAAAGAAAAAGGAAATGAGTTCAATAACATTAATAAGTGTGATGTCTACTCACCAGAAGCCTTATCTTCTTACAACTTCTCTAATTCTTAACCCATTATTTCCAAATTGTAAACACATGTGTGAAGGCCTTGTTTCTAACCTACACTCATGAGCTATTTTTGTAAGTTGTCTAGTATCGTTAGTACAAAATCTTTTAAAACCTTTGGCATTTTATTCTCACCTCTTTTATGCACCAAGTTGTACCAATTTCAACCTACATATATTGTCTGACTAATTTTATCAATGTAAGTAGTACATTTCTAAACTCTATGGAGGTCGCCTCTAAACCATGATAGGAAACATCCTTGAAAAGGATTCTACCTATAGTAGTTCTTCAAAATTTGCCATTTTCCTTAAACTTTAGACTTGAAACACAAACCTGGTATATGTAGAGAATATGAATGAAGAAACCATATACAAGAGAAAAATAAGATGAAATATATGAAATATACCCTTGTATTATGATAATCGCAAGAAAGAAAGTAGCGTTCACTTACCTCTTAAGGTAGGGTGACCTTTCACTAAGAAAAGCTCCAAACAACACTTGACAAAACATTACATAGCCTCTTAGTTCTTTCAATAGACTCTCAATAGAAAAACCCTAACTTATTGTGGCCGCACCAGTAATAAGTACCAACTACCTAGTGGGCCTTATTTAATAAACATGACCCTTTTACCTTACATAACTATCCACTATTATCTCATGGGCCTTATTCAAAGTGGATGGTTACCTACATCAATTTATTGACTCCTAGGTAACCTAAACTAGGAACGTTAAGGTAGGACCCTAACATGCCCTCCCCCTTCAAAAGCAGCATTGTCCTCAAGGGTAGAGGTGAAGAAGTTGTTGCAGAATCATTATTGGTTTCCATGTGGCATTTTCTGGTTGCATATCTTTCCAAAGTGCATTGACATTATTGATACTCTTTGGTATCCAATATTGTTTCTAGTTGGAGCCAAATAGAGCCTTCTTCATAAAGTTTTGTTAGGCTTGTATGCACGTTGCAATTTGATCCCACGACCTCATTTAAATAAGACACGTGAAAGATTGGATGAATCTTGGAGTAAGATAGAAGATCCAGCTTGTAGACCACTTGTCTAGTGTGTTGGATGATCTTACAAGGCCCATAAAACTTTGGTGCTAACTTATGGGGGATTTTATCTTTCAATGATGTTTTAGGTGTGAAGGAAAAGAAACACTTAATCCCCTTTTGTAAAAGTATATTCTAAGCATTGTTGGTTAGTTTATTGTTTCATTCTATTTTGAGCTATAACCAAATTATCCTCGAGTATCTGGAGAATGACTTCTTTAGTGTGAAGTGTGTTATTCACTGCATGAACCTTGGAGGTTCCTAGTAAATAGGAAGTCACTAACAAGGGTTTTAGGCCATAGACAACTTCCTATGGTGTCAATTTGGTACCTCTATGATAAGTGGTATTGTAGCACCATTTTCCAAGGGGAAGCCATTGTGCCCATTTGTGTGGATTTTTAGAAGTGAAGCATCCTAAACAAGTTTTTAAGCACTTGTTGACACTTCGGTTTGACCATTTGTTTGGGATGATATGTTGTGCTCATCTTGAACTGGATACCTTGAAGTTGAAATGGTTCCAGCCAAAATTTAGGGTCTCAATACAAGACAAAATGTAGGGTCTCAATACAAGACAATGGACATGGGCATGCCATGTAACTTAAAAATATGATCCATGAATACTTGGGACACTAAGAAGGGGGTAAATGGGTATGATCCATGAATACTTGGGACACTAAGAAGGAGATAAATAGGTATGATAAGGCATAAAAATGAACATATTTAGAAAGACAAATAGCTAGCACCATGCTCGGTAATTTGTTACCATTTCTTCGAAGTCCCATTATAAAATCCATAGAGATGCCAGTTTATATATGTGTTGGGATCAACAATGGTTGAAAATCCCCTGGCATATTCATTGTCTCGCCCTTGCTTCTTTAGCAACTGTCATAGTTTGCTACAAAATCATGGATGTCTATTTTCATGCCTTCCCAAAATAAGGGGTTCTTAGCTCTTTCATAGGTTTTACGAAATCTAGAGTGACCCATTGTAAGTGATGAATGCAATTCCTCTAAGACACTTTCTTTTAAGGTAGAATTATCTACCATAAATTCCCTCCATACCTCAATGTATATTTCTTCTATGTATACCCTTTAGGAGTGTTGGGATCTTCCCAAATCCTTTGGATGAGTTGAACTATAGTATCATTTACTAGCCATTCCTGACAGGCTTCCTTGAGCCAACCTGTAACAAGTAAAGAGATAAGGAAAAGAAGGATCCATCTGCCTCAAATTGCCTAGATAAGGCATCAAACGCCACATTTTCTTTACCCTTCTTATATATGATCTCATAATCATACCCCAACATCTTAGTGATCCACTTATGTTACTCTAGTGATGATAACCTTTGTTCTAGAAAATACTTCAGACTATGATTGCAGGTCTTGATCTAGAAATCCCTCCCTATGAGATATGGGTGTTAGGTCTCAACTACATGTAGGATGGCCCATATGATTTGCAAGGATCTATTAACATGCTCTATGTGATAATCCTAGGTTTTGTTGTAGATCAAGATATCAACAAAGAATACTAGCACAAAGTTGTGTAGAAAGGGTCAAAAAAATTAGTTCATGATACTCTAGAAGGTAGATGGATCATTGCAAAGGCCAAAGGGCATCACTAAAAAATCATAGTGGCCTTCATGTGTGTAGAAATATGTCTTAGGGGATGTCTTCCTCTTTCATCCTTATTTGGTGGTAATTGGAACAAAGGTCAAGTTTAGTGAAAAACGTGGCTCCATGAAGTTCATCCAATAGTTCATCATTAACTAGGATAGGAAACGTGTTCTTGATAATTAATTTATTGAGATGTCAAAAATTGAAACGCGTGCATCAATTTCCTTCCTTATTTAATACCATGGCCATCAGTGATGAGTAAGGTTTGGTACTAGGGCATACAAATCTAGCCTCCAACAATTCTTGAATGATCTTTTTTATTTCATTCTTCTGTGCAAAAGGGTGCTTATAAGGACACACATTAGGTGGTAGACTACTTATAATTAGGGGAATACCATGGTGATGCTTCCCATGTGAAGGTGGTAAACCCTAGGGTGTTTCAAATACTTATTGATGTTTAGAGAGGACCAAGTACAAATCAGGGAAAATATCTTGTGGGGGGTGTGTGCACAACTTGTATGCCATTCAACTGTGAAATAATACCTAAGTGTCCTTTCTTCAATAACTTCTCCATATGATGAGAGGTGATAATTTCATGGGAACCAGATTTATTCCCCTTGAGGTTATGTGTGTGCCCTTCCCTAGTGAAGCTTATGCATAAATCCTTGAAATCCACAGTGACATGTCCCAAAGTGCATAACCGTTCCACCTCGAGAACTATATCAGAACTGCCTATTCCAGTTGCAAACATGTAAGTTTTGCAATGATAATCACCGATTCGGAGTTTCACATTTTAACATAGGCCACCACATTTTATCATACCACCATTGGATATCATAATTTGAAAATGAGGTATAGGATATACATAGAAATGGTTTTCTTTGGCTACTCTTATATGAATAAAATTGTGGGTGTTTCCACTATCAATCAATATAATCACTTTGCAATGCTTGATGTAACCAATCAACTCCAAGGTTTTGGGTGCCTAGAAACTTGATAAGGCATGGAGATAAACTTGGGGTTCCTCACAAGGAGCTTGCAAGGTGTTTTCATCATCCATGGGAGGGATGGCATCTTCCAAGTCTAGTTCAAGAGTGCCTTCAGCTTAGATGTTTTTTGAGTGGCCTTGTGGGTATACATCCATTTAAAATAATTTATGTTTTTTACATTTGTGCCCTTTGAAATACTACTCATCACAATTATAGCACTAGAATTCTTCCATCTCTTCTTGAAACAACTTTTGGATTCTCAATCACTGAGAGTTGGAGGGACAAGGGGTTACCATAGGAGGGGCAGTGAAAGGAGTGAATGAAGGTCTTTTGGTTTGGGAATTGATCATCTTCTTTATCTCTTTCACAAGCTTCCAACCATGTGATTGGGCATTGCATCATGAACCGTGCTCTAATTACCTCCTTGGGGCCACTAATGAAACATTTCGTATAAAGGAATTGGATAGGCCTTCTGTGTGGATTACCAATTTCTAAATGGATACAATATAGTCAATAATTGTGATTATTTAGTGTAATTTTAGCAGGCGTCCCATATAGTGAGTGTCGCATTCCAAACGAGTATAAAGGACCTCCACAATATGAGACCAAGCAATGTAGTCTTCATATGCTTTCTTATACAATTGACAACATTCTAAATCCAAATATAAGACCCCCACTTTCAGTTTCTGCAGGTCATCAATAATTCCATGGAGAGAGATTTGGGTGACCTACCATAAGGATTGGAACCATCAAACTTGTTCATGTATAACTTCAAAAAGCAGTGCCACAAATTGTGATCTTGAAAGGGTGGGTGATGGGTATCTAGAAAGAGCATGTGATTGCCTTGCACTTTGTTTGTTGAATATTCCCCCTTGGTTGGATCAATGTGTGGATCTGTTATCTAGATAGCCAAGTGGCTACATATATATCCCAACATATAACCTTGGTTGTTCATATTTCCATAGAGATCTTTAACTAAAGAATCAATGCCATAAACCTTGGCTCTAAACTATTGGTTCTTAGTGTATAGGTCTTGGTTTTGGTTCTTGATGTTTTCCATGTTGCAAGTATGGACCATGGGATCACCTAATATCCCATCAAAGTGTTATTCCCAACTTATCCACTATGGTCAATGGATTGAAAAGATTATTTTCATATATACCATGAGCATTGTGTTGTTTAGTCCACACGAAAAGGGTTACTAGAGAGGTAGACCCACACAATCAATATGATGCAAGGAATATTTTGAGATAGGTCTCCCTTTTTTAAAATGCTAGTGGGAGTATTACTCCCTATTGGATATTATTGTATTTTCATAATTCCCAAATTTCTTCTCAATGCAAGATCTAGGAATTTCATTGGTTGACTATAGAGGTTAGGCTTTTCAGGGTCCTAAAGACAAAGGAGTGTCAAGTTCTATATCTCTTTGATATACTAAATAGTTTCCAACTACAATACTCGATCAAATATTTCACCACACTAACTAAGAGTGGATGTTCCAAATGCTTAAAATATCATAATAAACTAGAAATACACACCATGTACAACAATGTGAGAGTGGAGCATAACTCCAATATAGATAATAGAGATGAATTACACAATAAATCCTTAGAGTATATGAGAACCTTCTCCAAATAACCAAATACATTCATACATCACAATTCTCACGTCCTCAATAATGAATACATGATATATATATATATATATACATATTCACACACTGCACATGAGGCCCCTTTATTATTAGGCCGACCTTATTAAATATACATTTAGACATTACATGTACATTTATCCCCATATATGCCACCCTTGGAGTCATATCATATACATTTAACCCCATTTATGACCCCCTTGGGTCATAACATTTTCCCTATTGATGTGGATCATGCCTATGATAATTTCTTGGAATCTACTTTTTGGACTTCAATTTTGAATGAATTTTCAAATCAAAAATTGAATTCTAGAGTTACATTTTCAATTTGGGATGTCCCACAAGGATGTCAATTGCCTCCTCTACTTCACATGTGATGCAGGATGACGACGCGACCACACCCTCGTCGCGCTCTCCTGCTCACAGGATCGTTCAAATTCCCCTTTCGAGCCGAATTAGCTCTTCTGATTCCCTGCTGGAATCTCTGATGAAAACCCGATCCACATGTCCTTTCTTTCTCCTTGTCACGGCCTCTGCATGCGCCTGTGACTTTTTCCCGACTTAGTTTCGGGTTTCGGGGTTTCGTAATCCCCGATGACAAGAGTTCCTGTACTCTCGAATCCCTGATCTCCGATGAGCAATTTCATCGATATGGCTCTTCTCGCCTTAGCCTCTCCTGGCTATGCTCTGGTCCATGTGATCGCTAATTCATAAGACCGCAGCCTTATCCTTATTTCGGGGTTTTGGGCTTCAAAATCCCGATGTGCTCCAATTTCCGTTAGCCCTCCAGGCTAGACTCTTGTTCCACGTGACCTCCCCTTATACGACCACATTCCTATATTCCTATCGGGGTTTCTGATCCGGATTATTTTTGGCACGAAATGAGAGCGGAGATATAATAAAGAAATGTACAAGGATATTGCAGATATTCAATAATATAACATAAATGTATCAGAGATGCAACCATAAACAAAGATATACAGTAATACACGATTTCTATTAATCAAAGAAATGTACAGAGACTGTAAAA
>JZKD02S0305439.1:8542-19829 GCA_000966675.3 Picea glauca | reverse complement strand
TGTATGGAATCATCATCTCTAATGTATGGAACTAATGGAATAACAAGAGTCTCTGCAAGTTGCACTGGTGGTGTATGAAAATGACTCTCCTCAAATTGAATAGTGCACTCAATGATGAGCTTGTATGTAGAGGGATCAATCAACCTGTACCCCTTCACATCATTTGTATATCCCACAAATATGAAATTTGTGCTTTGTGGATCTAATTATTTCATCTTTTCAAAAGAAATATGGGCCCATGCACGATATCCAAATATGCAGAAGTGTGTGACATCTGATGTGTCACTTGTCCAAGCCTAAAAATGTGTCATTTCCTCAATATATTTTTGAGGATATATGTTATGTATATAAGCATCAAAATTAAGTTCCTCAGCTCAAATATTGGAAGGAAGAGACCTCGCATGCAACATGAAACTAGTCATGTCCTTGAGATATCTATTCTTCCTTTCCTCAACTCCATTATGTTATGGCATGTATGGAGTTGTATGATGCAACTAGATACCAACATCATGAAAAATATTATAAAAATATCTATTGAGATAATCCCCCTCATTTTCTGTACAAAGGATCTTGATCTTCTTCTCAGGTTTTGTCTCTACTAGAGATTTGAAGTCTTTGAGATGCTCAAAAACTTCATACTTTTTCCTCAAAAAATAAACCCAAGTATAGAGTGAGTAATAATCAATAAACGTAAGGACATACCTTGATTTGTTGATAGACAGATGTGGAAATTGACCCATGAGATCATCATGAACAATATCCAAGGAAGACGAGGCTCTCCTTTCCTTCCCCTCAAACACATGACCTCTCATCTCATCCTACTTTCCAAATAGACCTTCCAACGTGGTCCATATATTAGCTGGAGTCTTTCATGTGGCAATATGAAACCACAAATCAGTTGAAATTAATTCAAGAAGAAGTATCGTGGACTCATCCTTACAATTTCCCCATCTCATCTTCTCAATCGTTTATGTAGGTTTTGTTTCTGTTGCCATCATCAAATTGTACAATACTTTCCTTTTGAGTTGGAATTCAGCCTTCGAATTCCATTCAAAATAATTTTGTGGTGTGATAATTATCACCAAATTTGAATGAATAATTGGTGTTGCATCCATCCCTCTTATCAATTGTGAAAACCATGATAAATTAACCTCAATTTGCAAGTTACAAATCCTGAGAAATCATTGCAAAAAGTCAATTTTTGAAGAGTGTCACACCATGTGTGAAGGCCTTAGTGAGACACAGTCACACCTATTGGAAGGAAACAGTGTGACACTATCAAACCTTGTGTTAATGCCATAGTGGGACAATGTTGCACCCTGTGTGAAGGATAAAGTGCAACATTGTCCTAAAATTGTCGAGAAATTTCCAATTTTATAACTGTACTTGCGATTGTCACACCTTTCGAAATGGAGAGGGTGCGATATTATCGGATACATTTATTATTCTCTTCAAAACTCTGGTTTCACTCTTCTTTGGGTTTTCTAGTTTGATCCAAGTAGCTCAACTCTAACACCATGTTAATGTTTCATGAAAACATGCACAAGATACTTAGCTAAAGAAAGTACACACAAATATTATCAATAAAAGGATGAGAGATTCAATATGGAAGAATGATAATTAATCTATTCAAACTACTCCAATGAAATAATCAATGAATACAATGAATTATTTATATCCACTCATATAGGAAAGAGCATTCCATAACTAAGAAAAGAGAACAAGCAATGATATTTTCTTAGGAATGCATGCATCATAATGATGGTCTAAAATAGAACTAGCTCTAGTAAAATCCCACTATTAGTGAGTCCTAAATAGAAATATCTCCAACAAAACATACTTCTTTCACATAAGAGACAAATAAATACCATTCTACTTCTCTTCTCAGCATTATAATCTTAAATCTATCTTGTATCTACTCTAATCTACGAGGAAACAAATCAGATCTGAGCATTTCTAATTAAAATATAAACATTTGGAAGGGAAAACCAATGATCTATTAATAAATGTATAAGAAACACATCAATATAAGTTCACCTTAAGATGTTCATGCATTCCTCCTTTACCCTTTCTCCTTGTTCCTTTTTATCTATCACTCAAGCTAGGAAACCTAACTACAACTGATTTGGAATGGAAGAATTCCTCTAATTTTGATATCATATCTCCGTGAATGATTCTTCCCTCTATGCTTAATATTGGCATTCCTTATATAGATTATAGGAAGAGGATTTGGAGGGTTTATATATATATATTATAGAAACAAATGGGGATTTGATCATTGTGAGTTCCAAGGCTCATTCCGCGAACACCCAACTCATCCATCATTTACCTCCTTGAAAAAATTTGAATCTAGAAGGTTGGGTGGTCTCCCTTTAGATAGTGTCAACTAGTGACAGGTTGTGGATTGTCAGTTGTGTAAATAGTGACATGTCACTCTTTGATGGTAAAATGAACAATGACCTCCCTCAAAATATTATTGAATACTAAACACGATATTTTGTCTATTCTTTCATCTTGTCTATGTCCTTCCTAATTCTATAAGGTGGAAATGAAGGCTATAATAGTAGGACCTACTCCTCCTCTTGATCCAACATGGAAGGCTCATAGAATTTCAAATTCTCCACATTCACTACTGAGTAAATGCACATGTATGGGGTTATATTGAGTCTATAGACAATATCTCCCACCCTCTCCAATATCTCAAAAGGTTCATATTGCAGAGCCTTGATATTCTTGCTAGGACCCTATAGTCCTTACTTTTTCATTTGTAACCTAACTCTATCTCCCACTTTGAATGAATTTTATGTTTTGTGATGATCATGTCATTCCTTGTGCCTTTCCTATGACTCATTTAGTATCTCCTATACTTGCAAATGGATCTGCCTAATATTTTCAACAAACTTCTATGATTTTAATGCTTCTCCCATGGTGTCTTCCCTCACCCGTCCTTTCTATCCATAAACAACATCCAAGGGTGAAGGTAGAAAATACCCAAACCAATTTTCAAAAAGGGACTTACCAATAGAAGTGTGGACCACTCTGTTATAAATGTGTTGAATATAGATAAAAGTTTCATCCATGCTCTTTATATGCTTCTAATTATAACCCCTCAAAAGATGCACCAAATTTTTGTTGACTACTTTTGTTTTCCCATTTGTCCATGGATAAAATGTGGTAGATATCCTCAACTTAGTTTCCATATTCTCCCAAAGTGTATTCCAAAAGGAACTGATAAATACTACATCCATGTCTAATATGATTTTTGTTATAGCAAGATTTCCCTCACCCTGTGAAAATTTTTTTGGAAGGACTTTTCCATTTCCATATGTAGACTTGAAGTTCTTTTTTGAAATTCCCAGAGATAAAAATAATATTTTTCCACATATACATGCCCTAACTATTATACAACATACGTATATGCAAGTTGCACCATTACATCCCACGTACATCGGGTTTTGTGCCCAAAATAAAAAAATAGTGTCAGGTTTCCATGTCACATCATGAGATCCACGATCCTTGACCTTCCATATATTGGAAATGTTTCAATTCGACCCTTCAGTTCCATTTGAAGGCTATAAATGGGCCATTTCCAAGCTGTGAAAATAAGGAGAAGAATTCAACTTTGAGGACAAATTTACTTTGGAGAATCTATTCACTTCATATTGAGTCTGCATCCCTTTATCCTTTTAAGTCTGAACACATTGTTCATCCCCCAAGCTCTTCCCTACTTAATTGAGAACCTAATTGTCTCTCTTATATGAGATTACCTTTGGTGGAGGATTGAAGTGGTGGAGGCCCAAGTGGAAGAGACTTAGTTTCTTGGTTCTAAATCGTGCTGATGCAGAAGTTTTTGATTCATACACTTTTGTTGATTACATTTTAATAGAAATACTCTTTTCTCATCCAATTAATGTCTTGAAAATATTTGAATGGTTATTCCATGGGAATATTTGTTATTGATATTGATTGATTATGCTATTGAATGTGATAACTATATATATTATCACCATATACTTGCATTTTTTGGTTGTTGAGGATAAGTTGTAGGTGTATTGCTTTGAGCCAAGTGCTTAACGATGGACTTCATCGAACGTTTTGATGAGGTATGCTATTTATCTTGTTTTGTTAGCATATTTTCTTATATAACATACTTGAGATTAGAGTTTATTTCTGTAGTCATTTCCATCTGTTGTGGTTTACTCCATGCCATAGAGAGATTTTCCTCGTAACTAAATTGGCCACCATACTGGGGATAAAATCTTCTTTTCGGGGTTCAGAGTGTTTTTCTCCTTTGATTGATCTCGTTTGTATTGAGTTTATTGTCATCTGATTTCTTGACAACCTCTGTTCATTTTGAGTCTGAGTTTCTTAAACTTATTCTTAACCTAACAGTGTTTTAATAAATATACATGGGTTTTTACCTGACAGTCGTGTACATACGTGTGATGTCCTTCTGCAAGAGGCGTATATACACAATTTTCTCCTAAACAGTCATGCACATCATTCTCGTATACTTGGTTTCTGAGTTTGATGTTTGCTTGGTACATTTTGATGGTTGTTGAGTCTTCTTAAGTCTTTGTCATAAATTTTAAGCACATATAGAGTGATAGGAAACCTTTCTTTGGTTGAATTTTTGGGCGGTGTTTTTCTCATCATCCTTTTCATTGATTGTCCTTGAATCTTGGGTTGGGTGTTTTCTTCTTGATATCCTACTTGGTTTGTCTCTTATTTCATTTAGTAGAATATTTATATCAAGCTATTGTTTAGTCCTTGCATTTTCATTCTTTTATATTGAAAATAAAAAAATATTAAACATTTCACATTGTTGGTATTTGATCTTTTGGGTTCTTATTGTTGATCTTAGTACATGTATGGAAAGATTGCATCTTATTTTGAATTGAAAAATTAAATTGAAAATTGCATTTTGAAAAGCTTATCATTATTGAGAATTGAAGTTAGGACTTTTCATTTTATTCATATTCATTTATTTTACTTGCTCAGTCATAACATAATTAGTTTCACTACTGCACCTTTTGAGTAAGCAAGGCCACTAAAAGAAATGTTGATAATTTAACATTGATTAGAAATTATTTTACTAGGGTGCAGAAACTAGCTTAGGATTTAGAGCCTTGGAATAGGATTTTGTGACTAAACTTCTCCAAGGCTATTAAATTTACATATGTGTCTAACTAAAGGAGTGGTGAAATACATTGTATAATTGGTGATGTCAAGAGGCTTCGCTTACACCATAGTTAAGCACGAGGTCGCGTGAAGTTGGTTGAGAGGATATCTCCCCAATACCTTCTTAGCGTCAGATATATTTCTGGGGATCTATTAATATATGGGGATCTTTCTAGTACCTTTACCTCTATGAGAGGTGGCTTTTTATAGGTTTCAGGATTTTCTACCATGCCCATATGGTGGACCTAACTTACGACTATTCACGTATGCATCGGTTATATCGTGGTTTCCTAGTTACCTGACATTGGTACCACATAGGTTACTTGTAGGGGTTATTCTACAGGTACCCTAGGTCAAATAAGGGTCAGAAAATACACAAAATTTATGGAGGATTAACTCTTTGGGGGGATCTGACCGACTAGTTTTTAAGCCCACGAGGGCCCTTATAACTAATTATGATACCTCTAATATTTTGCAGGGAGTCTCAGGCCCCTCTTGGGAGAGGCATACCTACTTTAGGGAGGGAGGCCCCTTTCAACCTCTTTATCCTGTTTGTGTGCATATGGGCCTTTTGTTTATTTTGGTGTTTTCTTTGATTACTATTTGGCCTTATGATTTTCTTTTATATCTCAAGTCTTGAGGCATCGTGGAGACAGACTAGCTTCCCTACATGTCTCGCCCTTTGTTACGATTACCACTGCATATTGAGTCATTTCCTTCGAAAATGAGTAAAGTTATCAAACATGGTATACACACCTCCACTTACCAGACTTATGATAATAAAAGGATGAGTATTGAATCGAGTAAAAAATATACTAGGATTCCTTCGACTCTCATACCCACTATAGTTAATGGTACTCCTTCGACACCTTCAACCAAAATGGTTGTAGTGTCAGAAGTTCCTATCATCACTCTTGTTTGTCCCATAGTGAATTCTCAACCTATATCCATGAACCCTTTTGGGTCCCTTTGTCACTCATTGGGCTACAATGTTCAATCCATCCCTACTACCTCTAGCCCTTTTTCTTATGGTTTGTTGAATTTCACATCGCAATTTTCATCCTCCATACCAACATCTAATATGAATACTAGTATTGGAATTGGGGGCATGACTCCTTCACATACTCCATTTTCATTTGGCGGTACTCATATGCCACAAACAACTCCTACAGTTGGAGGCATTCCTCCTTTCCACCCGAGATCTAATCCTAGTCCTTATTCTCTTGTATGAAGTGGTCAAACTAGTAGACAAGTTGTTGATTATGGTCTGTCCTTTACAACTACCTCCTATGCATTAATTTTAACCAACACGTTTGTCTTGACGAATACACCTCTATCCTTTGGATTCACACTTGGGGGAGTTCAATTTCATACCTTTGGAAACCCCCAACCTGGAGCTACTCTGACTGGGGGAAATTTTTACAACTCTCATCATAACGTTCCTACTAGAATGATGCTCAAACAACCCTTCATGAATCAGTTTGGAGGAGTTTATTAAAATCTTGGACAGGTCCATGGTGCATACTAGAACCCTGGATGGCCTATGACTTCCCAACAACAATCTTTTCTGGGAGCTTGGGGACAAATGTCCCAACCCTTTCTCCCTTTTATTTCCATGCTCAATCTGTTAGACTTATCTATATTAATGAATAACCCTGTGCATCATGATCTGACATGGCCCTCTATTCACACCAAGGTTCCTTTGGATATTATGAAATTCAAAGGCAAGACTGGTGAAGATCCTGGTGATCACATCACTACTTTTCACCTTTGGTGCTATTTGAATTCCCTTAATGATGATTATATTCCTTTAAGATTGTTTCAATGCACCCTCATGGGGGTCTCCGTGAAATGGTACATAGATCTACTAGGGGGGATGTACAAAACTTTTAATCAAATGGTTTTATTCTTCCTCAACCACTTCCAATTGTTGGTTCGTTATGATTCGGTCATAGAACATATGTCGACCTTTCATAATGATAAAGAAAACCATCTCTCGGATCACATCCAAGAGTGGAATAGACGAAATAGGTTGATCAAGGCTTACATACCTCCAAAATTCCTTCTAGAGTGGTTCCTCAAGTCTCTACAACCTTATATTTCGAGTGATGTTTCTACATCCAGGGTTAAATCTGAGGAAGAAGCAATTTTAAATCCAATCAATTAGATATTATATATGCTCAGTCTGGGATGTTCTACATGATTCTTCTAGACACCCCAAGGTCAAACTATGACCTTAGACAAAAGTCGAGGCCTCATGTCAATGGAATTGTAGGGTCCGCCAATGTGAAATTTTTATACTTGGTGACAAGCCAACTGAAAGAGTTGTCACTAAGCCATTCTATAGGAGGGATATCTTCATCTGTGTCCTCCACTCCCACTCGGTCGGTGGATGTACATTTTGTGCAATTGTTTACCAACACGAATGTTAACCAACAACCATAAGTGAATAAAAATAAAGGACGTGGTAAAAATCATAAGGGTGGGAAGAATAATAATAAACCCAAGGAAAATGGTAATAATGAGAAGTCGAATAATAATGTTGGTGAGGGAAATAAATAAAGGTGGAAGGTGAAGTTTCCCTACAAGCTTTGTATAGATGATCACCTTACCCACTTGTCCTCCAAACTTGCGAAAGTTGTGAGGCTTTTATCTCTCCCGCCCAGTGTGATGACTAGTCCTTTTCCAAATAATCAACACATGGCATCTATGTCCTCAAATGTGGGAAATGAAGTGAGTGGAATTCAAAAACCATCGATGTAATATGGTGACCATATATGCATCAATATGGTTGAGTTTGAGGTTAATGTAGCCACTCGGTCTCGCAATTACAATTCTTCGTCGACTGTACCTGGTATAGAGTCTTCCCATCCTCTGGAGACACCTTTACAGATAAAAAAACTAGATCCCCTTCCTTGTATTCCGAAAGGAGTACTCAAGCGCTATACCCACAATTCAAATGCTAGAGACACCCATAATTACTCTATTTTTGAGGATCTAGGTCAAACCCTTGTGCTATTTCAGCTCTGGAGGTACTCCAGATGTATCCTTTACAAAGGAATTTCTTTTTATCTACTTTAGTAGCTCTAGATCCCAGGGGATCTAAATTTATCAACTTTGACATCACAGATGTGAAGCATTTCTTTCCTTACCATGTGGAATTCCAAATTCATGTGGGTTACTCAAAGTATACCATCAAACTTACTATTATTGATGAAGGTGCTACGACATGCATGATTTCCCTGGTTTGTTGGAGATCCCTCGGCTCTTCGAACCTCTCTCAATATCTGACCATGCTGATTTCTTTTGACAGTCATTATTTCCTCCCTCATAGTATTATTCTTTCCTTCCAAATCCTTTTATGTGGGAAGATGATGGATGTGGATATCGAGGTGGTTGATTCATCCATCAACTATAACTTGTTACTAGGATGCAGTTGGAATTATTCTATGACTACAATCATATCGTTCGTCTTCCATACTCTTTGTTTTTCTCACGATGGGAAGATCGTGGCAATCGACTAGTTTTCCTTTGCGTATGTTATCCCCAATGCATTGGTTGGACCGTCGATCCCCATGATTGAAAATTATCATCCGAAAACTGAGAATATCGATGTCAAAATGTATTCATCCCTTATGGGTACCTTCGACTTCATGGCACCTGTTCATCATATCTACACCATGTCAAGTAGGTCTTCTCTATCAATGGGGTTTGTTCCTTTCCTCACTTCATATTTTAATGATCCTTGGACCCTACCTTCCTTGAATGCATCTAGTGAAGGTCAGTCACATACTGGAATGTCTATGCCACTATCAGAAACAAAGATAATGTATCAGGTTGTTCTTGATTATTCCACCGATCTGTACCTTGTTATCTCACAAAAGGATGAGGAGGATCCTATTCTCAATCATGTATGGGCCACTTCATCATCTTGTTCACGCGACTTCCTCGATGATACTTTACCCTCATATGAATCAATCATAGAGGCCATGAATGGTTCTAACAAGCCATGGGATGATATGCACCGTCGCTCTTATTTTCTCCCAGACCTTGTCAAAATCGAACAAGATGATTTTAGATCTACCTTGAGTGAGATAGTCTGTCATGTCATAGTTCCACTTGATACGCACAAAATTTATGCCGAAGGAAACATGCAGAGTATCTCTCCTTGTTAATGGGTAAATCGGTAGATGTAGACATGAACTAATCACCCTAGATCCACCTAGATCTAGAACAAAACGAGATGGGACAAGACGCTTTCCCTAGGTTACGATCATTAAGTTTAATTACCAAAGGAGGAATAGATAACATACCTTATGAATTTCTTCCTTATGTCTTTGTTGGTCTTGCTTTACTCCAATGCTCCTGAGAGATCAGATATGTAATAACACGAATCAACCAACATGAAAGCAACAATAACAAAATTCAATAACAACCTAAACATGTGATCAATGAGTCATGTAATAAAATATCAATCATTTTATGGGAAAGAGACATGGCACCGTATTATATTAACGAAAGATAGAAGATACAACCGAATCACCTTGATGTCACAAGTTCCCTTTCAGTGGCCCTTCATTCTGACACACACATACATTTTCCCCAAATTTTGTATGAAGATTTTTTTCAAAATCTTGATGGATGAATGGAGACCTCAAGCATCACTTGAAATAGGATTCTTCACACAATCTTAAGCCTATTCTTTCCTCAATCTCTATGCTTCTTTATGCTTGTACCTATAACGTTTCCCATGAGAATCCTATCATTATATGGTAGAAGCTAAAGTGGTTAAAGAGATGAGGATGATCCCATCAAATCAGAGATGTCAGTAGGATTGTAACCACATGGACACCACTTAATATTTCCAGAATATTCCACTTCTAGAAGCTACTAGAACTTATTTCCTCTTTTAGTTTTAGAGTGCCTCCATGACCTACCTATATATCAATCTGCGGAAATCCAGCGGACTTGCTATAGTACAGAATGTAGAAATTAGGTATTTCCGCACTGTGTAAAGGGAGTTGCTCCCTGCGGCCTTCCAAAAATGCATCTTTCAAGGGCGGAAAGAGGTTGATTTTCTAAGGCAAAAGATTATATTGGAAACCTAAACACATGTTTATGTAATCATCATCAGGGTGACCAAACCTGAACACATTTTTATGTAATCATCATCAGGGTGACCAAAATAATGTGTAACAGAATTTCCCCCAAGTATGAGATTGGAACTTGAGATAGCCGAAATACTTTGTAAAATAAGTGTGTATCTGTCAAGAACTAGGGGCGCACCAATCAGGAACCTGCAAACAATCAAGCATCTGTACAATATCATATTATGTCTGAAGTAAGTATTCCCATGTCCAGACCATAAATGATTTAAATCATAAATGTAGGTCATGGCCACCAATTATACAACGTGGATCCATGTCAACAAGATTCTACATAGCCACTGGGAATACACTATGCATCCATGCATGAAAAAATACAGTATGAACATAGCCATGGGACATACAAAGTGGATCTATGTGTCAAAAAAAATCACATATACTCCTTCACAACCTAGACAAAAAATGATGAAGTCCATGGTATTCAATCCATCGTCTGTTAGTACGATTCTAGTCATGTGATTACAGATGTTGAAGTTGAATGTGAATAGAAACCACTTGATTATGAGTCATTAATGAAAACTATTAACAAGTGTGAGGGAAATCACCATTGATGTCAATGACTCCCAAGGTACCCTAGTACAATCCAACAATTTTGAATGAATGAGTTGTATTCGAACACTTGACAAAATATCTCGATCAAGGATCAATGATGTAGATCCACTATCGAAAGTGAAGAACCTACCATTGAGGCATGCAGTCTCTAAGGTACTAAATATGTTTTAAGCCTTTTTCCTGGATAATGAGATAAAGTCGAAAGGAAAAGGCTTGTCACAGGAGGGCCTTGATGTATTCCCCATCAATCACACGAAATAAGTAACAGATTTAGGGTAGAGAAAAATACATATGTGACTTGGGACTGACACAGGGAAGGCCGACATGGTAAGAATGGACAATTGCAGATAGTTGACTTGATAGAAGGTTTTGGCTGAACTTCTCTTGAA
>JZKD02S0305417.1:0-19830 GCA_000966675.3 Picea glauca | reverse complement strand
TACACGAGGAAACATTGCTTGTTCTTAATGATTGCCACACTGGAGCATGTGGCGGTCATTTGTTTGGGTTGGAAACAACCCAAAAGATTCTACGAGATGGTTACTTCTGGCCCACATTAATCAAGGATTGCGTTGAGTCGGTCAAGAAGTGCCACCCATGTCAGATATTCTCTCGGAAGATGGGGGCACATCTTGCTCCCATGTTTCCGGTCATCGATGTTGGTCCCTTCACTAAGTGGGAGATTGATTTCAGTACATGCCACCTGACCACATCCATGGGGCATCATTATATCATCGTAGCGGTAGACTACTTCACAAAGTGGGTCGAGGCTATGCCAACATTTAACAATGATGGTGAAACAAAGACTCTCTTCATTTTTAACCAGATAGCAGCAAGGTTCGAGATCCCAAAGGAGATTTTCATCAACCATGGCTGTCACTTCCAGAACAAAATGATGTCTGAGTTAACATCAAAGCTTGGGTTGAGAAAAGAACATTCATCACCCTACTACCCATAAGCAAATGGTCAGGTGGAAGTTGTGAATATGTCCCTCAAGACTATTCTACAACGAATGATCAATTCTTCCAAGTCAAATTCACATTTGATGTTGTACTCGACATTATGGGCCTACCGAACGTCTGTAAAGAATTCCACAGGTTTCACACCTTTTCAAATCATTTACGGGTTGGAAGTAGTCTTGCTTGTTGAGTGCCAGATCCCATCTTTAAAGTTGGCAGTAGAGTTACTGCCAGACACTTCACCACTTGAGGAACGCCTATTATATCTCAAGCATATCAAAGAGAAACATCGTGATGCAGCCTCAGCCAACGAGGCTCAAAAACAAAGAGTCAAGTGTCAATATGATCAATCCGTTCTTCCTCATATTTTCTCTGAAGGCGACCTTGTCCTGGTCTATGACCAAGACAAGGATCCCCTGGGGTTAGGCAAGTTCAAACCCATATGGTTTGGACCTTTCATCGAGAAAGAGGTCTTAAAGAAGGGTGCTTATCGTTTGGTTGAATTTGAGGGAAATGATTTGGTGGATCCTAGAAATGGGCTATACCTCAAGAAGTATTACTCTTAGGTTGGTCGCCTGGGTGACTTCTTGTACATATGTATAGCTCTTATACAATTAGTTTTTTGTATTTTTTGTTTTATGGATGTGTCATTATTTATGTAATATTTTTCACTATGGCAGATGTCAAGTGAACCGTAGGTGTTCTTTGGGTTCCCGGATGGCGCTAGTCGACACACTCAGAGGCTTGCTTCTACACCTTGGGTGATTTTTACGCCTCAAGGCCAGTTACTATCTTATGGAGGTATTTGTCTAAGTGACGCTACAAATAATGTTGTTGGGTACAATGCAGTAATAGAATTGCTTCGTGATGATTTGTCACATTGAATTTCTCACCTCCAGGTCTATTTAGATGATCAACTGGTTGTGTCCCAGTTAAATGGAGTTTACTGCGTTTATGATCCTAATTTACACCGACGTTTCCTTAAGGTACGTCTCTTAGAACGTTGCTTTGATTACATTACCTATGTCCATGTTCCTAGGAGATTAAATCAGATGATAGATACTCTAGCTAATCAAGTATTAGATTGGCATGTTGCACACACATAAAAAGAAGCACACACATACACATGTACATACATTTGTAAAGAAATGTGATCCATAAGACATAAAAGATGTAAATATATATAAATAAAAAAGTCTCAGAGTACATAGGTTGGCGTGAACACCTAAAAAATAATAATCCGGTATACATCACGGGGCTTATGCCCTAAAAAATATACAAAATGTTCCCTCAGCACATGATGAGTCCATATTATCTAAGCCTTGGGCCTATTCAACCTGCCATAGTGAACAACGACATTGGACAAATGCTGGAAGAGTTGGACCCAAGTCCGTGGCACCCCAACTACATGAGGCTGGATAGCTGGCTGGAGATCCTTGATCTTGGCCATGAGAACTATGCGAGTGAGCGTGGTGAGGTTCCGCTCCACCCGTATCAAAACTCTCTTAGCCTCTCTGGCTGGAGGTCCCTCTGCGGCAGCTGGTCCATCGACTTCTGCTGGTATTGCCTCTGGTCGAGGACGTCCCCTATTCCTCGTGAAGTCTACTGGGTGCACCGGTCCCACGTTTGTAAATAATAGATACATAGTTGTCAATACTCCGATACATGTTAAAAATGATATATATAAAAGAAACTAAAAATTAAATAACTTTAAAAAACATGTACCTATCTCTCCTCGCTCCTCTCTGGGAGGTACGTGCATGTCTGGATCTTTGGAAAAGTTGATTCGAGCGTAGGGGTAGTCCTCTATCCTTGGAATCTATCGTGCCCACCAGTCAAAGAATTTGTCATCAAAGGCCTCTATGGTCCTTCCTCCCCCTATTGTGGCAACAATGCTGCCCATTTGCATACCACTGGGAAGGAGGCCACATGACCCCGTATTTTCTCTCTGGGACTCAGGATAGGCACCCTCTCGAAAAATAGCGAGCAAAAAATGGTACTGAACCCAAAGTTCTTGTTGCTACGCTCTCGACACTCTGTGATCTGCCTCTTCATGCAGTTAAGAATGTTCATGCTCCAGTCAAATATACATGCATCTAGGCACTTCATTGAAAAATACATATGCGCACGGGAAGCCTAGTCTAGAGCCGCGGATCTAGTGATCCGCCCAATAATAAAAATGATCACCTTCAGTGAAAAGTTGGCGATCTTGTGGATGGGCACTTAAGAACCTACTATCTCAGTGTCATCCTCGCAATGCATCCTAATGTAGTCAGCGATGTTGAAGGGCCCAGGGGAAAATGTGCGCAGATTTATTGGTTCCCCTCTCCCCGAGAGTCCAATCAAGAAGTAGATATCCTCAGTCGTTGGAGTCAACTATTGCCCCTCAACCATGAAGGCCTCCACATCAGGGTGCTAGTAATCCACCAGGGCATTCAGTATCCTGGGTTGTGCCCTCATGAACGAGAAACTGGTAGAACGTCCATAGCCCACATTGTTTCAATGCAACGATAGAAGCAGGGTCCTTATCGAACAAGATATCAATTTCCTCATGTTCCCTCTCCCTCCAGTGGACATACATCCTATTCCATGACAGTTCAAAGGGGAGTTAGCTCTTGCATTTTGATTTTTTCCTATGCTTTTGAGGGTGTACGCGGGTTGTCTTAGACACAATCGCGTATGTATGCTAGAAGAATGTTCTCTGCCTGCGTATGTACGCGGGTTGTCCTTGGATAGCCTGCATACATGTAGGGCCACCCTTTTTTAGGAGGGTGCGCCCCCCAAAAAACAAAAAAATATTCATAATTGAAGAATTGAAATGCAAGAGGGATGAGTTTATACTTACTTGGTTCGAGCAGAAGTTCGTTTCGTCCTCTGAATTTTCCGGAATCAACACTTTTAGCAAAGGGGTCATTTTTTCCTTTTGGTTAATTTTCAAATTGCAATGGTGAAAATGAGCTGTTAGCTTCTATTTATAGACGTTTTTGGCCTTTTTTGCTGCTTTTTTACCCTTTTGTTGTTTTTTTCGCCTTAGAAAATAATTTAATTTGGTTCTTGAGTTTCTTATTGGATGTTACGATGCACTTTGAATTTTGGTTTGGTAATTTTTTGGGAGATGGGTCACTTTTAAGGTCCTTTGGTAAAAAGTCATTTTTCCAACTTTTTGCATATATGTTAGCATTCCACCTCCACTTTCTGCATCTTGTTGTCTTTTTCTCTTTGCCATAGAATCGAACCCACCGAAATGCGACACAAAACCATCATTGCTGCTTTAGAAGTGTCGTGATTAGGTGGTAGAGCCTACCTTTACAGGGATGCCCTAGATAGATCCTGGTTGCATTTTGGCGTACATGCTGTCCTTGAATGAATTTAGGTTTGGGAGTCCCTGTTAGTCCTATCATGATTACGAGTTTGAGGCTCATTCGCCTGATGCACCATCACTCTTGGCCGGACCCTCGGGACTCCCAAAATGAACATGCTTTGTTGTCTTTAGAGATTACTTTGAAATCCATAAGAAACATCCGACGTGACTACGTTTGTGCAATCTTGTCTAGATTAACTGGGAAAAATAACTTATGGAGTCTTCTTTAATCCCTTTTCAGACTCTTTAAACATGAAAATATTTCCGAGCAATCTTGTTACTATTCACGATCGCCAAACTCAAATTTGAAGGCATGTTTGTCCGGCGGTAGTTTACCCCTTTTTTCGGTCCGGATGGTCAACTGTACAAACAAAGGTATGCTTTAGGAACTTCGGTTTGTTAGAAGAGTATTCTCAAGTATAAGTTTAACCCTTTTTTGGACCTAAGGGACTAAATTTATGAAAAAGGAACATTCTCCTTGGTGTTGGTTTATCACCTTTTTGGGGCCTTGGAGATTAATTAAGAAAATGAAACCCCCACAGAGTCCATAGTTAATCTCTTTTCAAACTCCCTAAAATTGAAAAGATCGTCGAGTGACCTTGTTCCTTCACACTCATTAAATTGGTCCAGAAGAACATCTACTGGCATGAGTTTACCCCTTTTTCCATCTTGTGGATTATGGAGGAAAAAGGTATGCCTCAGGAGATTCATCTCACCGGGAGAGTTCTCCTCAGTAAATTTTATACTTTTTCGGGCTAAGGAGACTAAATCTAGAAAAAGGCTATGAGTCCATAGTTAAGCTCTTTTCAGAATCCTTAAAATTGAAAAGATTTCCGAGTGATATTGTATTTGTCACACTCTTTAAAATGGTTTCGAACCGACTGGACTATTTGCAAAAAAGGTACCCCAATGGAGTCTTCTTTTACGTTTTTTCAGACTCTCTAAACGTGAAAAAACTACCGAGCTTACCTTCTCTGGGCTCGTTAAAAATACATTGAAGGGGGTTTCATTGTGTCTTGATAATCACATTTGCATATCTACATCTTTGGCCTAATGTCAGCTCCATGTTGCTCTCAACTAAACCTTTGAAGCATGCCTTATATGCAAGCCTTGTAGTACTTTGCCTCTGCGACCTGACACCTTGAACCATGGAGGATTTTTCCTCGAGTGTCCTTTTCTTGCACATGTCTCTTTGCTCTGAGCATTAGTGTGTTCCTTTCACCTGGAAGTAGTATGCTTGTTTGTGACACTCATTACTCCTTTGTAACGTAGCATTCTTTTATTCTTTTTCAAGCTCTTAAAAAATTCAAAAAGACAAAAAAATAAAAAAACCCTAAAATAGGGGATGGGAAATATATATTCTTTTTTGGCAGCACAATGAGTCGCCCTTGGACAAAGCACATCCTTTCATTTTTTCATCAAGGATTGGGATATAGTATGACCTTAGGAAGTTGTTCTCGTTGCATATAGTTGTGTCCTCCTTTTGGTTACTCTTCCAAACACATGGAGAGTTTTCCTTGCCTCTTGCATCACGAACTTATGTCAATGTCATGATTCCTGAGTCTGATCATCTGTCATGATTTTGTCCAAAGGAAGTTTCATCGAGCCTAAGTCAACCATTCTGCATTTTTTCTCCTGACCTCATGATCAACCATCCCAGAATTCCAATCAAGTCCTTATTAGAAATCAATGAAATTCTTCGCCTGATCATCGAGATCCTCTTGTCTTTTCCCGAAGAGCCATCGAAGACCTCTGGGTAGTGAAGTCATACACTCATATTGTACTCCTACCCGAGTTTGGAAGATCTTGAAATTGTTTCTCAAGCTCTGAAGGCCTCATATCCATCCATCAACCATTATTGGCTTCTTGAGGATGGATACTATACTTGTATATCTTCGATTTTGAGATGTAGATTTGCTGTGTATTGCTCGCGGCTACACTTTATATAGTTATATGACATGGATCTGTAGTGTATTCGATTGGAAACCATAATTTATTTCATCCCGAGCATGGGTATGCCCACCTCGGTGAGACAATTTTTAATTTGCAGATGGAACCTCTCAAACTCTGGTCCCAGGCTCACTCGTTACATACATTGGCGAAGATTTTGTAATGTATTTCGGACATCAGATATTATTCTGACCTCACACATTAGGGGGCATCTGTTATAGCCCTAAATTTCTCTACACATGCATACCTGGCCTTTGGCCCTCTTACTTGCATTTTTTCCAAGCCATCACTGAGTTGCTCTTCTAAAAAACCAAATTTCTGAAGATGTACGTGCTTTTCTCCACTACTTCCCACGTACATATGCTTTTTGCACCATTACATCCAGTGTACATACACATGCTGCACCAATACAACCCGCGTATACTTGAAAAAGTTGCAAAAAATAAAAAGTTGCAAGGAATTCGTTGAGATTACGGGCTATTGGGTAGTTTCCAAACTAATCCACCACCTATAGCCTGTCACCTAACTGAATAACAATCCTTTTCCCATATAAAATGAGGTGTTGGGGTCTCATTCCACATCTAGACATATGAATAGTTAAACTCTGCCCGTTTCAAATCCCCTCGCCCCAAGTAATTGCATCCCTTTTGTGAGAATTGCCCTTGCATTCCCAATTAGCCCTTCTTCCTCCATTAGAAATCCATTCACTTCCCAAGAAGAGATCCAAAGGTTGAGAGGAGAATCCATACATAGGTGCACTTGGAGCTTGGTGAAGAGGAGCCCGAACCAAGTTCGTGGAGCAATAACCGACTTTGGTTATAAGTGATCATTGTATTATCAATAAAATAAGTACTTTTCCTATCCCAAATCATGGTGCATAGAATGTTTTCATTTGATTTATGTTTCTATTCTAACACCTAAACCTTATTTGTATATGAATTCCATGCTTGTAGCTTTCTGTTTGTCTGTCTTTGAGGTGTGAGAGGATTATCATTGGACTTAGAGTAGAGGTACAATTACACAATCCTTATCATTTTTATTTTTCTTGTATAAGTCTTGGGTATGTTTGGGGTAGTTAGAGAAGTAGTTGACTTTTAGACGGTTGCGACCTGCCTACATTCTGAACCCTAGTGTATTCTTAAGGGGGTTTTTTCTCGCTAGCACTCAGCCTATGAATTCTCTCCTAGTTGGAGACTGCCTTAAGTACATGCCCAAGTTCATAGGGTAGGAAGACATAACTGTAGAAGAACACCTTTCAACTTTTTATAGTTATACAAATAATCTTAACGTTGAAAATGAAGATGTGTGAATGAGATTTTTTGTACAGAGCCTTGATGGTGAGGCTAGGAAATTGTTTAGGGGTTTGAATCCTAGATCTATTGCTGTGATTGAAGCTCTGGATATTCATTATTGAAGCATTGGGGGGATAAAAAATATATTTTTTATTATATTACATAATTTGGTTCACTTAAGACGAAAGAGGGGGAATCTGTTTCAGACTTCTCAAAAATATTTAATAAAATGTACAATAATATTCCCACTGAGATAAATCCTAAAGAAACCTTTGGCAAGATTACTTATGCCAACGCTTTTTACCTTGAGTTTTTCCTCTTGTTGAGAGAAAGAAGATCTACCTCTTTAGCTCATATGCAAGATATAGCCCTTGAAGTAGAGTCTAATATATTGGTAACTGACAAACTTAGGAGTAACTATGATAGATACATAAGAAAAGGTAGGGTTGAAGCTTCAACCTCTGATTCCTCTGCTTCCCACCCTCAAGTGGATGAATTAACAAAACTGGTAAAATCACTTTTTGCAGAAATGGAAAAGTTGAAACTTGAAGGAAAGCAAAGCGATAGGAACACCCAAAATGTTGATAATAAGGGTAATTTAAGAAGAACCAATAATGCCCCTCATATCCTCCAAAGAGATCAAATAAATAGGGATAGGGATGATCAAAGAATACAAGCCCCTCTCCAAAATAACCTTGTTACAGATGAGGAAGGAGAGGAGGAAGAATTTGATCCTGAAATCCACAGTCTTGGTGACACCTCTTCATCTCCTCATTTAACCCAATCCGCATATGAAGAGTCTCTCATGGATAGAAAAATAAACAAATTAAGCAAAGGATAAAGGACCAGTGGTAATCCAAATAGATACAACCTAAGGTCAAAGAAGAAAGAGGGGAAGCCTGACATTTCTGATCAGCCTACTAGAACAGAGAATCCTGCTAAGGGTGTGGAAGCTAGAAGAAAAGAAAAAGAGGAAAAAAATCCCCAGGAAGTGGTTAATAGCCATACCACAGAAGTTAAGGAGATTCCGAAGCCTCCCTCCTCTTTTAGCTTTGAGAATGAGATTCAAAAAATTAAAATCCTTGCACCTTTTTTGGAGCTAATTAAGAATGAGGAGTTCAAAAGGTACCTTTCCAAAATGTTGTAGCCCGAACCTTCATCTTATCCAACAGATTTAGTCAACCTCCAAGATGAAAAACCAGATGTCATACTAGGACCTTTGGTAGAGGATAGGGATGAATCTTCCCCTCCTTTCTATACATCATTGAACATTCATGATAAAGTGTTGCACAATTGTTTGACGGATTTAGGGGCATCTCATAATATCATGCCTAAGACTGTCATGTATGAGCTTGGGTTGGAGGTTACAAAAACCTACCATGACCTATTCTCATTTGATTCCAGGAAGGTGAAGTATCTTGGGGTTATCAAAGACCCGGTTGTTTCCTTGTTCCAATTTCCAATGAAAAGTGTGGTCATGAATATTGTGGTGGTTGATGTCCCCCCTAAGTCTGGGATGCTCTTGTCTAGATCTTGGATCAAAATACTAGGGGGAACTTTGTAGATGGATATTTCATATGCCACCATTCCTGTGTTTGGGGGGGAACATAGAAGGATTTATAGGGAAGCACAACTTTCTTACATTACCAGTGATGAAGCAAATCCTACCAACCACCCTATTTTAAAAGTTGATACTGATTTAGGAATCAATATGTTACAACTCACTGATGCTCCTCAAACACCTATTGAAATCAGAAAAAAGACTATTACCTCTTGTGAATATCCTCCTCCTAATACCCCTGTTTGGAAGATGTTTTTTTATGGAGCCTCTTCTAGAGAGAGTGCTGGTGCTGGGGTAGTTTTTATTTCCCCTACCCAAGAGACCATATCTCTGTCTTACAAGATGGAATTTGAAACAACAAACAATGTGGCAGAATATGAGGCTCTTGTTTTAGGTTTGAGGGCTACTAAAGACATGAAGATTGAAGAGCTAGTGGTGTTTTGAGATGTTGAGTTGATTTTTCATCAAGTCAAAGATATGTATCAATATAAACACCCCAGGTTAAGGACCTACATAAATGAAGTCTAGGATATTGTCGATAGTTCCTTCTTAGCCTTTAATAGCTCATTTGTTCCAAAAGAGGAGAACACTGTGGCAGATTCCTTGTCTGTCTCAGCAAGTAATTTCAGGGTTCCTTCGCCCCCCAAACTCAAGTATGATGTGGAAGTAAAGTATAGACCCTCTATTCCTGACAATGTCAAACATTGGAAGGTTTTTGAGGATGATCTTGAGATAAAAAGATTTCTTGAGATTGTGGGTGAATTTTTTTCTTTACATATTGATCAAGATCATGATACTGAAGAAATATCTCATGCTGATATTTTTTTGAATAAAATTATTGGCCATCATATTGTTCAGTTACCTAGTACCCATATTCCAAAAAGACTTGTCCCCTTGGATAGATTGTTTGAAATAAATTATGTGTCTGTAAAGATTAAAGGTTCAACTGAAAATGATGATGTGACTGAATGAAATTTAGGAACAAAGAAAGAACCAAAGTATGTTAAATTGTTTAACAATTTGTCAAAGGAACATAGGACTGAGTATGTCAATATTTTGAAAGAGTTTGCTGATATGTTTTCTTGGAAATATGAAGATTTAAGAACATATGACACCAACATCATTGAACATAAGAGTTCTTTGAAAGAGAATACCAAGCCTTTTAGGAAGAAACTCAAACAAATATATCCTAGCCTATTATGGAAAAATAAGTGAAAAAGTAGTTGGATGCCCAGATCATCATTCCTTTGAGATATTCAGAATGGGTGGCTAACTTGGTGCCTGCGAGGAAGAAAAATGGGGAAATTAGACTATGTGTTGATTTCAGGAAATTGAACAGAAGCTCCAAGAAATATAATTACCGCTTGCCAAAGATGGAGCATATTTTGTAGAGAGTGACTGGTTCATCTAGGATGTCTATGATTGATGGCTTCTCTGGCTACAATCAGATCTATGTCATTCCTAAAGATAGAGAGAATACAACCTTCAATACTCCTTGGGGCACATTCATGTATGATAAAATTCCCTTTGGATTGATGAATGTAGGAGAAACCTTTCAGTGAGCGAGGACATTTCCTTTATTGGGGAGAAATACAAATTTGTAGTCATCTATATGGATGAAATTACAGTGTTCTCAAAATTTGACAAACAATATTGTCATCATTTGAAGAAGGTCTTCCTGAAGTGTAGAAGGTTTGGTCTCTCTCTTAATCCTAAGAAATATTTGTTTTCTATCAAGGAAGATAAATTATTGGGGCACATTGTGTCAGCAAAAGGGTTAAGAATTGATCCAAGTAGAGTACAGGCCATCCAAATCTTATCTTTTCCTATATATAAGAAAGAGGTTCAATCTTTCTTGGGTAAAATCAATTTTCTAAGAAGTTTCATCTCTAACTTTGTTGAATTAGTGAAGTACATTACAACCATGATCAGAAAGGGAAATGAGGTGAAATGGAATTCTGAGGCTCGAGAATCTTTTGATTAGATAAAAAGGCCTTGACTGAAGCACCTGTGATCATCAACACTGACTATTCCAAAGAGTTTCTGATATTTTCCTTTGCCTCATTTGACACATTGGCTACTATTTTGCTGCAGAAAAATATAGAGGGGTTAGAGCATCCTATTTCCTTTTCAGTAGAACATTGAGGGATGCAGAGATGAGATATGATATCATGGAAAAACAGGATTATGCTTTGGTCAAATCCCTCAAGGCTTTCATGATATATTTTTTGCATTCAAATATTGTTGCATATGTCCCTTCAACCTCAGTGAAAGAGATATTGATCCATCCTGACATAGATGGGAAGAGAAGCAAATGGATTGCTAAAATTATTGAATTTGACCTTGAAATAAAGCCAACTAAATTGGTGAAAGGCCAGGGTTTATCCAGGTTGCTGGATGAATCAAATTGCAAATCTTTGGGGGTTAATTTCATGAAAATAATCTTAGAAAATTAGGGAGTTGATTTTGTTGATAAAATCTCTCATGTCAACCCCAACTTGGTAGAATGCACTTGGTATAGAGATATCCTATATTTTCTGTAGAAGTTGCGACCTCCTGATGGATTGGACAAGGACAAGGTGAGAGATTTGAAACTCAAAGCAATAAAATATTGTATCATTGATTAGGTTTTGTATTGGAAACATCCTCTAGGAGTTAGTTTGAGATGTTTGGATCCACAAGAGGCCCAAAGGGCCATAATTGATTTTTAGGATATCTTATGTGGGGGCCATCATTTTTGGAGAACCCCAACTCATAAGATCCTCATAGATGGGTATTTTTGGCTTAGCCTTTTTATTGATGTTTGTGCAAAGATTAGAGCTTGTGTCAAATGCCAAAGGTTTTCTGGAAATAAACAACTCAAATATTTGCCTTTGAAACTTGTGGTGGTTTCTGGACCTTTTCAACAGTGGGGTCTTGACTTCATTGCAGAAATCCAACCAGCCTCAAGTGGTCAACATAGGTGGATTTTGACTTCCATTGATTATTTCACCAAGTGTATAGAAGCCATTCTTACAAGGAGTGCCTCCCACAAGCTAATAATTAGCTTCCTTGAAGATATCATGTCCAGATTTGGTTGTCCAAGCATGATTTTTACTGACAATGATGCCTCTTTCAAAGTTGAACCATTGATCAAGTGCTGTGAATAGTATGGGATTACATTAATCCATTATACTCCTTACTACCCCCAAGGAAATGGTTTGGTAGAGTCCTCTAACAAGAGCCTCATAAATATCATCAAGAAATTGTTAGAAGACAACAAGAAAGCATGGGACTCAAAGCTGAAATTTGCATTATGGGATGATAGAGTTACAACAAAGAGGTCACTTGGTGTTTCCCCTTTTCATCTTGTATATGGGGTTGAGGCTATCTTTCTTACTCATCTTGCCTTGACCATGCAAAAATTCCTCCAGGACTGCCAAGGAGAACCTGATGATATGGTCAGGAGGATACAACAACTGGTAGAAGTAAAAAAGACTAGGGAGAAGCTATTTGGAAAAGCACAAGACCATCAACAGAAGATCAAGAAAGATTTTGACAAGAAGGTAAGAAAATAATATTTCCAGCTGGGAGATCTAGTGCTCAAGTGGGATGCATCGAGGCAAGAAAAAGGAAAACATGGTAAATTCGAAGCCTTATGGATTGGTCCATTCAAGATTTCTGAGGTATTTTCAAATAACACTTATAAATTGCAGAACTTGGAGGATTTCGAAGTTTTTGGTGGCCCTATCAATGGGCACTTTCTGAAAAAATATTTTTCTTAAGCCATGATTGGATTTCCATTCATTGTTAATATCACTTTTTATTTTTATTTTTGTTTGAATAAGTGACCCCATAACCCTAGGATAAGACACTAAAACTGCTTGTTCTTTGCAACTCATAGGGAGCATGCCATCCCCCGTGGAGCCAATGTTATCACATGAAGTTGTTGTCAAGGGTCGCTTGTAATTGTTGTTAATAGCTCAGTCTGCACCCTTACCCCATATCTCTCCTTTTTTCGTATGCCATTCCCATAGTTTTCACCCCTCTGACTAGTAAAGTCAGTTTCCCTTTTGGTTTAAGGACCCGGTTTCTCTTGGTGTCTTGTTTGACTGAGTCTCGACTCGAATTTTTTCTGTTTCTCTTAAAGGATAAACACCTATTAGGATTTGGGTTCAAAGTACTGGTCACCTGGTTTTCCTGAGCTCACAACAATTCATCCAATTCCTTTTCTGATACATGTGACAACCATGAGCACAAAGAACAACGGTAAAAGGCAGTCTATTTCAGGCTCGAAACACTGGAAAACATGTGGTGTCATGTTTCAACGACGAAGATCCCAATACCATTCAGATCAATGACCACTCTTCATTTTGGGGTCACAACATTCTTGGGGGTTAAAATCCTTGAGCGAGCTGAAATCTAAACCACGGTATTGTGGGAGAGCTACACGGTGAAAGGTGGTGTGTTTCGGACCCAAAAGCGGTGTGGGTCCAAACCGCTTTCGACAACCCCGAAATCACATGCTCGTTTAGCATCAAATCCTATAGCAGCACATGGCCACCCCTAGTCATCAAGCCTCGTCCCGATCCTGAGGGGAAATCAATTAATGAACAAGGACTAGTAGTTGAAACCTCGACTCACTCCATAAATATAAGGAATGGAGGGTCTGGCCATGGAGATAGAACTATCATCACGAGGTACTGCGATGGACGGTTTTTTCTAGAGGCCCATGCTGATATAAGCTTGCATCTGACAAAATGATACGTGCACATTATGACAGAAGGATGCATAGATAAAGAACCTTGGATGGGATGGCCAGATGACTCTCCTGGCAGTTGTCCACTGTTTTGGGTATAAATACATCAGTTGAAGAATATGTTATGGTCGATGGTTAAGCATAGCTCCCTATTTTGTAATAGTTTGATGGTAGAGTTGTTCTCTGGTTATGTATGAGACCCAAAACTTTCTCATTAATAGAAGTCAATTTATTTCATTATCTTGTTTCCTCTTGTAGTTGTCTTGTAATGGAGGTTTGATTATAATGCTACTATGATCTATTTCAGTATATTATTTCACTACCCTATTTCCTCTTATGTTGAAATTCTCATGCATGGATGATTCAGACAAGATATTGTATTTGTATTGTGATGGAGGTTTGATTATAATGTTGCTATGATATATTTCAGTATCTTAAACTTAAGTTCAAGAGTGCTCTTGTGCCTGAGTTTTTTTGCACCAAGCTGCTTGAAGGCCAGATTCGCATGGAAGAATTATCCACTTTCCTTACTAAGTCTTCCTCCTTATCACCTTTAACCTTAAACCACTGACTGAAGTTAATGAGAAACTCATTTGCTTATGCATTTCTAGTCCAATTTTCTGTGTTAAAACATTCTTATGTGGAGATATCTCCATTTGACCTCCAATCATAAACCTTCCTCCACAAACCATTTTGATGGGTACTAGGCTTATCCTCTTGCAATTTGCGGATGACACTCAGTGCTAACAGTTACCATTGATTCTTGTGTTACAGTGGCATTCTTAGGTGTTTCAACAATCTTCTTTTCTTCTTCCTTAGCCACTGGTTCTTGTGTGCAGTGGCTTTCTTTCTCTATGTTGCCTCAACCAACTCTTCCTGTCTTCTGATTAGTCCCAAATATGAGGGATCAAGAAGGGTCACCTCATAACCAACCAATATATAAATATCCCCACACTCAAGACACATTATTCCTTAAATGTTTCGTGTGTTTCATCCTTCTCTGATGGCATAGTTTGTGCTCCTAAAAGATGGGCTGCTTGCACTAATAAATCTAGATCATGAGGCGAAGGCCTTTGGGCTCCCTTTTATTATTTTAGCATTTCCAATTCACCCATAATCCTTTGAACTTCTCTTTTCAATTGATCATTCTCAAATAAAATGCAATGAATTTGACTTTTACCTCTTTCAACAACAAGTTCTTGTGTGTCAGCAACTCTTTGATTTGGGCTTAGGTTGTCAATTGGTTCTTGTGTTACAACGATAACTTCCTGTTGTTGTTCATCACCCAATGGTTCTTGTGTAATAGTGGGTGAAAGAGGACGCAACACATGAATCTCAATTTCTTCCATTTTCAGTTTATTTGCTTCTGCTGTGACAACAACTCTAGTTCTTCTCCTTGTACTTGGGAAAGTTTATGGAAACGCTGGCAATGGAATCTTCCTCCTTAATAGCTTTGGCATTGTTTGGGGAGATTTCTATGAGGCAATTTCAAATTCATAATCAGGGGAAACATGGGAAGAATCATGATGCAAAGTAGATGATTCTTCCTGCAACTCAATTACATTGTCGTTTCGAATCACTGTTTCAACCTCCCGAATCTGTTTTGGTGGAGTTTCTTCCCTTTCAGGTGACATTGAATTCTCCACAATTAATTCCTCAATTGTATATCCAAAAGACATCTCTGTATCTGATCCTTCCCTCATTTATGCCATGGGTTCTTCCACACTTGGTTATTTTTCTGTATCCCCTCCTTCATGTTGTGTTGGTTGATTCTCCTCTATCAACTGCTCATTTTCCTCTGCTACAATGGTAGGTGATTTTTCAGGATTTTGGAGCAAATATTCCTCCATCTGCACTCCAATATATTCCATATGTACATCTTCTACAATCACAACTCCAGGGCTATCCCTCATTTCTACATTACCACTGCCCTGTCCTAGTTCTTCGACAACATTATCTTGTCCCAACTCTTCATTAATTCCTTCTCTTTCCTCTCTTTCCTTGTCTAAAATAATCCCGTCACTACTTCCTACCTCCTCTTTTGATTCATTATCATCATTATCATCAACTTCTATTGCTCCCCTGACAATCAATTGAGCCCATGTCTAGTTTTGTAGTTCCAAGGTTCTCAACACTATTAATTTTATCATACAGTGGTGTGTGACAAAACCTTGGGGAAAACAGGATTTTCTTACATAATGTGCCATATTATGCAAAGATTCTAACATATAATAAGGAATACTTATCAATGAGACATGACGAATGTGTGACAATAAAACAAAATATTATGTGTAAACAATCGTGTACCTATCTTCATATGTAATATATTTCTTCAAGAAAAGAACAACTTGGTCCCAAGGTTGAGTTAAAGACTCTATTGATGTGCCATGTCCTCTAGGCTACACTTTCTCTCCTTCCTACAAGAAATTGGTCTTTGCATTAGAAATGGTTGTCCTTCGTCCAAAGCATTTTCTGTTAGTGTTGGCAAGCCCCATAACAGAGGATATAACTACCTATGTTACAGTAATATCCAAATCTCTAACATGAAAATGGGTTCTTGTTATATTCCAAGTGAATTCTAGGGAAATATCACTATCAAACTCGTCCAACCGCTCGAAATATGATACCCAC
The DNA here is from genome assembly GCA_000966675.3 of Picea glauca. Classification (NCBI taxonomy): domain Eukaryota; kingdom Viridiplantae; phylum Streptophyta; class Pinopsida; order Pinales; family Pinaceae; genus Picea; species Picea glauca. The sequence goes on along the minus strand of JZKD02S0305417.1, from coordinate 3,778 downwards.
TCTATGTCTTCAAATATTCTATATAATTATGGGCGTTGACGCAAGGAATCAAGGGTTATTGGTTCATGATGGATTGCAAATCCTCCCATGCTGAACGTTATTTTATGTAATTAGTTGTTACAGTATTGAAAAGGTGTTTCAGGTTCAAAATTACGAACACAGACCCAAGAGCTTCAACATGCATGAGCACGTAGGAACCCTGGAAGGATATTTGTTTGTATTTTTGGAAAGGTGGTGGTGATTTGAATTTTGTGGGAAAAATCAACCTGACAACCATGTTGATTGAATGCTTATGGTGACAATTGGTTAATTTATTCAGGGATGATGGGATACTCCCCAACTTGAACTGACAGTATTGGTTGTATGTTGGTGATGTGGAAGGGTGTGGACCATTCATTATTTCATAATATCATGTCAAACACATGTCACAGTGACCATTCATACTTGTAGGCTATAAACCATGGACAATGGACACGTACATGCAGGCACTGACCAGTGACCGATGACTGCCGACAAGTAAAATCTATTATCTAAGGTGGTGATTACATTCAACTTATCAGTACCTTCCATTAATAGATACTTATTACTGATGAGCACATATGAAAATGGTGGAGTAACTCAGAACTCTGCTAGCTAGATACGATGGAATCGATGGGGCCATGGCCCATAGTCTTCTTTGTGCTCGTTTCAACACGTTGTTTCAGCACCAACATATCTGCATTCATTCTTATTAAATCTGCATAGTATTCTTCATGCATGCATCATGTTTGAACAAGATTTTTTAGCACCGACATATCTGCAAATATGTACATCTTCGTGGTTTACAGGTATGAATGTGTAATTACCTAAATTAGGACTAAGGAAATATCATCCTAGTTTACAAGTTAACTATGAATTAACTTTTAACATAACACAATGTTGAATGAATAATGAATTGTACATACTCTAGAATTGATGTTCTCATAGGAAATGTAAACAATAGGGATGAATTAATACAAGAGAATGAGTTGAAAATGGCATGGAACTGATAAGGAAAAAGGGGCAATTTTAGCACCCAACAATGTCTCACTAAGTCACTTGAGTATATTAACATAGTCTTCTTCGTGCGTGTTTCAGCACCAGCATATCTGCATTCATTGAACATTCTTATTAATTCTGCATAGTCTTCTTCATGCGTGCAACATGTTTTAGCCAGGTGTTTCAGCACCCACATATCTGCATTCATTCTTATTAATTCTACATAGTCTTCTTCATGCGTGGAGTGTGTTTCATCTTGAGCCAAGTGTTTCGACACCAACATATTTTCATATATGTACATCTCCATGGTTTACAGGTATGACTGTGTAATTACCCAAATTAGGACTAAGAAAACATTATCCTAGTTTACAATTAAAGTATGAATTAAGATTTAACATAACACAATGTTGAATGAATAATGAATTGTACCTGCTCCAAGATTGATGTTCTCATAGGAAACGTAAACAATAGGGATAAATTAATACAAGAGAATGAGATGAAAATGGTATGGAAATGATAAGGAGAAAGGGGCAATTTTAGCACCCAACAATGTCTCACTTGAGTATATTAACATAGTCTTCTTCATGTGTGTTTCAACACAATGTTTTAGCATGGTGTTTCATGGTGCAGACCCCCCTTCTCTCCAAGGGCTGCACGACCTCCCGATCTAGGATCGTTTACAATACTGAGCTTGAACAACTCTTCAGTTCCCTGCTGGGACCTCTGAGAAATAATCCATAGGTCTTTATAAAACTCCTCCTGCGCGAATTAACACTAGGTGCAAGCTTCCTCCACGTGTCCACTGACTATGACCACGAGCCTAACCAAAAGGCACTTCGTGGCTTCGTATGTCCAAGATTTGTATGTGAGCCATCCTTGACTCTCCTGACTCCCGAATTCCCGAACTCCAAACTAGGAGTCTAGCGAGTACTAACTCCATTCCCGTGGACCCCTCCGATATGACCTCAGGCTATGACTTGGGCTTAACTCCTTTAAGCTCTTTGGGTTTTCACAATATGTGACTTCGGGTATTCAAATGTGAGCTATCCAACCCTTCCAAATTCATGATTTCTAAACTAGGGCTTAATAATACTAGCTCATTTTCTTAACCTCCATTAACGTGACCCTTTCCTATGACCTGGGGCCCTCCTTCCAAGTGCTACGAGACTTCGTATTTTACAAACTTGTGAAATAACTCTCCTCCCTTTCCTCGAAGTCTGAATTTCTAATGAAAAGAACCAATGGTTCGATCTTCCCTTAGATTGATAACTCCTATCTCTCCTGAACTTTTGAGTGTTGAATAACTCTCTCCCTTATCCTCCTCGCAACTTTTTTGGATCTAATGGTGCACGACTATCAAAGCTTCTCCCTCCAAGGATTTCTACCGTCCATCTAAGTTCTCAATAACTCCTTGCCAAATAACTTGGCGTCAATCCTTTTGAGATTGAATTCTTTTTTGACTTGAAAGTTTTTAAATGTTTTGAAGGTCTTCACCGATGTTTTCCCTTATGTGTTTTGCCAATGATTTTTGACTTCACCCTGGTGCACACTTGTGCACAACCTCCTAATATTTCGAACTTAGAACAAGTTCTCTTTTACGTGCACTCCTTGCGCTTAATATGCACACTATGCATACAAAAGTTCCACGGTATCTCTTCTGAGCTCCGAGTAGAAAAAGACTCTCTCATACACACTCCTTGCATTCGATATGCACTCCTTGCATGACTTACAAAATATAAACACTTGAAACTTATTCAATTCTTCATAAATTAATTTATTCACCATGAACATGACACATCCATAAAACACATAACAACAGTAAAACTCTGAAACAATATCAACACTGTACAAATGGATCAATTTCCTTTGTTCTATTCATTTAAAAAAAAAAAAACACATGATTACACTCTTATCTCTTACAATCATTACAATGAAAACTTGCCCGAGGACCTAGAGCTTCCTCGCTCTTCTTCCTCCTATCTAAAATCTATCACCTATCACTCTAGCGGTTACCTACTTAGCTTAATTAATGCAACCTAATGACTAATAGAGGATAATATCTTACACCTGTAATATATTACAGTCATGTAAGGATTTATAATGATCCGTCAATTAAAAATGGTGGCCCAAATTTACATACTTTTAATTAATTAACGAGAGATTAAAAAATATCTCCACACCGCTACCAAGCTAGTTAAGAGTCGGTTTGGATCTTTCAAAGCATTGATGTGTCGACTTCGATTCCATGTCTTCTTTTCTTGATTTGATAGTGATTCTCCTACATCATACTCCTCTGGGAAAAATATTCATGGACTCCTATCCATGAGCTCTTGTACTATTTTTCCATGCTTCAAAATATCAGGATCCATTACCCAACTTGAATCTGCTTCTAGGTGATCTTTCCACTTTACCAAATATTCAGGATGCATCTTTCTTCTGGTTTTCTTTCCAACTCTTTGTTCTAATATTTTCTCCATCTGAGGTTTTTCTATTGTGGACATCTGTTCTTCCCAATAAATCTCTTCATGATCATCTAATTCTCTTGCGTCATCTCTGTTATAAGGATATAAATTTGCAATGTTGAATATCGGTGATATTCCAACATTGTTCGACAACTCTATCTCATAAGCATTTGCTGCAAATTTTCTAAGGATCTTACATGGTCCTATCTTATTCATCTTCAACTTATTATATGTTCCTCTTGGAAACCTTTCCTTCCTCAAATGAGCTAACACTTCATCTCCCACTTCAAGTTGAACTT
>JZKD02S0305384.1:3364-19831 GCA_000966675.3 Picea glauca | reverse complement strand
GGTTCAACCTCCACCATCGGGGAAGTGCTCACTTGACTCTAGTCTAATCCTAGTCATTGATCTTCCATTCCCCACAAGATCAATGACGTCAGTTGATTGTGGGCCATGAACTATCAGGTCCGCTAATTTCACCTTCGCACTTCGCAATGATTCCCAACCGTCGATTAAATCGGGCAGTTGGTGTTTGATTCGGTAACTCTAGTGAGTATTTGAATCGATCTAACGACCGAGATGTCATCTCCTCCCTTTAAACAAATCGTAACCATCTTCACTGTCATATTCTTAAGTCATTGATAGTTCGGGTAACTTGACTATCATCTACCTCCTAGATGTATTAGTCAGGACGATTCCCGGACATCCTCAGATCTAAGGCTTAGAGTTAACTTTGGGACTTTAGGATTTCATGGATTTTACCTCCCTTACGATGAACTTGCTCAGTCAGCCGAAATCATGAAGTCCGAATGACTCCAAGGGTTAACTCCCATGCTCTTTCCCATATCCAACAGTCACAATAGAGCGTGGATTCTTCCGAACAGATTTCGTCCATTCATCTTCCAAACAAGGGAACCTTCCCTTTCGATACTTCAACCTCACTACTCTTCTTGAGCTTTGTTAGCTCTGAAAGGATTGAGATCTTTGCACTCTTTCTCTTGAACTTAACGCTTGGAAGAATACTTCCGCGAACCCCTTACGCTCATTCCTCAACTCTAGAACTTAAGTGGTTCTCGGTCTTTGCATGCATCACAGAGAGCTTGTGCATACGTGCACTATCTCTTCTGAGCTTTAACAAAATCCCTCCTCCAAGGGACTCAGAATGACTAGGAGTGTCGGCATGTGTAAATGAAACTATGCCCAAGGTCGATGAACTCACAATTCGTGGATCTAGCTCAAGACACCACAGGGCGCAAGCATTTACGAATGCAAAACATGTCCAATCCATACTTTCTTAAATACACAATTTAAACAAGAATAAAGAGATACAATATAACCATTAAGAAAACATACACATCCCTGGGTCATTCACAATATATCCCATTTCATTACATAATTAAAGCTTAATTTCATAGGGTATGAGAATACTTATCTATTACAAGTTGCATCCAACCAACTGACTATGGGTGTGCACCTTTCCACCCAACCATAGGATCAGAGGCATTCATTATTAGCACTCTGGCCACCCCCGTGCCAAGCCATGATATCACTAGGGAATTTACGCCATCTCTCAGAAAAACTCTCTCTGTCACAGTGACCCTACGAGGTTTATCAGATGCTTCCTTAGCATCAAGCTCGCGTTCGATTCCTTCAGGTCGTGTTCTTAGCACTTCCTTTGGTTTCACACATCTCCCTTATGAGATTTTTCTCTCGTCCCTTTCTGTCTCTATATGGATCTTACCTTCCCTCCTCTAGAAGGTTTTTTGACATGTCATGTTTCTTCTGTCAGAACGAAGTTTGGGCCTGAAGGTCNTTGATCTTCCATTCCCCACAAGATCAATGACGTCAGTTGATTGTGGGCCATGAACTATCAGGTCCGCTAATTTCACCTTCGCACTTCGCAATGATTCCCAACCGTCGATTAAATCAGGCAGCTGGTGTTTGATTCGGTAACTCTAGTGAGTATTTGAATCGATCTAACGACCCAGATGTCATGTCCTCCCTTTAAACAAATCGTAACCATCTTCACTGTCATATTCTTAAGTCATTGATAGTTCGGGTAACTTGACTATCGTCTACCTCCTAGATGTATTAGTCGGGACGATTCCCGGACATCCTCAGATCTAAGGCTTAGAGTTAACTTTGGGACTTCAGGATTTCATGGATTTTACCTCCCTTACGATGAACTTGCTCAGTCAGCCGAAATCATGAAGTCCGAATGACTCCAAGGGTTAACTCCCATGCTCTTTCCCATATCCAACACTCACAATAGAGCGTGGATTCTTCCGAACAGATTTCGTCCATTCATCTTCCAAACAAGGGAACCTTCCCTTTCGATACTTCAACCTCACTACTCTTCTTGGGATTTGTTAGCTCTGAAAGGATTGAGATATTTGCACTCTTTCTCTTGAACTTAACGCTTGGAAGAATCCTTCCGCGAACCCCTTACGCTCATTCCTCAACTCTAGAACTTAAGTGGTTCTCGGTCTTTGCATGCATCACAGAGAGCTTGTGCATACGTGCACTATCTCTTCTGAGCTTTAAGAAAATCCCTCCTCCAAGGGACTCAGAATGACTAGGAGTGTCGGCATGTGTAAATGAAGCTATGCCCAAGGTCGATGAACTCACAGTTCGTGGATCTAGCTCAAGACACCACAGGGCGCAAGCATTTACGAATGCAAAACATGTCCAATCCATACTTTCTTAAATACACAATTTAAACAAGAATAAAGAGATACAGTATAACCATTAAGAAAACATACACATCCCTGGGTCATTCACAATATATCCCATTTCATTACATAATTAAAGCTTAATTTCACAGGGTATGAGAATACTTATCTATTACAAGTTGCATCCAACCAACTGACTATGGGTGTGCACCTTTCCACCCAACCATAGGATCAGAGGCATTCATTATTAGCACTCTGGCCACCCCCGTGCCAAGCCATGATATCACTAGGGAATTTACGCCATCTCTCAGAAAAACTCTCTCTGTCACAGTGACCCTACGAGGTTTATCAGATGCTTCCTTAGCATCAAGCTCNGTGAGTATTTGAATCGATCTAACGACCGAGATGTCATCTCCTCCCTTTAAACAAATCGTAACCATCTTCACTGTCATATTCTTAAGTCATTGATAGTTCGGGTAACTTGACTATCGTCTACCTCCTAGATGTATTAGTCGAGACGATTCTCGAACATCCTCAGATCTAAGGCTTAGAGTTAACTTTGGGACTTCAGGATTTCATGGATTTTACCTCCCTTACGATGAACTTGCTCAGTCAGCCGAAATCATGAAGTCCGAATGACTCCAAGGGTTAACTCCCATGCTCTTTCCCATATCCAACAGTCACAATAGAGCGTGGATTCTTTCGAACAGATTTCGTCCATTCATCTTCCAAACAAGGGAACCTTCCCTTTCGATACTTCAACCTCACTACTCTTCTTGAGATTTGTTAGCTCTGAAAGGATTGAGATCTTTTCACTCTTTCTATTGAACTTAACGCTTGGAAGAATCCTTCCGCGAACCCCTTACACTCATTCCTCAACTCTAGAACTTAAGTGGTTCTCGGTCTTTGCATGCATCACAGAGAGCTTGTGCATACGTGCACTATCTCTTCTGAGCTTTAACAAAATCCGTCCTCCAAGGGACTCAGAATGACTAGGAGTGTCGGCATGTGTAAATGAAACTATGCCCAAGGTCGATGAACTCACAGTTCGTGGATCTAGCTCAAGACACCACAGGGCGCAAGCATTTACGAATGCAAAACATGTCCAATCCATACTTTCTTAAATACACAATTTAAACAAGAATAAAGAGATACAGTATAACCATTAAGAAAACATACACATCCCTGGGTCATTCACAATATATCCCATTTCATTACATAATTAAAGCTTAATTTCACAGGGTATGAGAATACTTATCTATTACAAGTTGCATCCAACCAACTGACTATGGGTGTGCACCTTTCCACCCAACCATAGGATCAGAGGCATTCATTATTAGCACTTTGGCCACCCCCGTGCCAAGCCATGATATCACTAGGGAATTTACGTCATCTCTCAGAAAAACTCTCTCTGTCACAGTGACCCTACGAGGTTTATCAGATGCTTCCTTAGCATCAAGCTCACGTTCGATTCCTTCAAGCCGTGTTCTCAGCACTTCCTTTGGTTTCACACATCTCCCTTATGAGATTTTTCTCTCGTCCCTTTCTGTCTCTGTATGGATCTTACCTTCCCTCCTCTAGAAGGTTTTTTGACATGTCATGTTCCTTCTGTCAGAACGAAGTTCGGGCCTGAAGGTCTCTATGGTACTTTGAGCTGACATCCTCTAGCTAGACCATGCTTCCATTCATGGGGGTGGTTGATGATTCAACCACTGGTCCTTTATTTATTAAATGATTTATTTCCTCTAGAGGTATCATGGCTCGTACTTCAAGTCTTCACCCCCCAACAGTTAATTATGGGCAATTTAACAATAATACATTTACATTGTCCACATGCCTTAGCATGGTAATCCTATTTTATGATTAATTACAAGTTGTGGGAAACAAGGGTGTTATAAATATCCTTTAGGGAAAACCCACAAGAAATATTGGAAGGAAAAGGTATTGAGTTTATGGAAGAAGGGTGAGTTTTACTAAGAGACAAACACCCCATGTAATGTAAGTGGCATTGTTGTATTAGTTCATTTGGAGGACAATCATTTATTTCTACAAGCTCAATGCATGATTGAAAGTATGTCATCCATTCCAAATGGGATCCCAGGCACAATATCTACATCCACAAAGTGTAAAAAGGAAAGGAGGATAACTCAAAGGCATCTCCAAAGCCCTACCCCTCGTAAAAATATATGACTCTCAAATTATCTCCTCCCCAACTCCCCATCCCCTCCAATTTTGTTAGATGAAGTCAACTTTTTGTAGGTAATGTTATGTCGATTTCAGAAGATAAGATTGAGAATGGGGATATAATCAAGGGTCCCCAATTTATTCATGGTGCATCTTTAGATCTCATCAAATGAATGGAACCAACCAAGGATTTGTTGGAGATTTGCAACTTCAGGCAGTCATTCTCCATAAGAAAGTACAAGAAGACCCATCTACACCATTATAGAAGCCCNATGGTGCTACAAATTTCACAGGTATGCACTTATATATGTTTCCAAGTTATATCATTTAGCAGAGTATGAAGGTGTTTGTAGGGGATGTACAAGGGACATTTCCCAAGAAATGACCTAAAGGGATCATTGAATCTAGTGCATTCTGAGGAATAATGCACCCTCCCTAGCAATTAAGACTCCGGGTTTGCATATCAGGTTTGATATTTTTATTGTTGCATCTTAAATAAATATTGTAATCGGGGCAACAATGTTTAGAGATCTATTTCTGCTAAGTATTTTTTGTATCAAATGTTTTGGATATTGTTATTACAATGATCATTATGTAAAAGGTCATTGTTTAGTACTAATGATTCACTTATTTACAAGATGAAATTGATCTCTTCTAGGAGAGGCTCTTGGTTTTCATCTTTGTCCCAGGAAGGTTACCATGGAGGAATAATTGGTAACAACACTAGAAAAGTGTTGTTCTTGTTTCCCATTTTTTACTCTTGTTCATATTTCCTTATCATAATAATATTGTTCTTGTCTGTTATTTTTTTGTTATTGTGCTTGTTTTGGGCAGGTCATAGGTGATAGCTTTGAGAGGGAGCTATAGTGATGGTTGCAAGAGGCAATAGATTATATGGTCTCTAGTTTGATAAATGGAGCACACTATCCAGACATGGAGTTGTATACATAACAATACACATCCATATATCGAAGGCGAAGAAGACATAGTTAGAACCTTCCAAAAAGAATGACACTTTTGTGGGATACATAGTGTTCCACATGGAGATTGACAGGGAGGAGTAGGTGGCTCCACTAGTGGTGAGGCAAATGGCCCCACCTAGTACTAGTTCATAGGAAGATAGATTTTAGAGGGAGTCATCCCTCGGGATCTATTGGGGAGAAGAATCCTCCCATGAAAGTTCATTAGATATCAGACTTCAAAATATGCAGAGGGAGAAGATGGCTCTAGAGATTGTACAGACTCAGAGGAAGTCATGTTTTAGAGGGAGCATGGTACTCCAGGATCGATGGATACTTGATGAACTTGGTTTTAACCAAGAATGTACAGACTCATAGTGAGCCTGATCTCAGAGAGAGTTAGTTGACTCAAAGGAAGAGGAATTCATCCAAAAGGAGTTCCCCCTCAGATTCAGGTGAGAGAGAGACATCTTCCAGGACTAAAAAACATGTGTCATGATTTGAGGAGGCTTCGAGGAGATTTTATATCGCTACAGTGACAGAGGATGCATCCAGTCAGGAGGATTGGGTATGGATTTTTTCTCAGTCACAGAGGGAGAAACCAANGCTACAAATTTCACAGGTATGCACTTATATATGTTTCCAAGTTATATCATTTAGCAGAGTATGAAGGTGTTTGTAGGGGATGTACAAGGGACATTTCCCAAGAAATGACCCAAAGGGATCATTGAATCTAGTGCATTCTGAGGAATAATGCACCCTCCCTAGCAATTAAGACTCCAGGTTTGCATATCAGGTTTGATATTTTTATTGTTGCATCTTAGATAAATATTGTAATCGGGGCAACAATGTTAAGAGATCTATTTCTGCTAAGTATTTTTTGTATCAAATGTTTTGAATATTGTTATTACAATGATCATTATGTAAAAGGTCATTGTTTAGTACTAATGATGCACTTATTTACAAGATGAAATTGATCTCTTCTAGGAGAGGCTCTTGGTTTTCATCTTTGTCCCAGGAAGGTTACCATGGAGGAATAATTGGTAACAACACTAGAAAAGTGTTGTTCTTGTTTCCCATTTTTTACTCTTGTTCATATTTCCTTATCATAATAATATTGTTCTTGTCTGTTATTTTTTTGTTATTGTGCTTGTTTTGGGCAGGTCATAGGTGATAGCTTTGAGAGGGAGCTATAGTGATGGTTGCAAGAGGCAATAGATTAGATGGTCTCTAGTTTGATAAATGGAGCACACTATCTAGACATGGAGTTGTATACATAACAATACACATCCATATATCGAAGGCGAAGAAGACATAGATAGAACCTTCCAAAAAGAATGACACTTTTGTGGGATACATAGTGTTCCACATGGAGATTGACAGGGAGGAGTAGGTGGCTCCACTAGTGATGAGGCAAATGGCCCCACCTAGTACTAGTTCATAGGAAGATAGATTTTAGAGGGAGTCATCCCTCGGGATCTATTGGGGAGAAGAAGCCTCCCATGAAAGTTTATTAGATATCAGACTTCAAAATATGCAGAGGGAGAAGATGGCTCTAGAGATTGTACAGACTCAGAGGAAGTCATGTTTTAGAGGGAGCATGGTACTCCAGGATCGATGGATACTTGATGAAATTGGTTTTAACCAATAATGTACAGACTCATAGTGAGCCTGATCTCAGAGAGAGTTAGTTGACTCAAAGGAAGAGGAATTCATCTAAAAGGAGTTCCCCCTCAGATTTAGGTGGGAGAGAGACATCTTCCAGGACTAAAAAATAGGTGTCATGATTTGAGGAGGCTTCGAGGAGATTTTATATCGCTACAGTGACAGAGGATGCATCCAGTCAGGAGGATTGGGTATGGATTTTTTCTCAGTCACAGAGGGAGAAACCAATGAGGCAAACTGGAAAACATGACTTACTCTAGTGATAGAGGGAGTTGGCCTCAGAGTTTGAGATGGAGGATCTTGTCTGGATGTACTCTTGGGATTAGAGGTGTGACGAGATTAGATGAGATATTCCTCATTCATAGGATACTGATGAGATTCGATATGATGGACTGCAAGTCCATGACTACACCTATGATGACAAATATGAAGAAGTTGAGTGATTCTACTTCAGATTCATATTTGGTGGATCCCACAATGTACATGCAGTTGATTGGATCCTTGATGTACCTGGTTAATGCCAGGCCATATATTTTCTTTGCAGTGAGTACCCTGAGTCAGTATTTGGTTGAATCCAAGGAAGTTCCAGTGGGTGGAAAAAAAGCATGGTACAATTGGATATGATTTGTCTCAGGTGATGAAGTAAGGTTGTAGAGATATACATATTATGATTGAGTAGGGAGTGCAGTAGAAATATTGAGAACCTCGGGGTATTGCTTCATCCTGGAATCAGTTACAATTTCTAGGATAAGATAGAAACAAACTTCTATAACACTCAGTACAACAGAGACAGAGTATGTCATAGCCAATTTCACAAGTTGTGAAGTGGTTCAACTTTAGRAGCTTATTTCCGGACTTCATCCGAGACATAGTATAGAAGGGAGAAGTGAAGCTATAGTACATGTCCATAGATGAGAAGATTGMAGATCTCCTCCTAGAATTCCCATGATGACTTGATTGAGGAGGATGATACACAAGATTAGCCATATTKATTTGGCTAGTGATGATAATTGATGCTTCAACATTGGGAAAACATTCCCCCAAATTGGTCATGTATGGGGCTATGCTAGTGTTGATATGACCAAGKGGAGAATGACTCATTCACTCATGGGGCTCTGCTAGTGGTGAATGGCCCATGTATGTTGATGTTCTTCAGGTTTGAGCAGGCATTCTTTCTAGATTGGTCATGCACAGGGATATGCTAGTGTTGATATGACCAAAAGAGAATGATTCACTCATCCACAGGGTTTTGCTAGTGGTGAGTGGCCCTAATAAGAATCAGGCAGACATTATCCCAAATTGGTCATGCACGGGGCTATGCTAGTGCTGATATGACCAAGGGTAATGATTCCTTCACTCATGAGGATCTGCCAATGGTGAATGGCCTAGGTGTATTCCTTCTCCCGTGAAGGAGTGGATGGACTCAAGATGCTATCACATGCATATTCCATGATGGAATGMATTTGCRGAGATGACACATCAACATGGCTCATGTAGAAAACCTTTCTATGATAGAAGAAATCCAAGTAAGGAGAATGCCTTCCTTGTTGAGAGGGAGTGTTGGAGATTTTCAACTTTAGGCAGCCATTCTGCACAATAAAGTACAAGAAGACCCATCTACACAATTACAAAAGCCCCAAGAAGAAGTTGAAGACCCGATAAGAGAATTCAGCCCCACGGGAAAAATAATAATAAAATTGAAGACCTAGAAATAAGAAGTCGGACCCAGACTCGTGCCCAGATCAGTATAAATATAGGACTGGCTCATTTCATTTTGACTGTAATGTCCCTTTCCAAATAGGAGCTCTAGAAGACAAGGCTTAATGGTCTAAACCGCCCCGTTAGACTATAGCCAGGGCCAAAGAGGGGTAAACAGGGTTACTAGAGGTCACTCCAATCACAGGTGTTACATTTGGAAAGTGACAATGAGCTAAAAAGGGTTAAAAGTGCTTTTAAGTCATTATGAGATAAAAATAGAAGTCAACAGTGAATTAGGGTTTCAGTACTGATTTAGGGCTTTGGAAATCAACAACGAATTAGGGTTTCAACATGATTTAGGGTTTTGGAAATCAACAGTGAATTAGGGTTTCAACATGATTTAGGGTTTTGGAAATCAACAACAAATTAGGGTTTTAGCATGATTTAGGGTTTTGGAAATATATAAAGGAAGGGTCAACGACCTAATTCATCAATTATGCATATTATGACTTGTCATTGAGGAGAAGAGGCGCATCTCAAGAGAGATAGTTTAGTATATTCCAGGAGGAAGACACCAGTTGGTTGATTTTGATGTTGAAAGACACACCCTAGTCACCGGAAAGATCATCCAGGTCTTCCATCATTCTTCATTGATTCCACAATGCTCTCATATTCTGGGTATTATCTTTTAGTTTCTTATTTGTATTCCGGCTAAGATCCTTTTGTCTTTTGATCTAGCCAAGTGTTGTTATTTTATTCAGCCACAATTGCTTATTTATATTCTGGGTAAGATCCTTTGTATGTTGATCTGGTTGAGTATTGTTAGTTATTTAGCCGCATTCGGCCATTTTGTAATCCACATAGATATCATAATACAAAATTTGCAGTCCTTTGTCGTGTTTATTATTTGTATGATCATTTATATACCGTAAACCTTTGATCCTACACACACATTAGCATGCCCCACATTTATGTGTGGGGAATGCTCTACAAGGTCGCTCCTAGAATAAGCCAGAATTAAGAAAGGTATGTCATTTTTGCTATAACTCCTTTTATGAGAGGTTCCAAGTAGTTCCACTTGGAGGAATTTCACAAAACACACTGAAGAACATTGTGTATCCGTTTCAGATCTTTATGCATTACAGGTTCAAAGTTATCATTACTTCAAGTTAGGGTTGTTGACTAATCCAAAACTAGGCATGTGAGACTAAAGAAAAGTTTGATGAAAATGCTAGTNATTCTTTCTAGATTGGTCATGCACAGGGATATGCTAGTGTTGATATGACCAAAGGAGAATGATTCACTCATCCACAGGGTTTTGCTAGTGGTGAGTGGCCCTAATAAGAATCAGGCAGTCATTATCCCAAATTGGTCATGCACGGGGCTATGCTAGTGCTGATATGACCAAGGGTAATGATTCCTTCACTCATGAGGATCTGCCAATGGTGAATGGCCTAGGTGTATTCCTTCTCCCGTGAAGGAGTGGATGGACTCAAGATGCTATCACATGCATATTCCATGATGGAATGCATTTGCGGAGATGACACATCAACATGGCTAATGTAGAAAACCTTTCTATGATAGAAGAAATCCAAGTAAGGAGAATGCCTTCCTTGTTGAGAGGGAGTGTTGGAGATTTTCAACTTTAGGAAGCCATTCTGCACAATAAAGTACAAGAAGACCCATCTACACAATTACAAAATCCCCAAGAAGAAGTTGAAGACCCAATAAGAGAATTCAGCCCCACGGGAAAAATAATAATAAAATTGAAGACCTAGAAATAAGAAGTCGGACCCAGACTTGCGCCCAGATCAGTATAAATATAGGACTGGCTCATTTCATTTTGACTGTAATGTCCCTTTCCAAATAGGAGCTCCAGAAGACAAGGCTTAATGGTCTAAACCGCCCCATTAGACTATAGCCAGGGCCAAAGAGGGGTAAACAAGGTTACTAGAGGTCACTCCAATCACAGGTGTTACATTTGGAAAGTGACATTGAGCTAAAAAGGGTTAAAAGTGCTTTTAAGTCATTATGAGATAAAAATAGAAGTCAACAGTGAATTAGGGTTTCAGTAGTGATGTAGGGCTTTGGAAGTCAACAACAAATTAGGGTTTCAGCATGATTTAGGGGTTTGGAAATCAACAGTGAATTAGGGTTTCAACATGATTTAGGGTTTTGGAAATCAACAAAAAATTAGGGTTTTAGCATGATTTAGGGTTTTGGAAAGATACAAAGGAAGGGTCAATGACCTAATTCATCAATTATGCATATTATGACTTGTCATTGAGGAGAAGAGGCGCATCTCAAGAGAGATAGTTTAGTGTATTCCAGGAGGAAGACACCAGTTGGTTGATTTTGATGTTGAAAGACACACCCTAGTCACCGGGAAGATCATCCAAGTCTTCCATCATTCTTCATTGATTCCACAATGCTCTCATATTCTGGGTATTATCTTTTAGTTTCTTATTTGTATTCCGGCTAAGATCCTTTTGTCTTTTGATCTAGCCAAGTGTTGTTATTTTATTCAGCCGCAATTGCTTATTTATATTCTGGGTAAGATCCTTTGTATGTTGATCTGGTTGAGTTTGTTAGTTATTTAGCCGCATTCGACCATTTTGTAATCCACATAGATATCATAATACAAAATTTGCAGTCCTTTGTCGTGTTTATTATTTGTATGATCATTTATAGACCGTAAGCCTTTGATCCTACACACACATTAGCATGCCCCACATTTATGTGTGGGGCATGCTCTACAAGGTCGCTCTCTAGAATAAGCCAAAATTAAGAAAGGTATGTCATTTTTGCTATAACTCCTTTTATGAGAGGTTCCAAGTAGTTCCACTTGGACGAATTGCACAAAACACACTGAAGAACATTGTGTATCCGTTTCATATCTTTATGCATTACAGGTTCAAAGTTATCATTACTTCAAGTTAGGGTTGTTGACTAATCCAAAACTAGGCATGTGAGACTAAAGAAAAGTTTGATGAAAATGCTAGTNTCATGTAGAAAACCTTTCTATGATAGAAGAAATCCAAGTAAGGAGAATGCCTTCCTTGTTGAGAGGGAGTGTTGGAGATTTTCAACTTTAGGCAGCCATTCTGCACAATAAAGTAAAAGAAGACCCATCTACACAATTACAAAAGCCCCAAGAAGAAGTTGAAGACCCGATAAGAGAATTCAGTCCCACGGGAAAAATAATAATAAAATTGAAGACCTAGAAATAAGAAGTCGGACCGAGACTCGCGCCCAGATCAGTATAAATATAGGACTGGCTCATTTCATTTTGACTGTAATGTCCCTTTCCAAATAGGAGCTCCAGAAGACAAGGCTTAATGGTCTAAACCGCCCCGTTAGACTATAGCCAGGGCCAAAGAGGGGTAAACAGGGTTACTAGAGGTCACTCCAATCACATGTGTTACATTTGGAAAGTGACATTGAGCTAAAAAGGGTTAAAAGTGATTTTAAGTCATTATGAGATAAAAATAGAAGTCAACAGTGAATTAGGGTTTCAGTAGTGATTTAGGGCTTTGGAAGTCAACAACGAATTATGGTTTCAGCATGATTTAGGGTTTTGGAAATCAACAGTGAATTAGGGTTTTGGAAATCAACAACAAATTAGGGTTTTAGCATGATTTAGGGTTTTGGAAAGATATAAAGGAAGGGTCAACGACCTAATTCATCAATTATGCATATTATGACTTGTCATTGAGGAGAAGAGGCGCATCTGAAGAGAGATAGTTTAGTGTATTCCGAGAGGAAGACACCAGTTGGTTGATTTTGATGTTGAAAGACACACCCTAGTCATCGGGAAGATCATCCAGGGCTTCCATCATTCTTCATTGATTCCACAATGCTCTCATATTCTGGGTATTATCTTTTAGTTTCTTATTTGTATTCCGGCTAAGATCCTTTTGTCTTTTGATCTAGCCAAGTGTTGTTATTTTATTCAGCCGCAATTGCTTATTTATATTCTGGGTAAGATCCTTTGTATGTTGATCTGGTTGAGTATTGTTAGTTATTTAGCCGCATTTGGCCATTTTGTAATCCACATAGATATCATAATACAAAATTTGCAGTCCTTTGTCGTGTTTATTATTTGTATGATCATTTATATACCGTAAACCTTTGATCCTACACACACATTAGNTGATGGCATCCTCCAAGGTTGTCGTACTAGTGCACCTCTACATGGAAATTCAAAACATAAGTTTTGTTCCTAAGATCAAAGACATGTATATGGGTGTATCAAACCTTACCCAACTCGCACGTGTGGGCCTCCAATGTGAGATAAGGGTACATACCAAAATTAGCAACGATTTTGAAACAATGAACTTTTGCCTTGATTTTCGAGTAGATAAGAATGAATATGAAAAATATGAGACATGGGTTTTTTCTGTAGCATAGAAAATTAAAAAAATTTAAGGCCATTTTCCAAAATGAGAGACAGTTTGAGAGATATGGGTGGTTCTTTATCACAAATTCGTCCAAATTAATGTAAAACCCAAATTTTTTGAAACAACCAACTTCCTCGATTTCCAAGGAGATGAAGATGAATCTAAAAAATMYGAGACATGGGTTTTGTCTGTAGCATAGAAAATTGAGTATCACACAAACCATTTTCCAAACTGAGATATGGTTTGAGAGATATGGGTGGTTCTTTATCACGGATTTGCCCAAATTGATGTAAAACCTAGATTTTGTGATTTTTCTCCAAAGATTTAATATTCATTTTCTGAGTTTGGGGTTTTGGTTCTATCCTTCCCCAACTGATATTTATGTATAAATAAGACTCAGAGGGGGAGGAAACAATCATTATTTAGTAGTTAGTAGTCAATATTTTGATCAGATGAGAACCTCTTTTGTACTTCTTGAGTTTTGATTAATAAAGAATTAGCGCGCTCATGGATTGGATCTATGATGTGATGAGTTGATTTTAAACCTATGATTTTTTTACCAACACCATGTTTAAGAAGGAAGGGCCCTCTCCTCTAAACATGGATCATTGTTTCTGTATAATAAGTAGATTTCTTTTATTAGTTTTTTGCTCATTGTTTGTGTGTTGTGTATTTCAAGATCGATGTTATTGAGTTTCATTCATTTAAATATTTGTGTTACTTATATTGGTTTGTGAGTATTTTATGCAGGACTAAGTTGTTGTTACTTCGTTAAGACTGCCAAGATTGTTGTTACTCAATTCTGTCTTTTCAATATTATTTTTAGATTCAATTTACTTGCCTATTCTATTCAGTTATCTTGTAAGAGATTCCTTTGGGTTGGTAACATTTGTTGAGCCATAGATCTACTATGATTAAGTGCAGGGTGTTTCCATTCAATTTGGATAATTTTGCGAGGAATAATGTTTCGTTTCCAAAGAAAGTATTCAATTTCCGGATCAAGTGTGGAAAGTGTTTCATTTCCAGAGTGTTGTTGTTTATGCAGTATGTAGAGTGTTTAATTTCATCAATGTAATTTCATTCCCAACAAGTGTGCACAGTATTTACATTCAAGAAAGTGTGTTTTATTCCCATCATGATTTTATTTCTTTTAGTTTCTTAATTCAATTATGAAAGGAGTGTCTTTCATTTATGCAAGTGTGGATTTGTTTCATTAATGAAAGAGTGAGGTTTGATCATTTATGCTAGTGTGATTTCATTTTAGCAGAATGTTTTTTATTCGAAGTAGTGTGGGTGTGTTTTAATTTAAATTAAGTGTTGTTGGAAGATTGGTTGTTGTCATTGATGTCAACCCTAGTCATGGGTTTTGGACTGCAAGATTGATGAAGGTATTTGGACACGAAGGAAAATGCACATGCAAATACAACACCCATGAATGGATAGTATACATCATGTTGTTTCNCATTGTGAATGATAAACCTCTGAGTTGAATGATAGTCCCTTGACGAATGCAACTTTTGATTTCTATGACTTCTATGTGTGGGTTTTATTGATTATTATGAAAATAGTGTAGTTTTATCTCCTGTCACTTATCCCTTTAGTCATCATTCCGTGCCTAATAAGTCGGCTAGGAGTTGAATAGAAGGTCATCACTTCGGTGTTTAAAGACCTATAGATTCAAATACCCTGCTTTTATGTGCATGGATGATGAGTGAAGGATAAAAATTTGTCATATTTTCTATGGACCCCTTACTTATCTTTGAGTTGATTGATTCATGGTTGAATGTATAGTCTTTGCGCCTTCTAATGAGCGAGTATCTTTGTGTCTTGATTGATTAAAACTTCGATTTATCTCTGCGTTTTTAATTGCTTGAAGTTGGGTACATCTCTACATTTTTATTGATAAACTCTGCATTGTGGATAGATATTGAGGAGAGATGTCGACACATGATTCTCCAAACATTCCTTGCAAACGCTTTAGGTTATCCCAAGAAGGAAGAACAAGAACTCCTTCTTCGACTGAGACTCCAAGTGAGAAACAACAATCTCATCAGAGGAGATTTTCAAATGATTATGTGAATAGACCAACTGGAGAACCTGCTTAAGCAAGTGCTATGGATTCAACCTTCTTATATAGGTTGCACATAGATAATCCTACACCTGAGAATGTAGGGAATACCTTTAGACAAGAGAATATTTTTGGTAATTTTCTTTGATTTTGTTTATTTTTGCTGTATTTTTTTGTATTTAAATTTATGTGAGGTTAAATCTTGAAGTTACTTTCAAATGTCTGTGTAGACAATCAATTTAGAGCAAGGGACAACAATGAAAGAGAGAGTGGTTGTCATGAAGATTCAAATGTTGGTGCAGAGGGTGAAGGTGGATTTAGGATGCCGCATTATCAAGAAACAAAAGATTACATGGCTACATCCACATATCCTTCAAATGTTGGTGATGAACTTCCCTGAGAAGAGAATACTAAAGCAATGACACTTGAGTGATGCTTAGGTGTTAAAAAGAGGTTGGAAAATGGTTTGGTGGTCTTGGAACTCCCTTAGGAGAGGAAACAAAGATTGCAAATTGTTTTGCATTCATTGGAAAACTTTATGGATGCATATCAGAAGATGGGGCCAACCACTGACATTTTTGTCAATCTAATGAGGCGGCAAAAGTTAGAGGTGATGGGTCTTGATAAATGGGAGGCAGTAAAAATAAGAGTTTCAAAAGAAGACGCCATTTCCATGTTCAATTTCAAAAAGCGCCCAAAGCGGAAGATGTTGAAGGTGCAATATTTTAAGCACCCTGACTTTTCAAGACATCTATATAACAGATTTTTGGCGGCATATGGAAAATTGTCGTGGAACGATGAGGTTCCACACTATTTTGTAAGAAACATTTTTGTAGAGTTTTTCTTGCACATGCACTCTGATTATACTATACTATCATCTAAATATTATGGGACTGGTAAATGATGTACATATGATCACAAAGGGGCATATCGAAGTGTGGTATTGTCGAGGCCTCCAAAACCTTTAGTACCTCGCCCAAAAGGGGAATTTGCTTCACTTTCAGAGTTACGGGCTACATTAGAAGTTGGAAAAGAGGTCAGGAATGCAATTGAGGAAAATTTGGAAACTATTTTTTATGGTGTTGATGTTGGTATGAAGCGTCAACGAGCGGAAGCCAATTCCTGGGCCACATTTGTTGACAAAACAGATGCAGAGTTAGATACAATGT
>JZKD02S0305361.1:306335-316344 GCA_000966675.3 Picea glauca | reverse complement strand
AATCTCATGGATTGGAACTAGGGAAATGCATTCCCCAACCGGACAAACCACCAAGGTACACCATTAGCTCAACCAGGGTTGGTGAACACACCCAATTCATGAGGGAGCATGCTCTCATCGGCAAGTTTATGGGCCTATGGCCTTCTGAAAGAGATATCATGAGATGGATCAAAGACTGGTGGAACCCCAAGGGAGATTACGAAGTGCAACTCAGTTCAAAGGAGTTTTTCACGATCATCCTCTACAGTTTGGAAGACAAGGACAAGATTTTTGAAAATGGGTCATACTTCTACAACTCTGTTGAGATATTCCTCAGGTTCTGGACAAACTGTTTCAACCCAGAGAAAGAAGACTTCACCATAACACCGGTATGGATAAGACTATATTCTCTACTGTAGGAATTCTGGTTGGAGGAAATCCTCATGGGAATAAGGAACACCGTGGGAAGATACGTGAAATCATATGAGGCCACAAAGAAGAGGAAATACACTTCCTATCTCAAATCTGCATTTACATGGACATATCGAAGGCTCTACCAAGCTCAGTAACCCTAGAATATCAAGATAAAGACTGTAATCAAACAATGGACTATGAGCATATTCCTTTCCGCCGTAGAAAATGCCACGAGCACGGTCACCTCTTCCGCGATTGTCCCTTGAATGCCCAAAACCCAAAAGCAGGGGAGGGGAAGCAAAAGGATGGTTATACTACAGTTACAAGCAGGAAAAAACAACCCCCCAGAAAAAAAACAATCAAGAAAGCACTCAGAAGATCCCCACCAGAAACTCCTTCCACATTCTCAACCAACTCCTGGAGGAAGAGGAGGTAGGAAATTCTCACAAAAAATACAACCAAGATAAGGAAAAGGGCAAAGCCAAAAATCAAACGGAACCAACCAAGGAACATCATCAAAAAACAAGCCCAGCAACCCAACAAAGTGTGGACAATCCAGAGGATGGGGGGGATACTTTAATGCAACTAGATGAACAAGATCTGGCAAATATAGATCTAGAAAAAATGGAGGAGGCCTTCAACAGAAAGGAAATGCAAACCATCCCACTAGAACAAATCAGAAATGTGCATAAAGTTTTCATTAACTCTACCGCATGACCCACCTCAAGATTAGGGATCTCCTTAGACCCAGCCACTAAGCTCAAACGTACCTCCCGTGAAAGAAAGCGTCGAGGCCGTAAATCCGCACATCAACTCATTAAGGAAGTAGGGAACTACATGCTCAACTCAGGGAAGATCTAGAGACTCACAGAAGGGTATCCCAATCCACCCAACTCATCATGATGAAGATCATAACATGGAATATAAGAGGGCTTAATGGAAGATCCAAACCAAGGACTCTCCGAGACAACATTCATGTAGAGAATCTGGACATTCTCCTTTTACAAGAAACAAAATGTGTCGGGGATGAAGCGGAGGACATATTCCAGCGTTGTTGGAGGACCTGTAACTCCACTCATACGGACTCAAATGGGGCCACAGGGGGCTTGGAAATCTTGTGGAACCCAACTATAGTCATCATAGACCAACCCTTTTCCACGGTGGGCACACTTACCGCTCACTTTAGAGTAATAGGATCTAACAAAGAAGGGATGATTACAAATTCTTATAGGCCCCAAAGTGCTCAAGACAAAGATCTGTTCATGGGAAGAATAGCCACAATAAGGGCAATGCTGGGATCATAGCATTGGTTGATTCGTGGTGACTTCAACATCATCCTCACACTGGAGGAAAAGACAAGAGGTACCAAGCGACTAGACTAGGACAATGGTAAGTTATGAACCCTTATTGATTAACTTAATTTAATATATATAGAAACTAGAAATGGTATCTTCACCTGGTCCAACCGCAGATTTGGGCATCATCATGTGGAAAGTAGATTAGATTGTTTCCTCATCTCAGAATCCGTTTTTCTTGAGGATCCGATCATCGAATCCAACATCCTCCCAAAAGCAGGCTCAGATCACTGGTTGGTCTCACTTTGTCTAGACATTGGGGCCATGCCCAAGCTTAAACCATTCAGATTTGAGAAGTTCTGTCTCACTCACCTGGACTTTCAAAATATCTCAAAATCCTGGTGGGAACAAGTCGAAATAGACCATGGCACATGCATGTATAAATTCCAGCAAAGGCTAAAATACTTCAAGGCACAACTAAAGAGTTGGAACAAGAATGTATTTGGAAACATTTTACAGAGGAAGAAGGAAATTGAGAAATGTCTGGAAGCAATGCAAAAGGTCTTTATTATAGGATAAAGAATGGAAACATTGATTATGGAGGAAGAGCAGCTCCGAGAAGAACTGGAAGAGTGGCAGGAATAAGAGGAAAGACTACGGAGGCAGAAATCCAGTGTACAATGGATCAAGGAAGGTGAAAAGAACACCAAGGTCTTCCACATATCCATGGTGCACAAAAGATACATAAACATAATCACTCAACTAGAAGACAACTAGGGAAACCCCATCTGGGATCACGCAAGCATAACAAAGGAATTGACAAACTACTATAAAGATCTTCTAACTGAGCCCATAAAAGACAGAATGCCTGTTATTTGCAAGATCACAAGGCACATCCCCTCCCTGGTCACACACGAACAAAATGAAGCACTTACCAGGACAATTACTCAAGTGGAAGTGGATCAAGCAATCAAAGAGATGCCCTCTAGAAAAGCCACAGGGCCAGATGGATTCACAACAGACTTCTTCCACTATTGATGGTCGTTGATCTAGGAACAAATCTGGCAAGTAGTTGAGGAATCCAAAACTTCGGGGCAAGTTATCTTGGCCTTCAACGCCACATTCCTCACTCTCATTCCAAAGGAAGAAAGGGTTACACATCCTAATCAATTTTTACCAATAACACTCTCCAATGTAATCTACAAAATCGTCACTAAAGTTATCGCCCTACGACTCAAACCAATCTTTCCATACATCATCTCCAAAGAGCAAGCAAGATATGTGGAAGGAAGGAAAATCATGGACAGTGTCATCCTAGCACATGAGGTCATTCACTTGCTGAAATCAAAGAGAACCCCAGGTATGCTCATCAAGCTCGACCTCTCTAAAGCTTTTGACAGAATAAGCTGGAAATACATGAGATCCCTCCTTGAAGCCTTTGGATTTGATAATCTCTGGGTGGCCTCGATCATGCAACTCACTTCCTCGGCCTTCTTCTCCATCCTTGTCAATGAAGTGCCCTCCCGACCCTTTTCTCCCTCCCGTGGCATACAATAAGGGATCCTCTCTCCCCCTTCCTTTTTGTCATAATGGTGGAAGGCCTGGGGTGCTACATCAAAGACTCAGTAGAGGATGGCTCTCTCAAAAGCCTACCTCTCCACAACCTCCAACTAGCCCCCTCCCATAGTCAATTTGTCGATGACACACTTTTGTTGAATACCCCAACTTCCCAAGAGGCTAACAAGATCAAAATCATTCTCACCATCTTTGTTGAAGATTCAGGAACTTCCTTAAACCTCGACAAGTCGCAACTCTACTTCTTCAATACCCCAGTGGCAATTCAAAACCACATCTCCTGGATTTTGGGCATCCCCAAGAGCTCCCTTCTATCCAATTATCTAGGTGTTCCCCTCATAGGAGTGGCTACATGTAACATTTCTTGGGACATCCTACTGCTTTCCATCTCAAATAGGCTCAGTAAGTAGACCTTTAGATCACTTAATCTTCCAGCNAATCTCATGGATTGGAACTAGGGAAATGCATTCCCCAACCGGACAAACCACCAAGGTACACCATTAGCTCAACCAGGGTTGGTGAACACACCCAATTCATGAGGGAGCATGCTCTCATCGGCAAGTTTATGGGCCTATGGCCTTCTGAAAGAGATATCATGAGATGGATCAAAGACTGGTGGAACCCCAAGGGAGATTACGAAGTGCAACTCAGTTCAAAGGAGTTTTTCACGATCATCCTCTACAGTTTGGAAGACAAGGACAAGATTTTTGAAAATGGGTCATACTTCTACAACTCTGTTGAGATATTCCTCAGGTTCTGGACAAACTGTTTCAACCCAGAGAAAGAAGACTTCACCATAACACCGGTATGGATAAGACTATATTCTCTACTGTAGGAATTCTGGTTGGAGGAAATCCTCATGGGAATAAGGAACACCGTGGGAAGATACGTGAAATCATATGAGGCCACAAAGAAGAGGAAATACACTTCCTATCTCAAATCTGCATTTACATGGACATATCGAAGGCTCTACCAAGCTCAGTAACCCTAGAATATCAAGATAAAGACTGTAATCAAACAATGGACTATGAGCATATTCCTTTCCGCCGTAGAAAATGCCACGAGCACGGTCACCTCTTCCGCGATTGTCCCTTGAATGCCCAAAACCCAAAAGCAGGGGAGGGGAAGCAAAAGGATGGTTATACTACAGTTACAAGCAGGAAAAAACAACCCCCCAGAAAAAAAACAATCAAGAAAGCACTCAGAAGATCCCCACCAGAAACTCCTTCCACATTCTCAACCAACTCCTGGAGGAAGAGGAGGTAGGAAATTCTCACAAAAAATACAACCAAGATAAGGAAAAGGGCAAAGCCAAAAATCAAACGGAACCAACCAAGGAACATCATCAAAAAACAAGCCCAGCAACCCAACAAAGTGTGGACAATCCAGAGGATGGGGGGGATACTTTAATGCAACTAGATGAACAAGATCTGGCAAATATAGATCTAGAAAAAATGGAGGAGGCCTTCAACAGAAAGGAAATGCAAACCATCCCACTAGAACAAATCAGAAATGTGCATAAAGTTTTCATTAACTCTACCGCATGACCCACCTCAAGATTAGGGATCTCCTTAGACCCAGCCACTAAGCTCAAACGTACCTCCCGTGAAAGAAAGCGTCGAGGCCGTAAATCCGCACATCAACTCATTAAGGAAGTAGGGAACTACATGCTCAACTCAGGGAAGATCTAGAGACTCACAGAAGGGTATCTCAATCCACCCAACTCATCATGATGAAGATCATAACATGGAATATAAGAGGGCTTAATGGACGATCCAAACCAAGGACTCTTCGAGAAAACATTCATGTAGAGAATCTGGACATTCTCCTTTTACAGGAAACAAAATGTGTCGGGGATGAAGCGGAGGACATATTCCAGCGTTGTTGGAGGACCTGTAACTCCACTCATACAGACTCAAATGGGGCCACAGGGGGCCTAGAAATCTTGTGGAACCCGACTACAGTCATCATAGACCAACCCTTTTCCACGGTGGGCACACTTACCGCTCACTTTAGAGTAATAGGATCTAACAAAGAAGGGATGATTACAAATTCTTACAGGCCCCAAAGTGCTCAAGACAAAGATCTGTTCATGGGAAGAATAGCCACAATAAGGGCAATGTTGGGATCATAGCATTGGTTGATTGGTGGTGACTTCAACATCATCCTCACACTGGAGGAAAAGACAAGAGGTACCAAGCGGCTAGACCAGGACAATGGTAAGTTATGAACCCTCATTGATTAACTTAATTTAATATATATAGAAACTAGAAATGGTATCTTCACCTGGTCCAACCGTAGATCTGGGCATCATCATGTGGCAAGTAGATTAGATCGTTTCTTCATCTCAGAATCCGTTTTTCTTGAGGATCCGATCATCGAATCCAACATCCTCCCAAAAGCGGGCTCAGATCACTGGTTGGTCTCACTTTGTCTAGACATTGGGGCCATGCCCAAGCTTAAACCATTCAGATTTGAGAAGTTCTGTCTCACTCACCTGGACTTCCAAAATATCTCAAAATCCTGGTGGGAACAAGTCGAAATAGACCATGGCACATGCATGTATAAATTCCAGCAAAGGCTAAAATACTTCAAGGCACAGCTAAAGAGTTGGAACAAGAATGTATTTGGAAACATTTTACAGAGGAAGAAGGAAATTGAGAAACGCCTGGAAGCAATGAAAAAGGTCTTTATTATAGGATAAAGAATGGAAACATTGATAATGGAGGAAGAGCAGCTCCGAGAAGAACTGGAAGAGTGGCATGAATAAGAGGAAAGACTATGGAGGCAGAAATCCAGTGTACAATGGATCAAGGAAGGTGAAAAGAACACAAAGGTCTTCCACATATCCATGGTGAACAAAAGATACATAAACATAATAACTCAACTAGAAGACAACTAGGGAAACCCCATCTGGGATCATGCAAGCATAACAAAGGAATTGACAAACTACTATAAAGATCTTCTAACTGAGCCCATAAAAGACAGAATGCCTGTTATTTGCAAGATCACAAGGCACATCCCCTCCCTGGTCACACACGAACAAAATGAAGCACTTACCAGGACAATTACTCAAGTGGAAGTGGATCAAGCAATCAAAGAGATGCCCTCTAGAAAAGCCACAGGGCCAGATGGATTCACAACAGACTTCTTCCACTATTGATGGTCGTTGATCTAGGAACAAATCTGGCAAGTAGTTGAGGAATCCAAAACTTCGGGGCAAGTTATCTTGGCCTTCAACGCCACATTCCTCACTCTCATTCCAAAGGAAGAAAGGGTTACACATCCTAATCAATTTTTACCAATAACACTCTCCAATGTAATCTACAAAATCGTCACTAAAGTTATCGCCCTACGACTCAAACCAATCTTTCCATACATCATCTCCAAAGAGCAAGCAAGATATGTGGAAGGAAGGAAAATCATGGACAGTGTCATCCTAGCACATGAGGTCATTCACTTGCTGAAATCAAAGAGAACCCCAGGTATGCTCATCAAGCTCGACCTCTCTAAAGCTTTTGACAGAATAAGCTGGAAATACATGAGATCCCTCCTTGAAGCCTTTGGATTTGATAATCTCTGGGTGGCCTCGATCATGCAACTCACTTCCTCGGCCTTCTTCTCCATCCTTGTCAATGAAGTGCCCTCCCGACCCTTTTCTCCCTCCCGTGGCATACAATAAGGGATCCTCTCTCCCCCTTCCTTTTTGTCATAATGGTGGAAGGCCTGGGGTGCTACATCAAAGACTCAGTAGAGGATGGCTCTCTCAAAAGCCTACCTCTCCACAACCTCCAACTAGCCCCCTCCCATAGTCAATTTGTCGATGACACACTTTTGTTGAATACCCCAACTTCCCAAGAGGCTAACAAGATCAAAATCATTCTCACCATCTTTGTTGAAGATTCAGGAACTTCCTTAAACCTCGACAAGTCGCAACTCTACTTCTTCAATACCCCAGTGGCAATTCAAAACCACATCTCCTGGATTTTGGGCATCCCCAAGAGCTCCCTTCTATCCAATTATCTAGGTGTTCCCCTCATAGGAGTGGCTACATGTAACATTTCTTGGGACATCCTACTGCTTTCCATCTCAAATAGGCTCAGTAAGTAGACCTTTAGATCACTTAATCTTCCAGCCCGTCTAGTTCTTCTAAAGTCTATAATTTAAGCCCTGCCGACTTACCTCTTCACCACTCTAGCAGCCCCCCAGTCTATCATTAGAGCTATCAGAAAACTCCAGTGTAGCTTCCTATGGCATGGTCACCATCCAAACAAAAAATGGGCACTGGTAGGATGAGACAAAATCTGCAGGCCCAAATCCTTAGGGGGGCTAGGCCTCAGAGATCCAAGCAAACTCAATCAAGTAATGGGAGCTAAACTTTGGTGGCACTGGCTCAGGCATCTCACCGAACTATTGAAAAGAATATGGAAAAGGAAATACACGCCCAATACCAGAGAGGAGCTTCTAATCAGATTCAACGATCGGATCCATGGATCAAATATCTAGAACACAACTTGGAGTAATAGATCACTCATACAGAAGCAATCTTTCTAGGAGATTTGAAATGGAGAACACTCCTTGTTTTAGCAAGACTCATGGAAGCAACAACCACCCCTAACTTCCATATAATATCTCATCCCCCTCTATCAACAAATGCAATCAAGGGACACTCTACATGTAAAGTACCTCTGGAAGGAAAACTCTCTGCAATACCCTTGGCGCAGATGGAAAACTAAACCCCATAAATTACACCTACATGTGGAAATGGACCTGCAGGCCTGGAGGGACTACGCAAATCAACGGAAAATCCACATCAGGGAAGGACCAGACATCCTCATATGGGGCCATTCCTCAACAGGTAACTTCTCAATCAAAGAAGCTTACCATCTCCAGGAAAACCACCATGGGCAACCAAAGGAGCACATATGGAGAAAAATATGGAATCCAAATTTATGGCCGAAAGTTTCGATTTTCCTTTGGTTAATTTCCTAAAACCGCATACTCACTTGGGACAACCTTCAAAAATGAGGGTTTGTAGGCCCTTCAATCTGTTCCCTCTGTCAACAACAGAAAGAGACAATGGAGCACTTACTAAACCATTGCAGCCATAGTGAGGCCATTTGAGATATGGAAGCACAACTAATGCGTTGCTCCAACAGGAACTGGGCCAACATCATAAGCACCATTGAAAATTGGGAATCAATCCCCTATCAAAATCCAATTTTAGACTGCATCTGGCAGCTAATACCAAGCTTCACAGTCTAGAAAATTTGGAAAAAAATAAATAAAATAATTTTTTGCTCCATTCCCTGCCCCCCTCATTCAACTTGGGCAAGGATCCTAAAATTGATTCAAGAAACGATCAAAGACAAGCACTAGACCCAGGAGGACCTCAAGTGCAATCTTGTGGAATGTCACATCCTCCAGGCCTGGGAGCTAAATATCACCGATGATTCGAGAAAGAATGATACTCGCAATACTAAAACCAGTTGTAGTCCGAGCACTTGGTCCCCTCCCCCCTGGTTTTGTTAAACTAAACTTTGATGGTTCTTCAAAGGGAAATCCGGGGCCGGTGGATTTTGGTGCGATTCTAAGAGACAGCGAGGGAAAAATTCTACACTTCGTAGTAGGTTATTTGGGACTCAATACAAAAAATGCTGTAGAACTCTAGAGCCTACTCAGGGGGGTTAAGTTAGCAATATGTCACAACATCTTTCAACTCATAGTGGAAGGGGATTCCCAGATCATCATCCAGCTCATCTCCAAAATCATCCATGGTTCACACCCCTCGGAAATATCACCACCTAGATGGAGATTACTAGGACTGTTGGAAGACTTCAATTCCCTCCTTTAGCCCCATCTCATTCTTATCCCCCCCCATGTGAAAAGAGATGCCAACAAAATTGCAGATTGTCTGTCCAATGAGGGAGTGGACTCAAAGGAAGAGTTAATCCAATGGAGCACTCAAATCTCTCCACCGACCATGCTATTGGCTCGTTGTCTGGATATCGCCCGAAGAGACTATCCTACCCCATATGGGGTGCCACGTAGCCCAAGGGAGGCCACACAACCCTCCCATGAAATCAGCCATAAATATGGTCGACCACCATCCCACACCCCATTCTTGGATGGAGGGTGACCATAAAAGCTTGCAGAAGAAGGGAGTACAACTCCCCCGCGCTAGATTAATGGAGGCCTCGATTATTAATGGCGAGAGGGTGATGCTGAGTACGGGTGGTAGCATAGTGGTCATGTCCGCCCCTCGGTTAACTATCCATCTTGGCCATGGAATTCAACACTTCGCCTCAACACTCTGTTACCTTTCTCTGCCCGAGAGTTTGGTTTTGGCACAATCGATTCTCTTAGTTTTGGTCTAGTTGGTTCTTTGCCCCCCAAGCTCCACCATACTGAGAGAGAGAGGAAATCCTAGGCGAGGTCCTACCTGGTACAGTTGTGCAACCAGGTAGAGGTGCCTACATAATTTAAAGAGATCTCTGTCAATTGCTCGGACTCAGTGAATTGCATGACCACCTACTCCTCCAATGGCCTTCATGGAGGAGGGATTCCCATAGGAACCAATTCAGGTTCCACCAGAATCCCTCCTTAACATGGTCTTGGATGACTACTTGCGCCCTAACACCAGTGTTATTGT
Source organism: Picea glauca (assembly GCA_000966675.3). Classification (NCBI taxonomy): domain Eukaryota; kingdom Viridiplantae; phylum Streptophyta; class Pinopsida; order Pinales; family Pinaceae; genus Picea; species Picea glauca. The sequence goes on along the minus strand of JZKD02S0305361.1, from coordinate 306,429 downwards.
TACATGTATAGAGGCGGCCATGGATGGCGCCACTTGCATTGTTTAGGAGGAATTCCTCCACACGGTCCCATATACCCACATTCTCCCCAGCACC
>JZKD02S0305361.1:246540-300374 GCA_000966675.3 Picea glauca | reverse complement strand
TCCATCTATGAACTCATAGCATATTTTTCATGTATAGTTTAGCTCATGAACTCTGTAGTAGTTTCTCTTCTATCAACATGCTTTTAGTACATTACCTTTTGGGACTCTGTATTCAATTTTGCTTGGTTCTTGTAACTAGTTCACCTAGAGGAAATCCAATGGGATCTATGAACCACAACACCTTAGTAGGAAACCCCTTTTATATCTCTTTGTTGTAAGCCTTGGCTTCAATTTTTTTACTTATTATAAATTTCTTAATGTGTGTTAATTTTTTTTTTATATATATAAAAGAATAAATATCATTTTAGCATAATTTAATTTATTGAATATATATTAAATATCTTTGTTGATGAGTCACATTATGAAGGATCACAAACTTTGATTATACACTTAAACTCATTATAAAAAAAACAAACTTAAACTCTTTATAAAAAATAACAAATTTAGGTCTAAAGGAGTTGGATCTATTGGTGAGGAATGAGGATTTTTTCACTAATGAACAAGGTTCAATTTCCATGAGGGAATTTAGCCCCTAAGGTTTCCATGGCGACACTTGGAGTTAATGACCAAATATGTGAGTCTTGCATTGCACTCCCTGCACACATAGAAGTGGATCAAATCCCACCTTATTTTGATCGTTATGACTAGACACTAACTATTACAACTTCACCCATAATTTTATTTCAAAGAAAAGGGTATTGTTGCAATGGTAATGGGGGAATCATCTATCATTACTAGAGCCCTCTCTATGTGGATTGCACCTAATATTGGATTGGTCTGAATCATTTAAAGGTCATTGGATTTGGACAAAAATTGGTTTCTGCATGGAGGAAGGTTATTTAGAGATTAGCAGAGGGGACACATTATTCAAAGCCATCCCATGAAATTAATCAATCAAACCTTAATGAGCTTCCTCATGAACAGGTGTAAGTGCATGCAAGTTGGAATGGAAGGGGTATTAAATCCCACACTCATTATTAATTCCATGTCAGTGCATGACATTATAAGATGTTTGATGATAGGCTCACCTCCTACATGTGGATTTTCAATGTGGGTTTATCTCTCATTATTTTTCATTCACATTGGTTTGGAACTTGTGCTATGCAAAGAGGGAAAGATTGAGGCCATGAAGGGTGGGTACATGCTCTGTCTACTATAAGCTTGTTTGGCCTTCTAGCTAGAACAACTTGCACTTTTTTGGGTCCATAGAAACCATGGCTCACTACCACTATGAAAATAAATACTAAATTCTACGTCAATTGACATTGATAAACAGATGAATGAAACAATGTGTAAGAGAATTGTTTGAGGTGAAAAGTTCCATGGAGAATACTTTTATGAAAAGAAATATATGAGAAGAATATCGGTATGAGTTGTGGAAAATTGAGATTAGGGAGAGAGTTAAAACCCTGATAGAAATGAAGATTTTTATGTACTCACATTCGAAGAAGCAATTCAAGCTAGCAGAAATGTTGTAGCCTATGGACTCTTAAGTTGACAGAATGGTGGAACACTGGTGTATCTCTTCAGAATATTACATATCCTCCCATTCCATTTTACAAGATCAATGAAGAGTTCTTATACACCATTTCTACTAGGGTCAAAGAAGAGGATATGAAAGAATATCACCCTTTGGATCAACCAAACATGGAAAAGGGTATAGGGAAAGCAACTCTAAAGACCTCACAATAGTAAGTAGAAATCGTCTCTAGGGACATTTCTTTTAAAAATATCAATAAAAATTTAAACATTTTTTGTTGTTTTATTTTACTTATGTATCAATTTATAAAACAATATAATTGTTAAAAATATACTACTAACTCTAAAATAAGCCATATCATAATATTTTTATTGGCAAAACCCAACAATTTTATTTTAAACCTTGCTCGATTAAAACTTAATAAATTTTATATTACATAATTGTATAATTTAATTGAAACTCTTTTTATAATATAAATATAATAATTTCTATTATAATAATAAAAAAACTAAACTTAAACTATACAGAGGAACAATACTACAATACTTTGATATCCATCTTATACTTGATAAACAAACATTTCGAGTGAAAGGTAACAAATGTGAATTATATATCTATTTGAGGAATTATACACCTTAATATTTGTACATGGAAATTAGCAGCATTCATATTTTACTTTTTTTTAGATCTAGAGGAATCAATAACTCACTGGGATTGTTTGGGCGAAGCCTAGGTTCAAATCCAGTTGGATGTTACTATAACCTCTAGGCTAGTGCCAACAACTCACAAGATAACACCTAGTAGGAAACTTATGACTTAGCAAGGGCCAAGACATCCCAAAGCACACTGACCAAGGGTGTGAACTTCTATCCTAGGGGGCACCTACCCTTCTAGCCTTATCACAATGGGATAACATGTCCACTTTGAGGATTGAACTCGAGTGGGGTGGATAACAAACATGCTACCCAACCAACCGAACTATCAAATCAGGACACCATTCATGCTCTAATACCCATCTCATATTTGATTAAACAAAAATGTAGTAAGAAGTGTCATAAAGATAAGATAAGAACCATTGCTAAATATATTTAAGTTTCATGGCACTTCAATATAATAAAGAAGTTAATAATTTTTTCTAACATAATTAAAATTTAGATAATAACATTTGATAATATTTAAAGGAACTTAATTATCAAAATTATATGAAAACATTAAAAATATTTTTTTTTGCATTAACTTACTCATGGCCTCACATAGCCATGTAATTATTTACCCATCAACTTTAAATGAAAAATGTCATTTTATATAATTATACTATGTTAAATGTTTATGTAATTTAGTGTTGTCATTTACTCTTGGGAAAGAGGGTAGCAAGAGGTTAAACTACAATTGGGGATATCATCTAGTCTCAAGTATGGGATTCCGACTAATTCCAACATGAAAACACATGATTATATTGCTATAGCTTTATCAATGATAGCATGGGATATTGTCTTTCTTGCGAATACTATCTACGATAAAACCATCTTTTGGTTGTGGATTAAGACCTATAACTGCAAGGAGAACCCCTTCTAGTGGAGGTTTTTAGCGTTACAAAATTTGGCAAAATTTTCAAAAAATCCTCCACTACAACCTCTTTTATTGGCTATGGAGGTTTTAATAGATGTTCCATATAAATAAAATATATTGGGCGGGCGGAGTTTATAGAGGATGTTATTTTTTTCTAGTAATTTTATTGTCAAAATGCATTGGTGCGCCATTAAATAAAACACCACAGTGCGTACCTAAACATAAAATGCACTAGGATGATCCCACATAAAATGCCCTGAAACATACATAAAACCAAAAAATGCATCGGTGTGCCATTATATAAATTCCTAGTGCATACACAAAATGAAAACGCACTAGTGCACCATTACATGAAACTCCCCGATGTGTGCATAAGACGAAAATGCACTAGTTCACCATTACATTATTGCCCTAGTGCATAACTATGACGAAAACACATAGGGAAGTTATATTTATTACACCCTGGATTCCCATTTTGTTGAGCATCGATTTGCTTCTATTTTATGTCTTTCCTGATGCATGTATAATTCATACACTATGTTGTTTGTATTACTCTATGCACCTAAATATACTGAAATTTTGAATATTCGAGGCGAGATGTTTGTGTCATCCTTTGTTCCAAAGCACTAATGATTTTATTACATATAAATCATTGGTGATTTTATTACATATAAATCACTGGTGCATTTATTTTATTAAATGCACTGGCGCATTTAATTTATTTAAATCACTGTTGTTTTTATTATATTTAAAAAAACAATGCATATTTATCACATTCCCACTATAAAATTTTAAAGAGATATATATTATCACATGTTTTATGTATTGGTGCTTTAGTATAATTAATATGAATCGGTGCTTCAATATGCTTAATATGCACCGGTGCATATGACCCCTTAAAAAGCATCGATTTCTATATTATTTCAGGCACCATTTATGTGACTTCATAATAATGCATTGATTTGTATATATATTAATTAATTGTTTTTTTTTAATATTTTTTAATAATAATATTGTTGTTTATATTTTTGTTATTGCATTTTTATATAATTATTGCATTAATGCATTATTCAATGGATTACACCTTTGTTATTTACAACAATTTAAATCATTCACATATTAATTAATCAACAATGCAACATTTTACAACATTTGACAATGCAATAAGATAACAAACTCATTTTATTATACATGAATAAGAGACCCACAGTCATAATCAAAACGGGACCAATATGTAATTGTTACACTTATTGGTAACATGTCCTCATGCAATTGGGACATTATTTCCACTATATTAAGCAAAATACCTAATTTTTGCATACTGATATTCTAAAACATACAACTTATAATAACATTCAATTATATTGATTTTCTTTTATCACTTGAACTGCTATCATTGCTCGAGTTGTGTGAATCCCTCATTTATTGATCAATTGTAGGTGATATTGTACTTTGGTTACTTAAACAAATGTTTTCTTACTCGACTTCTTTTTGACGTTCCAACTGCTCATCTTCCATCTACAAACATAGAAATAAAGCGTATTAAGTAAATCTACATTTATAATATAGTATAATACAGATGATTGCATAAATAAAAAAGTGTATCATAGCAATGATTGATTTATTGATTTTCAAGCTTTGTCTCATGCCATGTAACAAAACATTTTTGTTTGGCTCCTTTCCATACTTTCTTTTTTGCATGTTTAATATGCCATGACAAAGCATAGTGATATAATTAAGATTAATGTTTCTTATTTTTCCATCAATTATTAAACAAGGGAAGTTAAAAAACATAGCTACTTATGAATTGTTCAATTAAACTTTGATACTTCAACATATACTCACAACCCTTAGTTAACCTAATGTGATCAATTGTTCAGTTGGATCTTCTTTGTATGCTAGCACCTATTAGAAGATGTCCATGGGCCAATGTAAATTAATTATTCAAATATAAATATCACATCAAATATGAAAACGTAAGCAACGTAAAAAATGTAAGTACTCACAAGCTTTTCAATCAACCATTTTCTTCGTTGTTGTCCTACCTTGTGTGCTGATTGGGTTCCATTTTGCTTTCATTTCTGCAACAAAAAAATTGAAAATTAGTATTTAATATGACAAATTAATTTGATGTACATAAAAGAATAAGCGAATGATCACATACCTCTGATGCACATTGTTGTTGGGATGCATCCTCCTCTGATGCAATTATGTTAATTTATTTTACCATCTCCTTGTATACTTTTTCGCACATCCCTACCAACATGTATTGGCTTTCCCCTAGTTTGTCACTTGGATTTTTCATAATATTCCTAAAAAATGAAAAAACACAATATTTTTTTAAAATGGACATGAAAGTAAATATACAAATACAAATTAATTTGGGAATTATTGGAACATATTATAGAAAAACATGTTTAATAATAATATCTTTTATATGATTCTATTGTTTATTGTAAGTTTTTGCTATTGAAAGTCTCACGGGTCTCATTCACCATGGCTTCAAAAATGCTTCTTGTAGTGTACATATAACCTGATTCTTGGAGCTAATGGAATTATTTTTGTATTGTAAGTGGAAATAACATCTATACGTTCTTTCCAACGTATCCCTTGAAGATTTGTAAAACAATTCCCCCTCTCATTAACTTCAAGCACCACTCCAAAGGAACTGATGACCAAGCCATCATCATCATTTACATCCTTAACAATTTTTTTCCTCTTAGGATGAGATTCCATTCCCTTTCTATCAGTCTTTGCATAACATTAAAAGAATGTGAAATTGAGTGTTTAAAGATTGTTAGAGATTAATGTTAAGAAATTTATTATTTAGTAAAAGTCAAAGAAAAACCTAATGTTGTTATATTTTGATCCACCTATTTCCTCTCTTTGAAACATTTCCATAAATATTTTATGTTCTTTTGCACTCATATAGTAAATAATATTATCATGTTTCTTCAAGTTTTTTATTTGCATAACACACATTTACCAATATACATCATTAATTTAAACTTACAAATATTTCAAATATATTAACTTTTTAATAAAACTTAAAGAACTTGCCTCCCTCTCTTCTTGGGATTGTTGAAAATTTTATTGTCATTGATGTCAACTTTAGAAGAAGTCTACAAGAAGCCCAAAGGTGTGGTCATGAGGCCTAAAGTTGACTAAGGAAAATGAGGTTACAGAGCATTATAAGTACATGAAAAACCCTCAGAGATGGATAGTCCTAGTCATGCCATTCCCAACGATAGGTGGTATGCCACTTGGTTCCTCATGGTTAAGGAGATATGTCCTCTTGAAGTTGGAAACCTCGAAAAATGGTTAAAAATCCCCTAAACGATTGCAACATGAAGTTACAAGTCATTAATTAAAGGGTAAAATGGTTATAACAGAAAGTGTAGGTCGACCATAAAGTAAAGAAAGGGAGTTACTTGGACAAGTATAAATACAAATCATAAGACTCTCATTTACACATAAAAAAGTTCATTGAATATTTATCTATCAAGTGAGAAAGTGATATATTGGTGAAATATGAGGTAGCGAAGTCTGAGGCAATGAACATAAGAAAAGGGAAAAGTCTACAAGAGCAAGAAGTGATGTTACTAGCTTTATGAGGTTATCCGCAGATTGCAGTGGAGCAAGGCACGGACATCCGCAAGTCGAAGTGGAGCAAGGCGCGAACATCCACAAGTCGCAGTGGAGCAAGGTGGGGACATCCGCAGGTTGATAGTTTACAATTCATGGATCTGTGAAAATGTCTTGAATGAAGATGTTATATTGTGTTTTTTAAAGATGATATGCACCAAGTTGGTCTGTGGTTTGAAATGATATGCTTCAGGTTTTCTTCATGAGTAAAGGTATGTTTTTTATGTCTTTGTTTGAGGCTTGTATCATGGATGGTTTGACACATTATTAAGGCATGTCTTGGAGGTCCTTTTGGTACATGATTTCATATGGTTGAGGTTCATGTCTTGGTGATATTGATACATGCTTGAGACATATCTTTGGTACTTGGTTTATGGATGTTATGGTTCATTGTTAGAGGCACATATTTGTGATATTGGCATATATTTGAGGCATATATTATGGTATGATACATGTGTTTGGTATGTTCTAGCACATGGTTTGGATACTTTATGTTGGGCATCTAGTTGAGAGATGTTCTTTGTGATATTGGCATATGATCTATGTGAGTACATCTGGTTTCATTGATGTTGAGTATAAGTGACAGATTGACAGTGACAGGTTGATGATGGTATATTAGTGACAGTAACAGTGATAGGTTGATGTATTAGTGTCAGTATCAGTGATAGTGACAGTGATATAGATACTGACATGGATAGTGATAGATTGGATGATAGGTTGATTATCAGTTACAAGTTGAGTGACAGTGACAATGATAGTGATGTAGATATTAACCTTGTACAATTATTTACTACAAACATATTTTCAATAAAAGAACAGAAAAGATACAATGGAAAATACACACATTACACAAATATTTTTCCTTGGAAACCCAAACCAGGAAAACCGACATCTTCTATATTCATCTCATCATTCATTGCTTACAATAAAATATACATATGGGATTCTGTAGCATCCAAAACCCTAATCCAATAACTCATATTAGTCAACAACCCTAATTCCTTAATCGAAAATAGAAAACCATCGGGGAAAAACCATGTGCCAAAAAACCACCCAAAAATGGACACGAAAGTTGGTAAAGAAAATTGGGGGTGCCTCCTGTGAATCGTCGTGCAGGGGAGCGTCCGCCCACCTGCAAACCCCCCAGAAAGGGGAGAGGATCCCCCCTGTGACCCCCTGGGAAAGGGAGCGCTTCACCCCCCTCTTACCCCCCTACACACCTGGTGCAATGTAAACACTAGTACTAGTCATGCAAAGAATATAACACATAGCCAACATGTGGCAGGTTGAGTCTACACTTATATTTCATGGCGGAAGGAAGGGGAAAGGAAAGGGGATTGTAGCCTCCTTCCAGTTGGTGCCATAGAATTCAAGGAGTCGTAGCTTACTTCAAGTTGGAGCCTGTAAACTAGAGGGTTGGAGTTTCCTTCTTGTTGGTGCCAAATAATTCAGGGAGTCATAGCTTCCTTTAGGTTGAACTGTAAACTAGGGGGTTGGAGCCTCCTTGTAGTTGTAGCTAGGGAATTCAGGGAGTTGAAGCTTCCTTCAAATTGGAACCTATAAATAGGGGGTTGGAGCCTCCTTCCAATTGGTGCTGGAGAATTTAGAAGTTGGTGTTTCCTATGAATGTAATATTTGATATATATAGAAAAGCATTATGTGGTTTTCTCCCATTTGGGTTTCCATGTAAATTCTGGTGTATTTTGTATCTATGGTTATTTATGCACCATTGATTGATATTGCTTATGATATATTGAATTTAATAATAAATGATATAATGTTGATAAAGTCAATATTCACATGTTGTGATTCAAAATGGTAAAAAATTATCAATACTGATTCATCCCCCACCCCCTCAGTATTCCGACAATTGGTATTAGAGAAAGTCCTTCAAAAAATAGTCTAATCACTCGAAGGAAGATCATGGAGTATGATAATATTGGAGTACCAATGTTTGATGGTCAAAATTATTCCTTCTGGAATAAAACGATGAAAACCTCTTTGCAGGCACATGGATTTGATGTCTGGCAATCATTAGTAGACAATTACACAACACTCTCTACTCCCCCAACCGAAAAGGATGGAAAGAAACTTAGTGAAAATAACTTGAAGGCTAGAGGCACCATTCTCAACAGTTTGGTTGATTAAATATTTGGGAAGCCGATGCATTGTGAGACTACGAAGTATCTTTGGGACAAACTTCAAAATATTTACGAAGGATATGCCAAAGTAAAGGGGGTCAAGCTTCAAACTTATAGAGGTAAGTTTTAACAACTGATAATGAAGGAAGATGAAGATATTGTAGCTTAATTTCTACGAGTTGATGAAATAGTAAATGTCATTAAAGGATTGGTAGAAGAAATTATAGAATCAATAATTGTTCAAAAGGTACCAATGTCTCTTCCAATGAGATTTGATCCTAAAATTTCATCCCTAGAGGAAAGAACACATATTTCCACGTTGAGCATGGATGAGCTACATAGGATACTTATTACTTATGAAATGAGGACAGAGCAAGATAATCCACCTAGGAAGGAAGAAACATTCAAGGCATCCAAGAAGAAAAAGGAGAATAAATATGAGCCAAAGTCAAAGCCAAGTTGTAGTTGTCGTGATGATACAGATGAAGATGAAGAAATATCCAACTTCTTAAGGAAGCTAAAGAGAGGAACTTGCAAGTACAAGGGTATGCTTCCTTTGATGTGCTTTAATTTTTGTAAAATTGGTCACTTTTCTTATGAATTCCCTTATGATAAAAAGTCATATAGTGATGAATAAGAATCTTTCGTGAAAGAAAAGAAAAGAAATATAAAAAGGGAGAAAAGAGAAGAGACAAAAATAAATTATTCAAGAAAAGTCTATATTCAAAAGAGGATAGATGCTCATCAGATGAGGATGATGATAGTGACAATGACTAATGAAATTTACTCTTTATGGATTTCAAAAATGATGAAGAGGATTATGAAGAATAAGATGAAGTAGATCTTGAAGCAAAACTGATCAATGCTTTAGACGAACTGAATAAATAAAGAAAGAAAAACAAGTTACTCAAGGGAGAATTAATCAAGCTAAAAGAGAGTTCTCAAACACCTAACTTTGAAGAAGATCAAAAAATTATTATGAACCTAAAAGTTCAAATTGAAGAATCCAGAAGGATTGAAGAAATACTCAAAAACAAGCACAAAGAAAAGGAGAAAGAGATGGATAGTTTAGAAACATAAATCATTTATATGAGGAAGGAACTTCATAAAAGAGACATGCAACAGGATATCACTAAAATACTGGATGAAATCATCAGTGCTTAAAGGCCATATCATGACATGTCTAGATTGGGATACAACCAATCATATGCAGAGAAGGGTTTGAGTTCTATGAATAAGAGGAAACTGAACAAAATACTTATGAAGAAGTCACCAGAGGATCCACCAAGAAGGAAGAATGCAAGCCTTCAAGTGAGAACAAATAGGAAGTCGAAGGAACTTAAAAATAATACTACAAAAGGAAGACATCGTCTATAAGACCTGGGATTCAGAATCAATAGTCATCCATGGAAATAAATCAAGAAGAAAACTATAGAAGAACAACACCATTAAGAAGATCTCCCAGGTATAAAACTATCTTTCTTGGTTAATATTATTTTTGTAACAATTTCAAGAACAAATCTATAAACTACAAAGCTTATCTAAGAGAAGAAAAAATTATGAAGGTCACTCTAGAATTAATCATCTCAGAAAACCTTATGGAGCATATAACAAAAACTACAACAGTTTTAGATCACTAGAAGATGAAGTAGAATACTACAAATGCAACAATTTTGGACATATGGTGATATATTTCAAATTTATCGTTCCCCGAAAGGGACCAAAGCAGGATTTCAACAGTCACTCAAAAGAACCATCAAGAATATGGAGAAGGAAGCATGATAAACTAAATGTTGAAGAATGTGCTATTTCTCTACAAGCTCAATGTAGAAGAAGTGACTAGTATGTTGAAAGTGGTTGTTCAAAGCAAATGATAGGTGATAAGAACAGATTCATAACTCTAAAGAAATAAAGAGATGGATCCATTTCGTTTGGCAGTGACAACTCAACCAAAATTATAGGAAAAGGCACAATCAAGCTTGGAAGTAAGAATGTCAATGCATAAAATTTCCTACTTGTTGAGAACATGAATCATAATCTACTAAGTGTGAGTCAAATGTGTGATCAAGGACATAGACTTATATTTGACTCAGATAAGTGTGAGATAAGGAAAGAAGGATCAAGCAAATTGGTAGCTACAACAGTAAGGACACCAAACAATATATACATCTTAAATGAGATTGGAAAGAAAAGATGTTGCTTGGGAAAGGAAAATGAAAGTTGGATTTGGCACCGAATAATGGGGCACATGAACTTTGACAATCTAGTCAAAATCAACAGAAAGGAAGCAATAAGAGAATGCTTGAAATTTCAAAACCATCCAGTGCTATGTGTAAGCATTACCTACATGGAAAAAAACAAGAAATTTTTTTGATCAAAGGAATACTCTACAACAAAGCCATTGGAAATTGTGCATACTAATCTTTGTGGGCCAATGAGAGAAAAAGGATTGAATGGCGAGCAATACTTCATGCAACTTATTGATGATTATAAAAGAATGATTGCATTTTGTTTTCTTAAGAAGAAATCAGAGGAATTTGAGAACTCCGGAATATACAAGGAGATGGTTGAAAATGAAATGGGTTTGAGAATTAAGTGCTTGAGATTAGACAATGGAGGTGAAGTCACATCAAAATAATTCATGGATTTCTGTGAAGAGCATGGAATAAAAAGGAAGCTCTCAGTAGCTAGGACACCTCAACAAAATGGAGTCATTGAAAGGAAGAAAAAAACTAGAACAAAGATGGCTAGAACGATGTTGAAATATTCAAAGTTGAGCAATATATTTTGGCTACAAAAAGTTCAGGTGATTGTTCATATCTTGAACAGAGGAATGGTCAAAAGTAACAATGAAAAAACCCCATATGAGTTATGAAAGGGAAGACTAGCAAACATAAATCATTTTAGAGTATTTGGAAGCAAATGCTACATAAAAAGAGAAGATGAAAGAGTTGGAAAATTTGATTCTTGAGTTGATAAAGACATATTGGCTGGATATTCAAGAAAAAGAAAGGCATACAAATTTTACAATATGGGACTCAACAAGATAGTGGAAAGAATAAATGTAAATATTAATGAAGCAGATGTGTTGAATATCAAAGAAGAAAGAAAAAATTCTAATGAACATGAAGCCAAAGAAGAACTAAAAGAAGAAGAGATATAAGAAGAAGAACAACAACAAAAAGAAGAGAAGAAGTTGGAATAAGAACAAGAAGAAAATGATCAACAAGAATTTCATATGCCTTCAAGGATACCTAGCTATCGGATTCAGAAGAATCATCCACTAGAACATATTATTAGAGATAGAAATGTAGGAATAGAAACCAGAGGAAGTAAAAGCACATGTACAATAGAACATAGATACGTTGCACTACTATCCACAATTGAACCTAGAAGCTTTGAGGAAACCAGTAATAATGAACATTGGGTCAAGGAAATGGAAAAATAATTGGATCAAATAGAGAAGAATGAAACATGGGAACTGGTTCCAAGACCAAAGAACAAAAATGTGATTGGTACAAAGTGGGTGTTTAGAAGCAAACTAAATGAAGAAGGAAAGGTAATCACAAACAAGGAAAGGTTAGTATGAAATGGACATGCTCAAGTTGAAGGAGTATATTTTGAAGAAAATTTTGCCCCAGTTGCTAGAATGGAAGAAATCAGACTAATCTTGGCCTATGCACGTTCCAAGAAAATCAAAGTATATCAGATAGATGTAAAATAAACATTTTGAAATGGTGAATTAGAATAAGAACTTCAAAGAAGTATAAATCTAACAACCAGAAGGGTTCCCACTGTCAAAAAAGGAAGATTATGTTTGTAGATTGAAGAAATATTTGTATGGATTCAAGAAAGCCCCTAAAGCCTGGTACTCAAGATTGGACAGTTATTTGCAACAAGAAGGATTCATAAAGGGTATTGTATATAGAAATCTCTATGTAAAGGTTGATAGGAACAACATACTTATCATTGTATTATATGTGGATGATATTATCTTTGGAAGTGATGAGGACAGGATGAGTAAGAAGTTTTTTCAAGATATGAAGAATGAGTTTGAAATGTCACTACTTGGTGAATTGACATTCTTTTTGGAACTTCAGATATCTCAGCTAGATGAAGGAATTTTCATTTCCCAAACCAAGTACATCAAAGAAATGTTGAAAAAGTTTGAAATGGAATATTACAAACTAGTAAGTACTCCTACGGTGACTAGTTGCAATTTGAGAAAAGATGATGAATCTAAAGAAGCAGATTAGAGACTCTATAAATCGATTATTGGTAATCTACTCTATGTGACATCCTCAATACCAGATTTAATGCGAGCAATTGGACATGTTGCAAGATTTCAAGCACCACTAAAGAAAACTCACATTCTAGTAGGAGAGAGGATATTCAAATATTTTAAAGGAACAACAGAGTTTAGAATGTGGTATCGAAAAGGAAATGAGCTAAAAATGGTCACATACACACATTCATATTAGGCAGGAAGTATTGATGATCAAACAAGTACTAACAGAGTAGCCTTCTATTTGGGTGATTTTCTGGTATCCTAGTTAAGTAAGAAATAATCCCCAATATCATTATCTACAACATAAGTAGAATATATTGCAAAAACAACATGTTATACTCAATTTATCTGAATGAAGAAAACCCTGCAAGATATACAAGTGAAGTATGATGATCCTATTTTGATATTTTGTGACAATATCAATGCTATAAGTATATCCAAGAATCCAATGATGCATTCCAAGATCAAACATATTTCGATCAAGTTTCACTTTCTATGGGAACAAGTTACAAAAAATAATATCAAGTTAGAGTACATTGGGATAGAGGAACAGATTGCAGACATCTTCAATAAACCTCTCCCGAGACATTTGAGTATCTTCGATAGAAACTTGGAGTAGTCTCTTCTCCTCAATGATCTATATGGAATTCCCGCAAAGAAGACAAGGGAAGAGAAATCATTTGTGAAGAAAAAGGAACCTTAATATGAATGTATTTTTATATATGTTAGTAGTATACATCATCAGGAAGCAGCAATGGAAAAAATTCATCGAAAGAGTGAAAGAACAAAATCATGAGAGAAGGTTTAGAAGCATATTCTCAGGGGGAGTTACCCTTTTCCATTGATGTCAAAGGGGGAGAAAAGAACATAAGCATGCATACAGGGACAACATTGGTCGCTAGAGGTGAATGAGTGTTTCCATCAATTCAAACGGGAGGGATTGATGAAAAATTGATTGTAATTGATGTAACCTTTAGAAGAATTGAAGCCTATAATTTTGGTCATGAGGCCTAAAGTTGACTGAGGAAAATTAGGTTGAAAACAATTACAAGTACATGCAAAACCCTCATTGATTCATAGTCCTAGTCATGTTGTTTCCAATGGTGGGTGGTACGCCATGTGGTTCTTCATGATTAAGGAGATATGTCCTCTTGAAGTTGGAAGCCATGAATAATGGTTAAGAAGCCCCTAAACAATTGGAAGAAAAAGTTACAAATAATTAATTAAAGGGTAAAATGGTTATAACAAAGAGTGTAGGTCGAACCTAAAGTAAAGAAAGGGACTTACTTGGACAAGTATAAATACACATCATAAGCCTCTCATTTACACATAAAAAAGTTCATTGAATATCTATATATCAAGTGAGAAAGTGATATATTGGAGAAATATGAGGTAGTGAAGTCCGAGGCAATGAAGGGAAGTGAAGGGAAAAGTATGCAAGAGAAAGAATCGATGTTACTAGATTTCTAAGGTTATTCATGAGTTGTTGTGGAGCAAGGTGAGGACATCTGTGGGTTGCAGTAGAGCAAGGTGTGGACATTTGTAGGTTGATAGTGCACAAGTCGCAGATCTTTGAAAAGTTCTTTAATGAAGAAGTTGTCAGGTGTTTGTTGAAAATGATATGAAAAAGGTTGGTCTATGGTCTGAAATGATATGCTTCATGTTTTCTTCATGAGTAAAGGTATGTCTTTTATGTGTGTTTTTTAGGATTGTATCATGGATGGTTTGGCACATTCTTAAGGAATGTATTGGAGGTCCTTTTGGCACATGATTGCATATGGTTGGGGTTCATTTCTTGGTGATATTGACACATTCTTCAGAGATATCCTTAGCACTTTGTTTACAGATGTTATGTTTCATTATTAGAGGAACATATTTTTGATATTGGCATACATTTGAGGCATATCTTATGGTATGATAAATACTTGTGGTATGTTCTAGCACATGGTTTGCATACTTGATGTTGGGAATCCAGTTGAGAGATGTTCTTGGTGATCTTGGCACATGATCTATGTGAGTGCATTTGGTTTCGTTGATGTTGAGTATCAATGATAAATTGACAGTGACAGGTTGATGATGGTATATCAATGAAAATGACAGTGATAGGTTGATGTATCAATGTCAGTATCAGTGATAGTGACAGTGACAGTGACAGAGACGGAGATAGTGACAGGGATGGTGACAGGTTAGATGAAAGGTTGATTAGCAGTGATAGGTTGATGTGACAGTGGTAGTGATAGTGATAGTTTGAGTCTACACTTATATTTCAGGGCGGAAGGAAGGGGAAAGGAAAGGGGGTCATATCATCCTTCTGGTTGGTGACAGAGAATTCAGGAAGTCATAGTTTCCTTCAGGTTGGAGCCTATAAACTAAGGGTTTTGATCCTCCTTCCAGTTGGTGAAAGAGAATTTGGGAAGTTGTAGCTTCCTTCAGGTTAGATCTTGTAAGATAGGGGGTTGGAGCCTTGTTCCAGTTGTAGCTAGAGAACTTAGGGAGTTGTAGCTTCATTCAGGTTGGAACCTTTAAACAAGAGCTCAGATCCTCCTTCGAGTTGGTGCTGGAGAATTTAGAAGCTGGTGCTTCCTATGAATGTAATCTTTGATATATCTAAGAAATCATTTCGTGGTTTTCTCCCATTTGGGTTTCCACATAAATTCTGGTGTTCTATATATCTATGGTTATTTATGCACTATTGATTGATACTACTCATGATATATTGAATTCAATAATAAATTATATATTGTTGATAAAGTTAATATTTATGTGTTGTGATTGAAATTGGTAAAAATTCCTCAATACTGATTCACCCCCCCTCTCAGTATTCCAACATGAATGAGCTACCATTTCACTAATTGTTGTTATAACCCTAAATTGCACCATACATGCATACCTGGCATCGGACCATCTTACTTGCTATTTTTGCCAAGCCATCACTGAAAGCTCTTCTTAAAAAAATTATTTTTGAAGATGTACATGGCCTGCATCACTACTGCCCACGTGTGTACACTTGCTGCACCACTACAACTTGTGTACGTATGATATCTGCACCAATACAACCCGTGTATACCCACAAAAGTTGTAAAAAATAAAAAGTTGCAAGGGGATACGGGCTTTTGGGTAGTTTCCTAACCAATTGACCGCCCATAGCCCATTACCCAACCGAATAACTATCTTTTTGTCAGATAAAAGAAGGTGTTGGGGTCCCATTCCTACAAGAAGAATGAAAGCAGTGAAACTTTTCCCATTTCATAATCCCCCCTTGCCCCAAGAATTTGCATCCACATTGTGAGTTTTGAGCTACAATTCCCTATTCTATCTTTTTTCCTCCATTACTAACCAAATCCATTTCCTACAGAGAGTTGAAGAGGAGAAAGATACATGAAAGTAGTTGGAGCTTGGTGAAGAGGAGCCCAGGACTGGGTTCAAGGAGCAGTCGCCGACCTCATTTTTTAAGTGAATTTGTGAGATTAATATAAAGAAGTACTTTTTTCGTCCCGTCATATGATGTCTTCAATATTTATGTTTGATTTACATTTTTGTTATGATGTCTAACCCACTAATTTATATATAGAATGCATGTTCATAGTTTCTTGTTTTTCTTTTGGTGAATGCAGGTCAGCCTTGGGAGGAGACTTGCAGTCAGGAAACATCCGAGCACAAAGGGATCGACACCAAATGCAGAGTTTAAGGTAAGACTATCGAATCCCTATACTTTTTACTTTATGCATGAATGTGGGGCACTGTTGGGATAGTTGTTAAAAGTAGGAGACTTTAGACGGTTAGCTCTGCCTGCACTTTAGAAACCTAATGTAGTCTGTAGGGGGGTTTTCCCACTATAGCAGAATTGGCGACCATATTGGGGAAATCTGTAGGAATTTTAGGGGAGTTTTGTTTTTGGGTGTCTTTAATTGGTTTGTTTACTATTTCTTGAGTTTTATGTAAGTTTCTATGTCTTTAAGGGATTCTAGTCTTTCATACCAGTACTCCCTGACTTGTCAGCTTGACTATTAGTTTTATTTTTAGAGAAGTTACAGAGGTGTACGCAGCCTACAGTGGGTCTGCACGCGTACATATGCACCCTACCTTTGGACAACGTGTGTACATACGCAGGCTGTTGAAGTGTCAGTAGCATGTCTGTGTCAGGAAAATCTTTTTCAAGAAGAGGCAGTCATCCTCTTCTCTGATTGAAGCCATACTTCTTAGGGGTTTTGTTGATCTAGTCCTGGTCTCTGTTTTTACAGTCTTTAGCCTAGGTTTAACGTCAGTTAGCTTTTTCTTTATCAATATTTCTTGTGTTTTCTTGGTTAGGGTTTGAGACAAGTTTGTGAGTCCTTTCTGATCAGCTTGTTTAGTATTGTGAGTGACTCTCTGCGAGCCGCAGTAGACCAGAAGTTAGTTTTTGGTCTCATCTTTTTTGCGTTTTTTCCCTTTACTTTCTTTGGAAGAAAAGAAAAAGAAGTTATTTCTAGTTTCTTATTTTGAATCATAAAAAAAAAAAAAGATTTATTACATTACTTGTCTGGAAAAAGAGTGCTTTCTTAAGTTCTTTATCTGAATACTTATAACACTAAGTAGCTCGTAGTCGAGCGAAATCTTGTTTTGGGTGTTTCTTTTAAAAATATCTTAGAAAAAAAAAAGTTAGTTGAAAAGTTGGTTAAAGAGTTTAAATTTGTAGATCTTTATTTGTCAAAAGAAGTAATTTTTTCTTTCAGTTTCATTGAATGCTCTTCTCTTTCGTCTCTTAAAAACAAACCACTGGTTTCACTACCGCCTCTTTGACTTAAAACAACCACTTAAAATTAACGATAAATTAAAATTTATTAGACTTTTTGTTTGTAGGGTCCATCAACTAGTCTAGGCTAGAGCCATGATTTAGGTTGGAGAGGAAATTCTTCAAGGCTATCAAACAAACATAGGAGTTTGTGCTAAGGAGTGTCAAAAAGTCTAGTAAATGTGGAAGTTATCCGGGACCCCCCTCTAACACAGGGGATAAACATGAGGTCGTGTGTGGAAAGGTAGCGGAGATAACCCCTCCAAAGTCGAACCAAGCATAGTGGGGAATGCATATAGAGGGCTTAACTTGGGATTCTATTGATTGCATTTTCCACAGAGCTTTGTGGGTCTTGAATCCATTCGAAGTCCTCAGTCGTCTTCTGAAAAACTTGCTTTCAATACCCTTGATAGGTTTCAGGCTTGATACCTTGCTCATTGCGATCCACCCGACTGTCGATTGTACCTGCCTGGTGACTGTTCACGCACTGGCAACCTAGTTGCCATTATTTTAGTGACTTACATAGGTGACTGCGGGAGTATACCATGGTACCTAGGGTAGAAATTGGGCCACACTTTGCAGAGTATACCCAAAGTGTGCTTCCGTATTCAAGTTGCACTTGCACTGGTAAGTTGCTCTATTATTAGCTGGTGTAACTGTTCTTCCAACTAGTTAGCGGCTTGATTTCTTTATCTCATAAGAACTTTTCTAGTGTGTGTTGGTTTTCAATGTTAGTAAAATCCCTAGTGTGTCATTGATTTTCTCACATAGTGGAAGATCAAGAGCCCCGCTAGTCACGGAGGATTTTGAGCCCGCCGTTGGTTGAAGTGGAGCCACCACTGCCACCGCTAAGGTGAATACTTGACCAGCAAGGGTCATTTGAGGTGACCGGGCAGTAGGAAACTGTACTTGAGCCATCCCTGAGAGGAGAAAATTTGAATTCAGAGGAGCCAACCATTTATGACCTTGGAGCGGAAGATGTTGGTCTGTATAACTCTTTGATCACTGAGCTATCTGTTCCTATCATTGTACAGGTTGTCCCTCCGTGGATAACATATCATGAGTGACAGATAGTGTTGCAAGCAGCGATGGAAGAAAATGTTGCTACTTCGTCTGGGAGTCCTCACACTCCCTCAACGACTGTCACCATAGGGGGCGTTCTGCCTCCTAACTCTCCCTCGCAAGTCCATACCACTATGCTCTCGACCACCTCTACCTTGAGCAGTGGTCTAATTCCGTCTATGGCGACAATCATCACTCCTTTCACCCAGAGTGCAACGGGCCCTCCGTTTTCATACGGGATGCTCAACTTTGATACAAACTCGGTCCTATCCTACTCCACCCTACATACCATGGGTATGGGGCCAGGGAGATCAAACACTCCTCTGCAAGGGTCCAGGGGGGGCACCTCATCCCCTTATAATGCTTTCCCTTATGGTGGGGGTCATATACCTCCGTTGTCTCCTTCGCTCGGCAGTGCTTCTCAGCAACCCGCCTGGTCGACCATGAACTACAACCTGTCCAGAGCAGGTAGTCAAGGACCTTCTTCTAACATCACATAGGTGGGTTCTTTGTCATTCTCTTTGTTCATCACATTTGGTAACAATGCATTCTTGTCAGTTATCATCTCGATCGAGGGCAACCTTGGTTTTGGACAACCAAATCCTGTGCAGGGTACTATTCCTACATAGGGGCAAATACCTCACAAGGACCTTGGAATTCTTGGTAGGGATCAATCCCCTCGTCAGGGATACCAATCGGGGGCAACTCCTTCCATGGTCAATGGAACCCTGGGCAAGGCTCTGTACCTATGCCCGTCGGATCGGTAGGGGGAAACCCTTTCCAGAATATTTGGAACACAACGTCAGGAGAAATCCCTTCTCATCCCTCAATGTCCAATTATAGGAGTCAACCGATGACGTCTCAACAAGCACAATATCCATACGCTGGCCACAACCATGGTTTTTACCAGAACCCTGGTTAGCAGCCTAACTTTTCCTAGCAACCTGGTGCCAGCCAAAATCCAGGCTCCTTTTTCCATGTACATAGTCAACAGCCCAAACTACCATTTCTAGCAACATTACATTTTCCAGACTTGACCAGGTTATTAAATGATCCAATCTCTCACGATTCGCGTTGGCCTCCCTTGTCGGCGAAGTTGCCCTCAGACATTCTAAAGTTAGAAGGTAATCCCAATGAAGATCTAGGCGATCATGTGACTACCTTTCACCTATGGCGCTCGTCCAACTCATTTAAAGACAACTCCATCCAGTTGTGTTTGTTTCAATGCACTCTTATCAGGAGTGTCGCAAAATGGTACATCGAGATTGACCGCTCAAGATACTCTACCTTTGGCAAATTGGCCATGGTTTTCTTGAACCATTTTCAATTACCTATGAGATACGATGCCGACATCGAATTATTGGTCAACTTTGAGCAAACAAAGGCTGACCATATCTCGAATCACATCCAAGAATGGCAGTGTAAGAAGAGTTTGATAAAGGTGCCAATACCACCAGATTTCATGCTAGAGTGGTTCATTAAGTCTTTGGTCCCTCAGTTATCCAAGGACGTCATGATGTCAGGAGTGTTTTCCAAGGAAGAAGCTATTATGAGAGCTCAACAACTAGAGATGATATACTCTCAGTCTGGTTTACTTTACAAAGTTTTTCCAGATGCACTGTGGTCTATACTTAACAAGACTAGATAGAAGTCTGGACCACATGCTGATGGTATTGTTGGTTTAGCGCAAACGAATCCCACTGATCAAATGTCAAACCAATTGCAACAATTGTCAATACAACAGATAGCGTCCAGCCAAATCCCTAGTTTGGTTGCTCCCCCTACTCAAATGTCGGATGTACATAGTGTGAAATCAACGAACCCGAAGGCCACCCAGCAGCCTGACGGAAAGAAGAAAAAGTGAAAGAAGGGTAACAGGGGTAAGAAACTTACCAACAATGCTGGCAAGGGAAACACAGAAAATAAGAAGTCGAAGTATCTATGTAACCTTTGCAAGGAGGACCATCCAACTCACTTGTGCCCTCGACTTGCGGAGGCCCAAAATCTATTGGCGTAGCAACAACCTACTGTGTTAACGAACCCATTTCTTCATGGGAAAAAATTTAACCCAAGCCTCTTCGAGCGTGGATGGGGGTAGTCAGGGACCCCCTCCATCTTCAAGTAATCCCTCATCCATGAATGTGCATATGTTGAAAGGTGATGCTCATATAGAAACTAGGACACATGACTACGGAATGCCAAGCACTTCTGAGAAAGGTAAAGAAGCTGAAAACCGATATGTTCCTCTCCAGATCAAGAAGACATTGGGAGAAACAATGACACACATCTCAAAAGGTGCATTCAAGAAAGATTCCCACAATCCAAATGTGAGGGCCACCCAGAACTACTCTATGGTGGAGGATTTGTCACAAATCCCTTGTGCAATGTCTACTTTGGAGGTCCTCCAAAGTTGTGCTTCCCAGAGAAAGGCTTTGTTAGTTGCCTTAGGATCCGCTAAGACTTGTAATCAGGGAACGATCATACTTGATACGACCGAATTAAAACCTCATCTCCCCTACCACATGGTGTTTCAGATAGTAGTGACTTACAACATGAAAACGTTTACGCGAAACATTTTCCACACGGTGGTCGATGAGGGTGCCTCGACATGCGTGATGTCGTTGGCGTGTTGGAAGGCCATTGGCCAACCCATTTTGTCTCCGTCACCTACTCTTATTACCATTTTCGATGGTCGTTCATTCCGACCACGTGGAATCGTTCCTTCTTTCGCTGTGCATCTAGGAGGAAAGACCGTGTGTGTCTGATTTGAAGTGGTCAATATGCCTCTCGACTACAATATATTGTTAGTAAGGAGTTGGACCTATACTATGCATGCAGTGGTCACGCCAGTTTTTCAGGTCTTGTTGTTTCCACATGAGGGCTGGATTGTGTCCATTGATCAGTTGTATTTCTCCCGTCCTGACCCTTCATCAAGGGCATCCACGGTCTCGATGATTGACAACCCTCATCCCGACGTCATCAAAATAATGATTGGTTTGTGCCCACCTTTGATGGGTAATTTCGATTACCCACCTCCAACTGGTGATGTCGAGTATATATCGGTTGTCCCCGACCAACCTAGGGCCAAAAATTTTCAAGTGTCATCATTCTGTACGACTTATTTTAACGATCCATGGACTCTTCCTTCCCCATTAGCCATGATGGAAGGGATAGGGCACCATGGCATGGCTATGCCCTTGTCCACGTTAGAAGTTGCGTACTCTATAGTCCAGCAAGCTTCCGCTGATCCCGATCCGAATCCCGCACAGGAGTTATATCTGGGTCTCGAGCCTATTTGGGCTCAAGGTTCCCTCACCGATACTAATTCTTTAGACTTAGTATTTCCCTCAGAAGAGGTGATTATTGAGGCAATGACTAGTCCGGACAGACCCTAGGATGATCTCCATCACAGATCTTATTTTCTCCTAGAGTTAAAAAGAATTGAGGCAGGTGAATTCACGTTGACTATGACTGGAGATAGGTCTTGTCATATCAATCCTTTGGCTACACATGTAGTTTACGCTGAAGGTAATATGGCAACCATAGCTGAAACTATACCTATAGATATATTTGGAACGCTTGGCGCCATGGAAAATGTTTTCGTCAGAGCGGACTTCTCCCCGGAGGAGATGTCAGGCATCGACCCACAAAGTGTCGAGCATGAGCAAGCTTTATTTTCTTTCAAGCTCCCTTTGAAGTTAGAAAGAAACATTCGATGAGACTGCATTTATGCTTTTTGGTCTCATTCGGATTAACTGAGAAAAGTAACCTCCTTGAGTCTTCTTTAATCCCTTTTCAGACTATATAAACATGAAAATATTGTCGAGCAATCGTTTTGCCCTTCACGCTTGCCAAACTAAAACTTGAAGGCATGTTTATCTAGCGGTAGTTTACCCCTTTTTCGGTCCGGATGGTCAACTGTATGAACAAAGGTATACTATAGGAACTTCAGTTCGCTAGAAGAGTATTCTCAAGTATAAGTTTAACCCTTTTTCGGGCTCGAGGGACTAAATTTACGAAAAATGAACCCCCATGGAGTCCATAGTTAAGCTATTTTTAGACTCCCTAAAAGTGAAAAGATTGTCGAGTGACCTTGTTCCTTCACACTCGTCGAACTGGTCCAAAAGAACATTCCCTACAGACTCCATAGTTAAGCTCTTTTCAGACTCCTTAAAATTGAAAAGATCGTCGAGTGACCTTGTTCTTTCACACTCGTTAATTGGTCCATAAAAACATCTACTAGCATGAGTTTACCCCTTTTTTTGACCTGTATATTAAGGAGGAAAAAGGTACACCTCGGGGGATTTGTCTTGCCGGGAGAGTTCTCCTCAACAAATTTCACTTTTTCGGGCTAGGGAGACTAAATCTAGAAAAAGGTAGTGAGTCCATAGTTAAGCTCTTTTCAGACTCCTTAAAATTGAAAAGATTGTTGAGTGATCTTATCTTTGTCACACTCGTTAAAATGGTTTTGAATAGATGTATTTTTAGAGCTAGTTTACCCCTTTTTCGAACTGACTAGACTACCTTCGAAAAAGGTACCCCAGTGGAGTCTTCTTTTACACTTTTTCAAATTCTCTAAAAATGAAAAACTGTCGAGATTACCTTCTCTGGGCTCGTAAAAATTACATTGAAGGAAGTTATCATTGTGTCTTATTAATCGAATTTGCATCCCTACGTCTTTGGCCTAATCCCAGCTCCATGTGGCTCTCAATTGAGCCTTTGAAGCATGCCTTATACGCAAGCCTTGTAGCACTTTGCCTTTGCGTCTTGACACCTTGACCCATGGAGGAATTTTCCCGAGTGTCCTTTTCCTGCACATGTCTCCTTGCTCTGAGCATCAGTGTGTTCCTTGTGCTTGGAACTAGTATGTTTGCGACACTTGTTCCTCCTTTTTAACGTAGCATTCTTTTATTCTTTTTCAAGCTTTCCAAAATTATTGAAAAAGACAAAAAAATCAAATATACCCAAAAACGAGGATGGGAAAAGTATTTTTTTTTTATGGCAACACAATGAGTCTCCCTTGGACAAATCACATCCTTCCATTTGTTCGTCAAGATCTGGGATTTAATATGACCTTAGGAAGTTGTTCTCGCTACATAGAGCTGTGTCCTCCTTCGTTTGGTTATTCTTCCAAACATATGGAGAGTTTGTGTTGCCTCCTGCATCATGAGCTTATGTGAATTCCATGCTGCCTGAGTCTCATCATTCATCGTGCTATTGTCCAAGGGAAGTTTTACCCAACTTGAGTCGGCCCTTCTACAGTTTGTCTCTTTCCCTCACGTCTAACCATCCTAAGTCCAATCAAGTCCTTGTTCGAAATCAATGAAGTCCTCTACCTGATCACCGGAATCCTCTTGTCTATTCCCGACGAGCCGTCGAAGACCTCTGGGTAGTGAATTCATACACTCACATTACACTCCTACCCGAGTTTTGAAGATCTTGAATTTGTTGCTCGAGCTTTGAAGGCCTCACCTCCATCCATCAGGCGTCATTAGCTTCTTGAAGATGGATACTATACATGTATATCTTTTGTATTGCTCGTGGCTACACTTTATATAGTTATATGACATGGATCTGCACTGTATTTGATTGGAAGCCATGATTTTATTTCATCCTGAGCATGGGTATGCCTGCCTCAGTGAGACAATTATTATTTTTGCAGATGGCACCTCCCGAGCTCTGGTCCCGGGCTCACTCGCTTCATACTTCGGTAAAGATTTGTAATGTATTTTGGCCATCAGATGCTTTTCTGACCTCACAGGGGGAATTTGTTATAACCCTAAATTTCACCATACATGCATACTTGGCATTAGGCCATCTTACTTTTTATTTTTGCCAAGTCATCATTGAAACCTCTACTTAAAAAACACTATTTTTGAAGATGTACGTGCCTTGCACCACTACTTCCCATGTGTGTACGCTTGATGCACCACTACAACTCATGTATATATGCTAGATGCACCAATACAACCTGCGTATACCCACAAAAGTTGCAAAAAATAAAAAGTTGCAAGGGGATACAGGATTTTGTGTAGTTTCCAAACCAATTGACTGCCCATAGCCCATCACCCAACCGAATAACTATCTTTTTGGCATACAAAAGAAGGTGTTGGAGTCCCATTCCTAAAATAAGCATGAAAGCAGTGAAACTCTGCCCATTTCATAATCCCCCCTTGCCCCAAGAATTTGTAGCCACATTGTGAGTTTTGAGCCAAAATTCTGTATTCTAGCCTTTTTCCTCCATTACTAGCCAAATCCATTTCCTAGAGAGAGCTCAAGAGGAGAAAGATACGTGGAAGCAGTTGGAGCTTGGTGAAGAGGAGCCTAGGACCAGGTTCAAGACGCAGTCGCCGACCTCATTTTGTAAGTGACTTTGTGAGATTAATACAAAGAAGTACTTTTTCCGTCCCGCCATATGATGTGTTCAATCTTTATGTTTGATTTGCATTTTTGTTATGATGTCTAACCCACTAATTCATATATAAAATGCATGTTCGTAGTTTCTTGTTCGTCTTTTGGTGAATGCAGGTCAGCCTTGGGAGGAGACTTGCAGTCGAGAAACAACCAAGTGCAAAGGGATCGACACCGGACGCGAAGTTTAAGGTAAGACTACTGGATCCCTATACTTTGTACTTTATGCATGAATGAGGGGTACTGTCGGGATAGTTGTTAAAAGTAGGAGACTTTAGATGGTTAGCTATGCCTGCACTTTAGAACCCTAGTGTATTATGTAGGGGGGTTTTCCCACTATAGCAACTGCAATAAGATGTTTTCTTTTAACTTCTACCGGCCATATTGTATAAAAAAAAATCATGAATCATCATAAAAAAAAATTAGGAAATGTTTATACAATATAGTATTTCAATGTGCTTCATTAAAAATAATGCATTGTAATGTCAAACATATATGAGAACTGAGGAATCAAACATATACTCACATCGGTCCATACTATTAGTCATTGCACATTGCTAACCCGTACACATATGATACAAAAATCAATATTATTTATTTTTTTGACCAATCTATGTTTTTCACAGATATATGCACCTCGATGTGCTTTTCTATAAAGTGGGCATCGGGTCTCTATCTCTGTATAATGTGCATCGGGGTGATTTTTGAGTACAGTGTGCACCGCATAATGCATAATTGTTTTTTTGTAATCAATGATAATGATAGGGTTGACAAGATTTAGGATCCAGTGCAATGAGTGGTACTATTACAATGGATACCAAACTCCCCATATACAACTAAATAAACCCTATAAAAATATATTTCTTAAAAAAATATGGGAGCCAAAAAAAACAACAAGAAAGCTACGACTTCCAATACCAAAGGTAACTATTAAACCCTTATATTTTTTTAACATGCATTGAAAATAGTTTGAATTAAATAGGGAAAGATTGAAATGATCAATAGAATGAAATCACATAACTGAAATTCCTTCTCTGCAGATTTGTATGTGCCCTACAGATCTCTTCCAAATTTGTCTCTTAAAAAAAATACAGCCATTCCAAATTCTTCCGTGGTAAATCTATCTTCCACAAATAATGCCTCTAAATTCTGCCAAAAACTGTAATAATCAATAGTGTTTTAATTTATAAACAAATACGTTTTGAAAAATGAAATTCCATCTCTTTTTTCGCTATGTTTTTTTAATTTGTATGTAAAAACACTTATTAAACTATATATTTAAAAAATCAAATTTGTCATCAAATCAATGCACCTCACCGATTAGTGCACCCTAGTGTGTATATACTAAAAATCGCATCGATACCAATTTTCAATTTTATTGACAAAATAGAAATGCAAACCTCTACTATTTACACATATTTTGGTTTGTGGAGGTTCTAATAGATGTAATGGTTTGGTGTGTTTCATAGTGGGGTGCACCGATGCGTTCTATATATATAAATGCACCAATGCGTTATAAAATAAATAAAAGCACTGATAAATTTTAATATCAAATCCATGCACATATTGATGATGGTTTTAGCTCAAATGCTAGGAAAATAAGGTTATAATATCAAATTCCCAATACTTTAGATTCCATCTCATTCCATATCGTCACAAGTTTGTCAACTTCTCCCATAATGTTTGAAGTAAGTATAGATTCTCTTTATAATTCATTTACCTGATTGAATTTATGTCATTTATGCACATGCGTTTGAATAACTTTTCATTGAATTTTGTAGGATAATAAATTGGGATCGAGTTCGGATGAGTAAGATATTCCACTAGTGCAAAAATTCTACAAGCTCTTATCTGGAGAAATATATAGCAGGAAAATGTTTGATGAAAATGGACAACTTATTTACTTTCCAAATGTAACATGCCATCTTCTAGTAACCTCCATCCCGGGTCAACGATATTACACCATGAATTGGATATATTTTATGACACATCGGTGGTATGTGGTTGTTCAAAATGTAAAGAGTTGAAGAAGAACCCTCGACATGTCACATTGTCTCATTATATTAATGACCGACTACACAAAGTTGATGGTCTAATACCTCCCATTGTTGTCAATAATCCAATAGGTGATATAGAAAAGACACATAGTAACACTTCCATATGATCCGTTTTTGAAAATTTGGAAGCGATATCAACTATGTTTTGTCCTAAATTGGCCAACCCATCTCCTTCTATTGAGCTAACACAGAGTTCTTATAGTGATCCAAATTATGATATAAATACTACCCAAAACATCACTACTAGGAGATAAAAAACGTTGTATGAACTAAGATAAAAAATGTCCAAGTACACACCAAAGTATGTTCAATCGTTGGAAGGTAGTGTTGAATTCCCTCTTCCTATCCAACTGCAAAGTAAATACCAACCTGTTGCAATTGAGATGTGTATGGTGCTTGGACATCGTCTATGCTTGTGCCTAATGTTGGAACTAGATTCTCTTTTTGTGGTAATAGTTATATGATTTTCAAGTCTAAAATAGATGTTGCAAATATTGGGTTGTTTGTCCTTTCACATGTCTCTGTTCCCTCCAAACAATCAGTGGCACTTATTCCATTTTGTGGTCCTCTTTATAGCTGGTATGATTACTTGAATATTGTCAAATAAAAACATAGCATTTCCAAGTATAGGTGCATGAATGGTTATGCTTCTAGAAACTTTAACAAGAAAAATCTGTTATATATCGATGGGCATCCACAAACTCATGGGAACATCACAGGTTTCATAAATAGTTACAGGGCCTCATTATTTATTGCAAATTTTTCCTTTGAGGAACACTCCATTGACAAAGAGTTCTTTATGAAAAGGAATGCATCCAAATTTGTTGTTGTGCATGCAATACACAATTTGTCTCCTAGTGACATGTTCTTAATAAACTATAACTTTTATATACCACCAACCACTCATCAAAAACACCTTGCATTAGGTATATCTTTAGACATACCCTTGGGGCATAAGAAAAATATGATTGAGTAATTGTATTTTTGGATTTTCAATGGAACTAATGTAAATGTATTACTTAATTAGACATTTGTTTTATAAAGTGGTTGGTTGCATGTTACAGTCATTACATTAAATATGGGGACTAAACTCCCTATAACTTCAACACATGGACTTTTGTTTATTTTATTTATTGAGTTTTCTTAATATTTTTTATATTTTTAAATATTAATATAAAACTGATTTAATTTAATATTATTTTAACCTTAACAAATTAATTAATTTCTTTACTAACGAAATAAAGTACTTACATTTCCTTATGAGGATATTCACAATTAGAAAGATCGATAATAACACCTATATTTCACTTGGTGGTGAAATATCCCATTTAGATGGGTCATGTGGTGGTTTTGTAGACTTGTTCATGGAACATGAGCTATACAAGCTTCATTTAGAACCTAATTCCCTCATTTTCCTTCTCCTACAATGGTGTATTCTCTGATACCCAACCCTCATGTGAAAAACCTCCTAAGAGTGTCTAAGAGATTCATTTAGGGTCCCAAGTCCTTTGACTTCCTACCCATACCATGATAAAGTCCCCCAAATCATCCCTTGAGTGAAAAACTCTTAACGACACTCATCTCCCAATCAGAGAACCAAAATCCTATGTATAGGTCTTAAGTTGTGTTTCAAGGCCTTTCTCCTAGCCCATAAGACTTAGAAGGTTCACATAGGGCATAAGATCCTTGTTTTCCTCACTAGGCCATGGTTAAGGGCTTGAGATCCATACCTGGTGCAAAAAACCTCCATGATGGCATTACTATCCCACTCAAAGACCATGTATTCTCTTTATAGGGCATATATGGAAATTCAAGGTTTAATTAGGGAGTAAAAAAATCATAGAGAATCATTTTTAAGGGATTAATAATGTTATTAAATGTGGCATTTAATTTAAAATAGCTGCATAACAAAATACAACCTTAAAAAGTGTATCCTATTTGTTAAAAGATTATTTTTTGATTCTTTTAAAAAACAAAAAAACATCTAGATAGACACAACAAAAGTGTATAACAACAAAGGTGTAGATCACTTCAAGATATTTGCAATTATCTAAAAATAAACACAAGTGGATATTGGGAAAACAAGTTGTGAGAAAATTGCAAATATTCTTTTTTTTGTCAAAATATTTATTTTTATATTAATTTGAAAACAAGAAAATACATATCAAAAAACATAGAAATTTAATAACATAAATGGTGTATATCTCTTCAAGCTATTTCCGAGTATGTAAATAATGCCAAAAATGGATGTTGGGATAAAATATTATAGACAAATTACTAAATTACTCTTGATACATTTAGGGGTGGAATTTTGTCATATAATATATATATATTTTTTGTTAAAAATAATGTGTTCCCATTATTAATGCATGCACATTTCTAAAGTGTGTGAATGCTTATTTTTAATTCCTATTTGAGAAACTTCATAGTAGTCTACATGGTATTTCAAAATGCATTAAGGGTATTTTAAAAGGAAAGTGTTCAGATTTTGAATAACATGTACATTTTCATGTAAGAGCATGTTCCCAATTTCCCTGTTGCCAATTTTTTAACCATCAACTTCATGCAGGAACCCTTTTTCTTGTTCCATAAACCACTTCATGATGTTTTCATAAGTTAAATTGACTATTGCAAGGTAACAAAACAAAGGTGTCAACATGAATGTTTGAGAACGAACACCAACATCATATGGCCTGAAAGATGTGTTTAGGACTCATGAGCCATGCATAGGATCCCAAACAACCCTACATGTCCTCTGAAGAGAATATTTTTGGAATAAGTATAATAATAGTGATGTTATAATGTTTTTCGCTCCATAAAAGGGTATTAGGGACCCTATACATGGCATGAGGAGGAACACCAATATAGGTCCTAAAATATGATTTAATGTCTCATTGGCCCTAGATATGGTCCCAAACCCACATACGACTTATAAAGGGAACATTTATCCCATGGATATGGTATGTGCACCATTATGAGTTTTTCCACACCAATGATGAGTTTGAAGCCCCTAGTCATGGTTGGAGGATGAAAAAACATGTCTTAGGGAATGAAGTAGGATTTTAGAATTCACGGGTCATCATGCATCGATTTTGAAACCATCACAGGGGACATTTATAATGACCCTTAGCCATTATAATCCTTGAACACTATGGATTTTATTAGGGCCTAATATGGACCAAATGTGAAAATTAATGTTGCTTCCCTTAAATTTGATGCTTTATGTATTATTCATGATTAAAAGGGCCCTATAATATCAAATAAACTCACAATGGGAATATGGAAAACACTACTTAGTTAAGGATCTCTTAGGATTAATTATGGAGGACAAATAATAGTTGTATATTAGTTATTTGATAAGACTTATGTATTAATAAAATGATTTTCATTACATGATTACAAAAAATATGAGAATGAATATTAGTAATTATAGAATTTACATAGAATACTAATGTCATAGCATGCATACACATCATGTAAAATTAAAACTTTTAGGAGGGAAAGTATCATATGTCCATATTATCTAATGAGTTTATGTCAGATTTTATTTTTTCCTTTAAAAAACATGGTGGAAGTTGGGACTCAATAAACCAATTAATTAAATCATCATTTACAAATCATTTGACATTGTGTTTCATATTGACCATATTTTTAAATAGTTTACACAGACCCATCTTTGAGGAAATTGCATGCATTTATAGATCTATTTCTATGGATTCAAAAAATATATTTTTATATGAATATTTTTATTCGATGAATTGCATGCATTTATAGATATATAATTTTATTGATTCCATATATATATAAAATTTATAAATATGTTATTACTTCTTATTATTTTAATATTTTCTATGTCATGTATCATAATTTAAAAACGCGTGTCTATGTTTTTGCAATAAAATTATTAATACAACCATTTTTTTTTTTTAAATTGAGATTTTCACCAACAAACTAAAAAAACCATGTTGATTCTATTAACACCTTCACTATTTTTTTTTATTATTAATATAAAGTGAGGTGCATTTTATAGTCTAATATGACACTTGGCATAAGTCATCCCAATATAATATTTGGAAAAAAAAACACATCCCAATATGGAAGATATTTGTACCATCACTACTCATAAATATAACAATTATAAATGTAATTATGAACGATTGTTATAATTTTATCAATAAAATAAATGAGAAAATAACATTTCATAAAAGATTTTTTCTTTGTAAACATGTTTAATCAACATACTTTATCTTGCTGGAAATTAAACAATTCACCTTGAAGAAGAATTAAACATTATACAAGATTAATAGTTATAAGTTTTTGCAATTACAATCCAAATTAAATGATTTCATAAAACTAAATTTAAACATTATATGACAACTCTAAATTCTAATGAATGATACATTTTAAATTTAATTAAAAAAAGTTTATCATTAGCGTACTTATAATACATTTTATAAATCAAAACAACAACCAACATCAACATGATTTGAAGAAACAAAATATATGTGTGTGCTATATTGTTTATAGTGCACCTATGCGATTGAAAGCACACCGGTGCGGTTGTTACATAAAAATGTATCGAGAAAAAAATTAATTCACAAAGTACATATGCAAAATTACACAATTAAAGTTTTGCGGAGGTTGTTCATTTTGGAAGCAATAACTCTTCAATGCCTCTCATAATTTAACGCATAGACTTGATCCTCTGTCACTTCCTCAATGCTCTTCCTCGCATCTCCTCCTTCGCGGGCTACACAAATTTCTCCAATATATTGTCCTCATCATTCCTGTAGCCATAATATGAATAGATGTCAATTCTCTTGTAAATCGCATACCTACACCTCTTCTTCTTCGTCTTGACGAGACTTATCCAATAACTCTTTTAGGATGGGGAGTAATTTCATAGCCCCAAATTATTTGTAACTGAGACCCTTTTTGGTGGCACCATGCACATCAACTTTGTTCCCTTCCATGTCTGTCATCTTGGCCCCTACTTTGGCATAATTAGGACTATGAATCTCTATGATTGGAGCTTCCTAATGCCCCTTTTCCTTGTTCAACAAGAAAGGTCCTTGTTGGATGTCTTAATTATAACACTGTGTCAATCTCAAGAATGACCTAAGGTCCATGTTGTATATTTAATAGAATTTAAGAAGCACATTTGGAAAAATAATCGATGATCCATAATCTTTTACAACACACCTTATCACTAAATATTGAGAATTCCCTTGGCCTTGACCTACTCATCCATGAAATCCTTACATGTGTACTTACTAAAAATATCATAATGTTTCTTCTTCTCCAAAAACATACACTCGGTCACTTTCTCATCCAAAAGGGGCACGTGGGAAACAAGCTCTCTCTCTCTCTCTGTTGTTGGTTTCCTTTTTACTACTCTTCCATTTCTTCCACCACATCCTCTTCTTCCTTGAATAGAAATGCATTAATGGCAACGACCTCCCCTCTCTTGATCGTCAACATGGCCTCCCTTTATATAGACTCAATCCTCTGCCACTCTCTCAATGCTTTGGCCCGCATGTCCTCCTATGCCGGTCACTCGATTTTCTCCAAGATATTGTTATTTTCATCCCCATTGCCATAATAACCAGTGTCAATTTGCTTATAAATTGCACACCTAAAACTTTTCTTCTTCACCTCAATGAAATTTTCAAATAGCTCTTTGAGGTCAAGGAGGAATTTCCCAATTACACTGCTATAATTTATTTCTGGAAAATGGCATGTTACAATCTTCCAACAACCAATTATACAAGTGCGGCAGGGAAATTCCTCACCAGTGTCAAAGAGATATTGTATATTCCCCACAAGGAAAAGGAGAGTAGGTCTATGTATGTGACCTACAAGTGAATTGATGCTAGTTATTATGGTGACAAGGATGATGAGAATGATATCTTGGTGGAAGTCAAGTAGCCTATGGAGGAGGAGATGCGGGCCAGAGCATTGAGGGAGTGGAAAAGGATTGAGTCTATAGAGAGGCAAGCCATATTGACGATTAAGAGAGAGGAGTTCATTTCCATTAAGGTGGTACTATTTGAGGAATATGAAGATGTGGTGGAAGAAATGGGAGAGTAGGACAAGGGAAACTAGCAACAAAGAGAGTGATATTTGGTTGCCCATGTTCCTCGTCTAGATGAGAAAGCAATCAAGTGCATGGTTGTAGAGAAGAAGAAGCATGATTAGCCTAGTAAGTACATGGGTGAGGAACTCATGGAGGAGCAAGTCGAGGCCAAGGAAATTCTTAATATTTAGAGATAGGCACATTGACAAAGCTTATGTATCATCAATTGTTTTCCCAAATGTGCTTCTTAACTTCTATTAAATATACAATATGGATCTTAGGTAATTCTTGAGGCTGACACAATGTTATAATTAAGACATCCATGAGGGTTCTTTTTTTTTCAACAAGGCAAAGGGGCATTGGGAAGCTTCGATCATAGAGCTTGGTAGTCCTAAGTATACTAAAGTAGGGGCCAAGATGATGAACTTAGAAGGGAACGTAATCGATGTTCTCGGTGCCACTGGAAAGGGCCCCGATTATGGATACTTCGGGGCTACAAAATTCATCCCCATCCTCAAAGAGATATTCGATAATCCTCCTCGAGGATAAAAACAGGAGGTGTAGGTATGTAATCTATGAGCGAATTTATGCCAATTCATATTACGACTACACGAATGACAAGGATGGTATCTTGGATAAATTTGAGCGAGTTGGAAAAGAGGAGATGTGAGGCAGAGCACTAAGGAAGTGGAAGAGGATCGATTCCATGCACTAAATCATGAGAGGTACCAAAAAGGGATCTATGTTTTTTCCACCGCAAAGAAAAACCTCCACAAAATTTAACTATGGAGGTTTGCATATGTAGTTTGTGAATTAATTTTTTTTTCTTCTGGCTGTTACCATTGTTATTGTTGCTAGTGTGCTTGGTAGACATATATGATTCACATAAAATCATTTTTAGGCACATATATATAGATAAAACAAATTTAAAATATAAAACACAAACATATATAACTAATTTGTATTTATCAAAAACTGGAATTAGTTTTTGTTTGCAAAAAATGGGAAAAAGTAACCGATGTTATTAACAAAAACATATGCACTATGTCTAGTGCTCCCTATCAGACATAAGGTATTGAAAAGAGGTGTGTTAAACATAACACACTGGTGCATAATTATTAGTCAAGCACTGATATCTATAATAACGCATTATGATATATATCCCATCAGTTAAGGGTTGTCATACAAAACAAACTGCGATGCCATTTTACATATGAATTGTGTAACTTGAGGTGATTAGTTCTACAGAATACATCGTTGTAGTAGAATTTGTTATGTTAAACCAAATAGTGCTCTTAGTTATATGAAAGGAACTGAATCTCTATGTTCCTTCAAGCATAAGACGCTTTTAACCAATGGTTTTTCTTTTCTTGACGCACCGTTAATGGGCACATTTTCAAAGATGCACTGCAATGATAAATTTTTAAAATATTTTTACCTATGCAACTCACTTAATCGCACTGATGTGTTTTGCGAACATAATGTATTGACTCTCCAATTTAGATTTGTATGCATTGATACCAGTGTGTTTGTATTATAATGCACTGGTAACAAGGCAACCCATAAAACGAACTGATATCGTAAATTATTATATGTTTTTTAATCATAGTGTTGTAGTACACATCACTGGTGCATTGTATTTATTTGACACACTGTGGAGGAAAAATTTTGTTTCAAAAAGTGGTGGGTGCATTCGATTAATAGAACACACCAGTGCATTTATTTCAATTGTCACACTTCCTAGCATCTTAGCAGTGCTTACCATAAGATGTATTGCACTGATAATTTGTGAAAATTTGGTCCGGTGTCATGTTCTATATGGTATCAATGCGTTTTTTGGACCTAGGCGCACTAACAAGTGAAATTGTTTTATATAAACTTAAGCAGTGTGATGTATTAATATAAATGCATAGGTGTTATCGTGCTATTGGAGCACCAACATTTTTTTTAACAATGCATTATGTTGTCAAGAGCACCGATCACAGGGCATCCACTGAAACTCCCCACAAAACTGATACATTTGGTTTAGACAAACACAACACCGAGCCAATTTTTATGGAATGTAAACATTGTGGTGTGCTTTCACTAATAGACATCACCGATGCGTGATAGTTTCCAGAGCAATGACATGATGTTTAGAGGTGAGTCGTATAGTATAACACACTGGTGCAATTTGTGTCAGTACGTGCATCACTACGTTATATTGATTTATTACAAATTAAGTAGTGCAATTTGTTACAAGAAATGCACCAATGCTACCATGTTATTGAAGCACCACCATTGTTTTTAACGATGCATTGTGAATCATATAGAACCAGAGATGGGGTGTCAAGGGAAATGCCCCACAATGCCAAATCGCTCAATATTTGTTCTAGTGATTTTTTGTTAATGGCACCAATGAATTTATTTAAAATGGTTGCATCGCTCAGTTATATTTCATGTGTCGTATTTGAAGTGGTGTGCTTCGTTAAAAGGAGCACACTGGTGTGCCTATGTTCGAAAAGCACCGACATGTTATTTACTAGGTGGTGTCCTTTATAAGACATTGGATCTAGGTCATTTAGGTCGAAGCACCCCTTAAGGTAAAAATTAGACGCACTGAAGGAAGTGTTTCTACTGCTTACTTTGAAGTTAGCATAGGATGCACCACACTAGGGTGAGATGAATCGAAACAACACACCGCATGGAGTCGAATGTTTCTTTGAAGAAACTCTCAAATTTCAAGATAAATTCAAATTGTAAACTAATGAAAATGGAAATGGGAAGGTAACAAAAATTACTTGGACTCTTATGTCCTAAGGAAGCATGGTTCCATCGTTGATGAGAAATAAAAAAATCGTGGTAGTTTCCAAAAATTGGAAATATTTGGAATATTGACCGATGGAGCTATCCAAATCATTGAGGAGCACTAGAAATAGGGCTTCCATGAAAACAGAGTAAGAACTAGTGATTTATTCAGATATTGGAAGCACGGGATGAGATGTCGCAATGAAAATAAATATGGTAATTTAATTTTATTTATCGATATTGTGATGTGCCATCAGACATTTTGTACACACCGGTACGTAAGATTTGATGGCACTGGTGTGCTTTGATCGGTGCTTCTTAATTTTTTTTATAACTTATGATGGTGTGTTTGAACATCTATGCATTGGTGCATTATGTTTTAGTTGAGCATAAGGGAAGATATACTATATAATCTTACGAAACAAAATTGTTTTCAAACAATTCCACCTGCTCGCGTCCGCTAATAACCTCTACTATGAACAATAGTAGTATGTTTGAAAATTTAAGCTTCAGTGTGGTATGTTTAGATGTGCACCGATGTGTATATACTTGAAAGGTGCACTAAAACAAACCTCCACAAAAACCTCTCGTTGCATTCCTTCGCTAACAACCTCCACTATAAATAGCTA
This sequence comes from Picea glauca, assembly GCA_000966675.3. NCBI lineage: Eukaryota > Viridiplantae > Streptophyta > Pinopsida > Pinales > Pinaceae > Picea > Picea glauca. The sequence goes on along the minus strand of JZKD02S0305361.1, from coordinate 263,458 downwards.
AGGGATCATTTTTTGGGGGAGGTTCCATAAAAAGATCTGCAAGAAGGTGTTCGTCTTGTAGTGTATAATTGCATCTGATTGGATAAGATCTTGTAGGAAACATGTTAATGGCCTAAGACCCAAAGGCATCTATTAAGAGTAAAATTCTTCCCCCTTACAAATCATCAACAAATTATTTCAGGTGGCTTGGTTTTCCTTGAATAACTATGTATGAGTTATCCCACATTATTAGATAGCATCCAATGATGGATATCCTCACTTTTGGCTGACAACTAAATTATGATAGGTTTTTCCATATTCAAGGGAAAAAAGAAGAAGAAAAGAATAAATTAATGTTATCATTGAGAAACAATTGAATTTCCATAATCCAATTAACTTGTGACCCAATCAATGGATGTCATGTGGAAATTGGAATAGCACACTATCATTCAATGTGTTAGTTTTGTTATCAAAAGTATTTCTAGAAGAGTTGGATTGGACTCTATTAGATAAGTATTTAATTCCTCCCCATGAGAGAGAGAGAGGATGATCGATGACATATTTTATTTTATTGAGTCCTTTTTTATTATTATAAATTTGGAGAATTTATCTTTCCATTGTTAGAGAAGTAAGTGTTTGGAAAATGTGGCTCAACAACAACCACTAGCCTCGACAACAATTCAAATCTCAGGTTAGTAAATTTTTGGTCTTGGGAAAGTAGATTTAAGGGCTTAAGATAAACATTGCATAAATAAACAATTATGAACAACGATATAGGGTTAGGCCACATGGTTTCATTAGTGAATCACATCTAAGATGACACATGGAAATAACTCCCCTGGCTCTTATATATTGGGCCAATCAAAGGGTACATGTGTATTCCTATAATTCTTGCATGCCATACATAGTGATGTTATCAATGACAATTGTGGGATGCCAAGGTCAATTAATCACTAACACATAACACAGTGACTTCAAGATGTCTTGTGGACAATTTGTTATGTATCTACCCTCATTATTACTCTCTAAAACCATCCAACTTGTAACACCCCAATTTTAATCCCCTAATCGTATGTAATTAATCATGATTAGTGATTGGCATGCCATGGCATACAAACATTGTAAAATGTATTGTTGTTTAAATGAAATATGCCAAAAAATTGACTGTGGGTGGAGTGTGCATACTGGCCATGATACCATGATAGAGATTAGTAAGAGGGAATAGAGGGGATTCATATATTAAAAGGATCCCAAGCTTCCTTGTTGAATTACTTCAAAGGAAATAGACATAGTTTCTCTTTGGCTTAAATCTAAAGCAATCATTAATGGTCCATGGTTGGGAAGTAGGGAAAGTACTCCCATCGTAAATGAATGGGAATGAATGTTGAATGGGAATGAATGTTGGAACATCCATGAAAAATCATGGATCACCCAAGCAACACTAAGAAGAACTTGAGAAGCTTCTGGGAGGAGGGAGAATGCATGGGTGAATGCTAAAGGAAGCCGGTTATGATTGGGAAGAGAGAAGGAAGATGAGGGTGCATGAGAGATGTGCAAAAAGAGAGAAGAATGAGAAGATATGAAGAAGAATGTTCTATGTTCCTATGTGAGGTAGATAATTCATGCTCATGTGAGGTAGAAAGATCATGTAAAAGAAGGCTAAGGAAATTTGGGGTTGCCATAACTCGTGAGTAGAAAAGTACTATTTGGGAAGAAATGTGGAGAATTCGATGAGTAAGAGAGAACAAAGGAAGAAACAGAGAGCCTAAGGAATCCACTGGTGGTATCATGGCCTTTAAAGGGGTGGCCTATGGTCAAAAGTGATAGAGTAGTAGATCTTACAATTGGGTGGAAAAGCGCTCACCCACAGTCAATTGGTTGGTTGACAACTTGTAACAGATAAGTGTTCACCATGCTTTGTGTATTGGAATGAAGGGCTTGTGCCTATATTTTCATTCATGAGCGTGTATGCCTATTTGAGGGGATTAATACATGTTTTATTTACAAGTCTTTATGCTTGTGCAATTATGGAACTATATGAATTGTGTATGCTTTGCAAATCTAAGTGTATGAATACGACATTTTTTTCTGAAGGATAAGAAATCCTCATACTTGTGTAATTAATGGAATTGTTTGGATTATTATGTAAGGAAATTGCATGGTTGTATTCCTATGCTTTCCTACATGCACAGTAGTATAACTATCATTTTTGGTTTTCCTGTGAAGGCAAACTAGCTTCAAAAGTTAAGAAACAAAATAATATATGTATATGTACCATGAGAATTCCCTGCTTTATTGGGTAAATGACCATATTGGTTAATGAATTCATGAAGAGGTAGTGAATAGAAGGAGTTTAGGTATCATACTCCTTGAATATTTAATATCATGCTCTTTAGATTATGTTTCTTGATTAGAAATGTTGTAAATGTATACAGTTGAAATCCCATTTCAGATAACGTGCATGGAATGTAGGATTATGAAATTTGCTATTTGTTGGGAAATATGAGGATGGGTTGTTTCCTTTAAATGTATAACCAAAGGACATGGGTTTCTTGATTAGAATCCTTAAGAATGGTAAGAATTTGAGGGAATATTTTATTCACCTAGAGAACTACTATTGATTTCCCCTTGAACCTTTGACAGAAACTCCTTATCACATAATTTCAAGTGTGTGGGTTGGTTGATCCCGTAGGGATTGAAGTCACTCTTGTATTTGATTGTTTCCATGCACTGAACTTGCAAAGTGATGAAGTAGAATTGTAGAACCTTGGGGTGTAACTGTGAGGGTGGAACCCTGAAGTGGGTACCTCGACTTTAGGGAACCCCTGTAATTGGAACTGTGGATAAATAGGATGTTCAAGCCTTGATAAGCTCATGGAGAAATTCCAGAAATTGTCTAAGTGTTGAGGTAGATCCTAGTAGTCCGAAGCAATATCAACCATCTTTGGAGAAGGTTTCGCAGGAAGATGATCACAAAGATAAGAATGTGGAGAAATTTAGAAAATTGACTAAGTGTTGGGGGTGAATCCTGACCATACATTATTAGTCTCGATGGATGTGGGTAGTTCATTTACCTTGGGATTTGTGTTATTCCATCATTTGATCGACCATCGGTGATAATATTTTAGTTCCATCGAAACTTTGAAAAAGTTGACCCAATTGACGTCAAATCTTTGCAAAAGGCTCGTGGTAAGTCATTGGTGCGATGGCAAACCTGACCATTGGCCATCGATGTTTTCCTTTTGGATTTCATCAATGGATTCATGTCAATTTTTCATTGCATTAGCATACAAGCTCTCGGTTCTTCCAATGCACAACATGCAATAGAAATCCCCAATCGCCAATGAAGGATGAAAGAGAGAAGAGAATGGCATGTTATGGTCGTATAGGACATGTGGTAGCATGTTGATGTGGTATGAAAATGGTAGTTTGTTGATGTGGCTAACATGTTGTAGTATAATGATGTGGCAGTGGTGTAGAATATAGGTGTTGATGTGGCTCAACATATGCGTCAGTGGTTTGAACTAACGTTCATTGGTGGGTTTTGGTTGATGTTCCATCGATGCTTTGAAATGTTTGACCAATCGAACATCGACACTTTATTAAGGTTGTTCATCAGGTCGATGATAAAAGGAAAATCCACATTAGCTAGCATTTGTGGAGGTAGATTCAAAGAAAATATTTGGCTAAGTGTCAAGGAAATATCTCAACCATCCATTGAAAAGAATGAGTTAATATCAACCATTCATGAAGAGGGACCAGGTCGAGTCCAGTTGAATTTTAGGTTTCAGAGAGATCCGTAAGTTTGGCCAGGGTGGATTTTTTGATAGGAGGAACCTGAATGCACAAGCTCAAATGGGTGTGATTCATCGATCTGTTGAAGAGATGTATCGAATAGATCTAAGTCGTTGATAATAAATCAAAGTCAATCCTGATCGTTAGAAATTATGTAGGTTGAGGATTCCAAGTGAATCTGGGTTGTTGGTTCAAACAATCGTTAGTCATCGGACCAGTCAAGGAACTTTTGATTGGAAGGATTCATTTGGAGGGTAAACTAGAGTCTTTTTTTCCAAGCAAGTGTGTCCAACTAGTTAGAGGTAGAACACCTTTGTAATTTGAATAGATCTAGACCACATATTGCATAGGATCATGTTCATTGGATCTGACAGACCTTAGGACCATTTGTTAACAGTGGTATAGTTTGGGGAGACCATAAGGATCTCGTCCACTGATTTGGCTCAACCGTATCTATTAGATATCGTGGTAGGCATGTTGTCACGGGATGTGGCCTATGGGAGGTTAATGTGTGCATTAAGTTCAGGAAGCCATAGAGGCAATTCCACAAGCCTTGCGGGTTGTGGGTCATAAGGAGTTTGGATGTGCAGCTCTTGCTGCCATCCCACGAAGTTGATTCCAACCGTTGTGTAGTGGGAAGGAGAGCTTCCGACAGTGTTGCGGGCTTGGGAGCCTAAAGGCTTGTGTATGATTTTTGTAGAATAGGACATGTCAGCCCAATGTTTGGGATAGGTTCACGTGTATTCCATTTGACTATTGACATCAACCAACACACATGGATGTAATGACATCATTGTGGGAAAATTCCCTAGGAAAACTTTGAAGGGAGATAAATTCTCACACGAAACTTGGATTTTATCATACTTATAGTTGTTGGAAAGATCTTTAAGTGAATAACCGAATTAGGAGATCAGATTTGGAATTGAAGGTATGTTTAAGGAAGGTAATTGAGAGGAAAGAAAAGATAAATTTTGACACCCCACTAGCCTAAGGAAGGGTTAGGGGGTTGGGTGTGTTACAAAGTGGTATAAGAGCATAGTTCAAACTCTAGGCCTAGATGGGCCAATGAACAATAACAAGATTTCTATATCAAGGCCAAGACAAATCTATTAAAAAAATTGTTTCTACATTAAAATGTTAAATTACCAACTGCACAAACATATTAAAAGAAGGACTGTGGACGAAACATTCTTTTCCAAATCCTTTACAAAATAAAATTATGTTGAGATAAGATGACCCTAACAAAGAATTTAATTATGTTGAGGAACACTAAGAATAGATTCATAAATGTGAATTGAAGCTGATATAGAGCCTTGAATTGGGGGATATTAAGAGCCACTGAAAGCCTCATCAAGGACTAATGATTTCAGTGCATGATTAGCTAACCGTGGAAATGTTTTTTAGAACTAAGAGGAACACAATGTACTGAAGGAAATGACAACATAATTGATAGTTTGGAATGGAAATAAACCTAAAGTATCATAAATGAGGAATCAAATGAGAGGAGGGGTATGGAAAACTTCTCCAAGCATGGTAGAGACAGAGAAAGTCTAGAGGATGAACTTTAGAGTTATGTGATTGATAAGCGAATCTTATTAGAACAAGTGGTTTAGGTATTGGACCTAAGACAACAAGGATAGATAATATAAGAAGGAATATTAATCCTAATGCAAGGACTAAGCTTACAGGGTTTAGGATAAAGTGCAGAGCCTCTTGCACTAGTAAATTTTGATTATACAAGGACTAAGACCTATATGAATAACTCCTTGTGTTCGAGGAATTGAGTAATTCCAATGATAAGGTTAACATTATATTTTTCATTTGGAAAGATGCTTGGATTGTTTATTTATTTCACAAGGGAGGTAATAAGATGCAAGAGTATAAGAGTGCCTAACTATTGAGTGAAGCAAAGTAGTGCACCCTCTAGAAAGCTTGGCTTGGGTGAGGAATTATGTAGATTTTATTTATGAGTTGGGACGTGGTTGATGTCAGATGGACCCAATACCTAGAAGGAAGAGGTCACTAGCTTGGAAGGCAGAGGTGACAGGTCCTTGTTAAATAGATTGAAGTAGAGCTACAAGGTTTAGGATCTTGTAGTATGCAGAGAAGTACAACTGAAGCTCAATGAAAGGGGACAATTAAGATGTTGACTAGTGAAGGACATTACCAAGCAATGCAACCATGAGAATGAGGTGGAATATATCAACTTACCTCCTTATATTTAAATTATTTTTCAGTTTTGAAAATACTATTGAATGCTACTGATTTAAAGCATGGAAAGCTAGAATGAATAGACACTAATAGGAAAAAAAATGAAATGATAGGTGCATAAAGACATGTTGCAAATTCATATGATAATGATGAGAATACACGTAATCTACATATAGACTTATTAAGAAGTGTGCTAACATAAACTATTATGATGAATATTTATGATCAATGATAATCCTGGGTAACCAGGAAGGGTTGTCAGCATGGATGACAATGCTAGGGATGTTATATATATCATTGTGAGGAGAAGGTTGTGGATAATGATATGTTGGTCCAGAATTTGGAAAAAAGAGTGCATGAACCTCCCCAAGACACTAATGGATTAGGTAGCACCCAATCTCAAAAGGAAAACCTTACAGGTAGGATTTGATATGCCCAAGTGGTAAAAGGGAAGGATTCTATTAATACAATTTAAGGATGTATAATTTAGTACTTGCTATGCATTGGGTAATTCCATGATTACCTAGTTGATTTTGATGTATGAAATTTTTTATAACAAGTGTACAAGAGTGATCTCTTGTTGATTGTTGTCATATGAAGAGGACAACATAATTATGAGAATCCTTGCGAGGCTTATGTTGGGCCCGAGATATGAACAATTTTATGAAATTTATTAGATACTTTTGCTGAATGTATATATGCGTTTTCATGTTTTGGAGAATTTTTTGAAGGGATTTTATGCCAAAACACTATGATCCACACCAGGTATGCATAATTAGTGTTTTATGATGATATTGAGTATGATTCAGTCTGATTTTATGTTTCCATAGATCTAATTCACATTTTTTGGTGTTACAGGGCATAATCGCAACATGTTTTTCCTTCTGGCACTTACTGCGGCACTCCATCCGGTACTCAATTCGGTACCCGGTCCGACACCCCGTCCAACACCCCGTCTTGCACAAAAATGATGGGTGATTTGGTGGTTACGATATTGGAGGTCAGTGATGGGCAAATCAGGCACATGGGTTTTGCTCGTGCTTGCCCCCTCCACCTACTGAACTCTTGACAACTCATTTTGGGTTGTTAAGCAGGGGGATTATTGGCTCACTCCATTTCAGCAGTTAGGGCACCATTAATGTAATTTATTGTTTTTAGAAGAGGTTCGACCCTCCAGTGGTCGACCTCTTGGTCTGTAAAGCTTATAAATACCACCATGGTGGCCATACAATAGTTAAGCAGTCAAAGAAATAGTGTGTTAGAGACAAATACAATTTTCCTCTGTTTTGCCATTTTCAATTGCGAGAATTATATAAAAATGCGTTTTTGAGTTTTAATGGTGAAATCGATTTCTTGAGTTCGTGGTGTGCATTTGAGAAGTGACCACGACTTGTTGGGGGGCCCACCAATAGTCTGGTAACTGTTCTATAAGTTTATTTATTAATTCCATAGCGTAGATGTCTTTTATCTCATTTCCTGTACATGAATTGCTATTTTGTTTCTTTGTCATATACTTTGTTGTTATAGTTTAACTGTGTAAGTTCTCTTTTGCGGGTTAGTATGAAGGCTTTTGTCAATATTCATTGATTTTGTAGTTAGTAGGAACAAGTTTGAAAACTTATACACTAACCCCGTGTGCGATTAAATATTAGATTATATGTTATTTATGGTTTTAAAATCAAGTTTAAAACAAAGTTTTGGAACAAAATTCTAGTTTATGTTTTCTTTAACGAGGCTTCGATGGATGGATAGTATTAGTTCTAGTTTTCAATTGTAGATTGTCTATTTAATTGTTATCTAGACTTTGCTTAACCAGTTATTAATTATTTTGATCATTAGTTTACTTTTTATATGCTAAGAATCATGTTTAATTTTTGTTTATAAGCATTTTCCCTTTTTGCAATTTGAGTTGTTGAAATAGGTCTAGCTTAGTTTTACTTTATGCAATTCCTTTCCTAGATTTAGGTTGCAAATCTAGTTTTTAGTTAATGATTAAATTTAGTTGTGAGTTTGCTTACATAGCATATAGTACAATTATAATCTCGTTATATTGTTGGTGGTTAATGCACGAGTAATAATCACATGAATATGCAAGGTAATTAACGTTGTTTCCCCGTAATGGCTAAGTTCTCACTGGATTGTTAAATTCACACCTTTCACTTTGACATTGAAATCAATATCAAATTTATACCTCTTGAATTATCTTTCATTGTCAAGTGCCATCGTGATATTATAAGACACCGGAGACATTCACACAACCATCAACACTATATTTGAGTTTTCATAGGTTAAAAGATAGTTTCTTGCTTTTGTAGATCAGAAGATAGTTTTATTGTTGTTGTAGGATAGACAGTCTTTTGCTTTGGTAGATTAAAGAGTAGTTGCTTATCATAGATTAAAGATTAGTTGTTAATTCTTCTTTCTTTCAATTAAGTAGATTTCCTTTTGTAAATTAGAAATAGTTGTATTAAGAATAGAGTTCTCTTGTCTCTTAGTTAGTTGCTTACTGAGTAGTCTTACTTAGTTTACTTGTTGTATAAGTTATCCTAAGGTAGTTAGATTGTTTACTTGCTTTAATAGGTTAACGCTTACTTGTCTATTCTTGCTTTGATAGTGTAGTTGCTTGTTTATTTACTTGCTTTCACATGATAGTTGTTTATTGAATTTAGGTAGGCTAGTTAAAGTAGTTTGTTATTTGCTTATTGTTATGCTTAAATAGTTGCTTTTGCTTATTGTTATGTTTGAACTAGTTTGATTCAAGAAGGATTTTCATTTGTTTTTCTATAACTATCTATTGATCCTTGGTTCAAAAGTACTTAGGTTACATAGTTTAAAGTTGCTTAGTAGGGTTTGCTCACTAGATAGATTTTCTTGAATAGATTAGCCCTTAGGTAGCCACTTCCTTAGTTAGGCTATACTACTACCAACCCTTCTACCTTAGCATATATTTTTCTACAACTCTAAGTTTACTTACCCCGGGTTGACAATTTAATTGAAGGTTTTTAGTGTGTTTTTAGTGCATATAGAACACCCATCATTTTTGGCGTTGTTGCCGAGGATTTGTCTCAAGGTAGGAAGTAGTTAGGAAATAGATCATTCCTAGGCCTTAGAATTAGATTGGTGGCGGGGGAACTTTAAGACGAGAGCTAAGAACCTGCGCATCTGCTATTGCAGGCTCTCCCAAACCCAATGGTAGTTTTTCCCTTTGTTTTTGTTTTCTTTCATGAATAGACCTAGGGATCCAAAAGGTAATTACATTAAGTCTAAATCATACCTTTCAACCAAAGTTCCTTCCGATCTTTTTGGGGAAAGGGATGTTCCACTTATACAATCCGTAGACTGATACCGAAAAACAGGAGCTAACTCAACTCAAAGAGCTAAAGTAGTCTCTGAAGAGACTAACATAGGGAGCACTATAGAACAAGAAATTGAAGCATCAATCATATTGGGATAGGAGGCAAGACCAATCGAGCCTTTCGTAGAACCAAACAATACAACCTTTGCTTTTACACCACCACCAGGAGATCCTAACTTTGAGGACATCATATACCCCTAAACAGATGAATATTTTGTTTGGTAGTTCAGCCAATGTAATTATTTCTCAGACTGACATAGAAACCTTGGCACCAATAGTCTCAACCGGCTCGAGTAGAGTCCCATACATCCAATCAGTAGGAAGACCTTTCCATCAAAGGGAAACCTTTTTCTCTTCAAAGATAAAACCACCTAGGTACTCTCTGTTTGGAAACCAAACCAACATGGATGATCAGGAGGATCATAACAATGTAAGACATGGGGAGGAAGAAGAAACTGGAAACCAAACCGAAACCACCTTTGGGTTTTCGATTTTGGACACCACTCCAAATGTCAACATGAAGATTATTCCTCTCTCAGCACTACCTACCTTTTATGGTAAAAACAATGAAGATCCAGACACCTTCCTATTTGAATTTGGCATCTTGTGTAGGAGCTACAACTACGTACAAGATGCCGAGAAACTAAAACTCTTTCCTGCCACCCTCAAAGACTCTCCACTAAGATGGTTCATGGGGTTGGGAGAATCGAGTATTAGGTCTTGGGAAGCCATGAACGACATCTTTCTTAAAAGGTACCAATACTACTTCAAGACCAAAGAGTCTCGTAATGACATCTTTAAAATCCAATAGTTAGAAGACGAGACCCTTGAAGATTATATGGAAAGATTTGGTTATATCTCCAAGAAGTCAAAATACCATGACCTCCCAAAGGATGCAATTAAGGCTCTTCTCCTTAAGGGAATTTCAGAAGAATATCTAAAGATGCTTAACTCGATGGCATCAGGTGACATCTCCCATAAACCATTTTCCAAAATATGTGAAATGTGTAAAAATTACTCAAGGAGTAGAGCCAAAATAGGAAAGAATGTTTGGGGCCCTTATAATAAAAACTTAAAACCAGTTAGTTCAGGTGGTATCACAATTTGGGACCCTCAATACCCTTTAATAGGTTCCCCTGCTTCAAGATTCCCCTTTTGAGTACATGTTTGGGGAAGAATTTCAAGAACAATTGGACCCATCCATTTTGTCTTAGACATCTTTTACCTTCGAGATAGATGAGTCTGCCATGTCTTATACTATGCCCTACGAGATTAGTCCAGGGAAAGTTTTACATATAAACTCCAGGCTAGATGCAGACCAACATAAAAAATTAGTAAGTATCCTTAAAAAACAATCAGGAGCATTTGCCTGGGAATACACTGACATGAAGGGTATACACCCTGACACATGCATCCATCACATATATACCCAGGGGAAAGTAACACCTGTTAGGCAACCCCAAAGAAGGATGAACCCAACACTCAAAGATATAGTCAAGGAGGAGATACAAAAGTTGTTAAATGTCAGATTTATTTATCCCATCTCCGATAGCAAGTGGGTATCATTGCTTGTAGTGGTTCCAAAGAAAGTGACCAGGAAATGGAGAATTTGTGTTGATTTCCGGGAACTCAACAAAGCCACTCTGAAAGATTACTTTCCTCTCCCTTTCATTGACCAAGTTCTAGATATCTTGTCTAGAAAGAAGTATTTTTCCTTTTTAGATGGGTAAAACGGGTACAATCATATTCTTATAACACCCGAGGACCAGGACAAGACTACCTTTACTTGTCCTTGGGGCACCTATGCTTATAGGGTCTTACCAATTGGATTGTGTAATTCTCCTGCCACATTTCAATGAACAGTACTAGGGATATTTATTGATCTTATTCATGATTGTGTGAAGGTTTACATGGATGACTTGATAGTTTATGGAAACACTTACCAGGAAGCCTTAGACAACTTAGAAAAATTCCTTATCAGATGCCAAAAAATGAACCTGTCTCTAAGTCATGAAAAATGTAAAATGTTGTTGATTGAGGGAGTGGTTCTAGAACATCATGTTTAATCTGAAGGGATAAAAGTTTATCCTGCAAAGATTGAGGTCATCATCAGACTTCCATCCCTTAAGACTCAGAAATAGGTGAGAACCTTTCTTGGACATGCTAGATATTACCGACAGTTTATTGAAAATTTTACAAAGATTGTTGCACCTATGTTTGGATTGTTAATAAAAGATGTTGATTTTGTTTGGACTGAGTAGTGTCAAACTACCTTTGAAACTATGATAGCTAAGCTGTCTGTGGCACCAGTTGTTAGAGGGCCCAATTGGACTCTCCCATTTCACATATCTACTAATGCCTCCGACACCGCAATAGGAGGCATATTAGGGTAGAAAGAGGACCAACAGTCCTATGCCATTTATTTTGTGAGCAAGAACTTGTCCCCTGCCAAGTTAAACTACACAGTCATTGAGAAGGAATTCTTGGCAGTTGTTCATGTTATTAACAAGTTTCACCATTACATTACAGGTTACAAAGTATTTTTACATACAGATCATTCCATCATTAGATTTCTCATGAATAAACCTATAAGTAATGGTCGAGTGACTAGGTGGCTCCTGTTATTGCAAGAATTTAATATCACTGTGCTTGACCAACCTGGAAAGTATAATGTAGTAGTTGATTTTCTTTCATGAATAAAAAAATGAGGATGATGATATCCCGGTAGATGATAGTTTCCCATATGAGCATCTTTTTTCCCTCTCTGTCAATACCCCATGGTTTACAGATATGGAAAACTATCTGGCTACTAGGAAGTTACGGTCTCATTTGTCACCTCATGAAAAGCATAAAATTATTACACAGAGTGCTAATTACTCTTAGGTTGGCCATGACCTTTTTCGCACAGGCACTGATTTGATTATTCGTAGATGTATTCGAGAAGACAAGGTGCCTAAAATACTATGAATTTGTCATGATGGACCATGTGGTGGCCATTTTTCTAACAAACAAACAACATATAAGGTGTTACATTCAGGTTACTATTGGCCTAGCATTTTCAAATATGTTGCCAAGTATGTGAGAAGTTGTGATAGTTGCCAAAGGATAGGAAGACCTACGCTAGCTGATGAAATGCCCTTGCATGCCCAAGTTATGATAGAACCCTTCGAAAAATGGGCCCTTGACTTTGTAGGAACAATTTCACCCATGTCCCGTAAGAAGAACTATATTTTGGTTTGTACGGACTATGTCACCAAGTGGGTAGAGGAAAAATACCTATTCAGGGCTACAAAGAAGTTTGTTTTCGAATTCATCTATGAAGACATCTTTACCCGCTTCGGTGTCCCTTAGGAAATTGTTACACACCAAGGCACTCAATTCACTTCCAAGATGATGAGAGAGATAACAAAGAAATATGGGATTAAACACTGTAAATATTCTCCATACCACCCGCAAGCCAATGGCCAGGTAGAATATACAAACAAAGTTCTGGAAGACATCTTCACCATTATTGTTTAATTACATCACCGGGATTGGGATGATAGGCTCCTAGAGGCTTTGTGGACATACCGAACCACCTGGAGAAATACCACTGGGCATACCCCTTATGAGCTAGTGTACGAGAAACAAGTACTTCTACCAATAGAATTCCAAGTAAGGACCTTCCGTATTGCCAAAAAATTACGATTGAACTTAGATGAGGCTCAGAATAAATGAGCCCTACAATTGAATGAGTTGGATGAAATCAGGCAAGATGCCATCCAATGAACGATATTAATCCAAAACTAGAGGAGCAAGTGGCATGACAAGTTTATTAAGAAGAAACACTTCCAACCTGGTGATTGGGATTTGTTGTTTGACTCTCGATTCAAAACCTTCAAAGGAAAACTCACCACCTAGTGGTTGGACCCTTACGAGGTACACACTGTATATGAAAATGGAGTTGTAAAAATCAAAACAATTGATGATGGACAAGTCTCCTTTGTAGTAAATGGACACCGACTCAAATTTTATCATAAGCCCATTTCCAAAGAGGATTTTCTATGGGTCATGTCAATTGACAAGGCATTGGCCTTATTAGATGGGGAAGTCCCCCTTTGTTCTTGAAAAGTCTTCTAAATTTTCTACTGTACATATATAAATAGTTTTTGAATTTTGTTAATAAGGCAATTCTATAGATTTCCGCAAGTATTTATTTCACTAGGAGTAGACAGTTTCAAGGAAATATAAAAGAAGGATTTTTCTTCAAAAACATTGTTACACTTGAATTTTGTGTCTGCTAAGCATCAAATGAATATTGACTTACTGTAATTAGCCATATTTTTGAAAAAGATTTTATTTTCTTAAGGCATTCCAAAGCAGTTGCTCTTGAAACTCTTCACCACTGTATAAGGAAGTGATACCATAACCATCAAGCTTAGAGGTCTCTCATACAGTTTTTCCAAGAAACCTGAGTAAGTGAGTAAAGTGTCTTTATCAAAGAGTAACAAGGAGGTATAATTAGCGGTTAGACATGGAAACATCACAATAACTACAAAAGAAGAAAGTGAGTTGAGCCTAGAGATACCTTTCTGTTCTTTCTCAATGGTACCATCCACTACACACTAAATAGCTTGATTATATCATATCTTTAGATTGGCCACGTCCGCTTAAGTACCCCTTACATTGGGACAATCACTAAGTAATATAAAGGAAAGTCATCCTCTAACATAAATACCATCCCAATTAAAAAAAAGTTGTTTTCAGAGTTGTCCCCCCATCTTCTTGCATAAATAAATCTTATACTAAAATCTTAAAAGATGGAGGGATAGTCTTTGAGGGCGTGAGAGGCTAACCCACTGGGATACTAAACAGGTCTGCTGGTAGCGGGTACCGGCCTGTGGTATGGCTAGGTAAACCTGCCAGAGTACTGAACAGGCTTGCTGGCAGCGAGACATTCTACCTAGTGAGGATGGTAATTTGACAAAAAATAAATAATAAATTTAGACTTGTCATGATGTACGAAATTACTTGCAGACAAAGCTGACATGAAGTATGTATGGTTGAGCTAAGGTTAATGAACTCCATAAATTTTCCATTGGGAACTAACTCTAAGACTATCTTGAAACTCTCTTGCTTACCTCTTCTTATCTATATATATGATCTCTTATCCGATAGGTGGGGCCATCTTCTAACCGTCTCTTCAGACCAATATGTGAAATTTATCTTTACACTTGACATACTATAAATCTTCGACTATTGTGGGAACTGATTGGTTTCCTATACTTTTGATTGTGAGGTGTCACAATACTTAGGTGTGGGGGAGGGGTTCATGAGATGACAAATGATCATTGTCTAGAGAAATAAATCTTTGCAATAATTTTTGTATTATTTCCATGATGCATGTTATTACATTAATAGTTATTTTATGTTTGAAGTGCTAAGCTCTTATGTGCTATAAATTGTTGAACATATACTTAACAGACTACTTTTATCGGTTTCTTTCTCATTACAAGATGTACATTGTAGGATTGACATTAGATGTCTTATGCTTGCTATAACCTGTTCATTGTAGGTTTGACATTACATGTCCTATGCAAGAGGATTGAGTGAGCATGGTGGAAAAATCAACAACAAAGGAGCATTTTGCCTCTACTCTTAACCACTGTGATTGTCAAAAACATGTCAATATCGCAGACTATCCATTACACGAGGTAAAAATATATTTAACACAAAGGTGTCATATGAGGTGCCAAACAAAGTGCCATATAAATTCACACACTAATAACTGTCCACAATTCCAGGTAACAGGGATTCCATGACATTTAATTGAATTGGTTGCAGGCAATTGAGAGTGAGGATGCAAACTTTAGATATGTTCATGATGAAATGTCCAAGTCAAAATACTTGGACATTGATCTAACTGTGAATCATTAAACTTGCCCCCAAAAATGTGCCTTCGAATTCAAAATTTCCCACACATGGAAGCTCGTGCACACATGTGTGCAACCAAATCCACCATAGGCGCATTCAAATACGGGTTGGATAACCTATTATCCAAATTCACCCTTGCCATTTTCCTTGCATTGTGTTAAGAAATCGAGCTCATCCTCTACCATTTCTTCCCATGTTCAAATCACGTTCGGCCCATGCTCAATTCACGCCATCCCTTGGCCTGATCGCACCCTCTCTTGGTTAATTTCACCTCTATCCATCTCTTCACCTCACTACAATGCCCAAGAGGTATGAACCCTCTTCCTATGCAGATCTTTTTTCCATTCCTGAATTTGCACAATGCAGAGAGGTGTTTTTGCGCACAGGCTAGGGGCGATTTTTATCTAGTTTGCAGGGCCACGATGATGGCATATCCATCCAATTTTCCCTCGGTTTCGATGGGAAGACGACGCACATGGGGTATATTACCTTTAGAGTCTCATAAGAGTCCATTGATTCATCCACAAAGCTTCCAAGAATGGGAGATAGATGGTTCAAAAACCACCAGCTATTGTGCTCAAGTTATAATAGGGTTTTTAAGCCCAAATTACAAAACATTTCAAGAGAAAAAGGATATTCTAAGGAATGGATAAAGGAGGAATTGATCAACCCTCTCATCATCATCACAAGGTTGATCACATGTGAAGGTAGATATTCCACTTTCAAAGCCATTCATTTCAGATTGCTAGCTCATTTTCAGTTCAACAAACCTTTGAATTTTCCCTTCTACTTTCTAAAGAGCTTGGAGAAGATTTCCTCTCAAGTGACGAAGAACATAACTAACCCCCACAACAACCTCTTTAACCATGGCTTAATCAAACTCCTTATTCTAGCCGAATTAGAGAAACAGAGGCAAACTTGGGATGCATTTATCTATCAATTTGCAAACCCTCACTTGAAAATTAAGACCAGCAAAAAGCCACTTGGCCTAAGGATTATCTCTCCATCCAAGCCCCACTCTCCAAGAAATCCAACCCCCCTTGCACAGACCATTTCTTTACTGGAACAATACAAAAATCTTGTTGACATCCCTGCTTCCTCATCGGGTAAGAAGACCAAGAGTAAAGATCAAAACAAGCCTATTGCTAACCCCTCAATCTCTCTTGATCCCACACCTAAAAAGATCTAAGAAGTGATTCAACAAGACCTTCTGATAGTTCCCACAAATAGGAGGGGATCTAATCGATTTGGTAAAGGACCCTTTCAAAAGAGTACCTGGAGCACAAGAAAAAAACCTTATGCAAAAACCCTGCCTGCTTCGGACCCTATCCAAGTGTCCTCCGATCTTGAGAGCCCTCACAAGAGACTTAGGGAAGTTTCTACAGATGGATTAGAGCCACAAAGAAAGACAAAATCAGAACCTACCTCTCCTTACCAATCCCCTATTACTCCTACTTCACCCATTCCTACTCTAGATCCTAAGAATGATAGATTGCCCACATCTCTCAAAGGATCTAAGCCTTCCTCCAAGATCATTGATTCTTCCCCAACCATTGAAAAGCTACAAAAAGAGAATCCTCAGCTCCTCCAACAGTTGGAATAAAGGAAGACAATAGACACACATCTTCATCATGATAATCCAGTCCTCCAAGCAAAGGTAAAATC
>JZKD02S0305361.1:218938-235834 GCA_000966675.3 Picea glauca | reverse complement strand
CCTTCAATTTTTTTTTACGGTTTTTGCATTCGTTTTTGGGATGTTTTTTGGCACATGGTTTTCATCGGTGGTTTTCTATTTCTAGTTAAGGAATTAGGGTTGTTTACCAATACAGATTATTGGATTAGGATTTTGGATGCTATAGGATCCTATATGTATATTTCACTGTAAAAAATATATAATGTAAATGAATATAGAATATGTTGGTTTTCTCGGTTTGGGTTTCCATGGGAAAACTCTATGTGTAATGTGTGTATTTTCCATCGTAGTTTTATGTTGTTTTATTGAAATCTATGTGTAATTTGTTTATTTTACATCATATCGTATATACAAGATGGGTTGCATCCTTTTAATTTATATTCAAAGGACATAGATTTCCTGATTAGAATCCCTAAGAATGGTAATAATTTGAGTGATGAGTTTATTCACCTAAAGAACTACTGTTGATTTCTCCTTGAAATTTTGATAGAAATACCTTAGCACATAGTTTTAAGTGTGTGGGTTTGTCGATCCTGTGGGGACTGAATTCACACCTGTATTTGATTTTTACCAGGAAAGAAACTTGTAGACTGACACAGGAGAAGTGTAGAACCTTAGGGTGGAACCTTGAAGTGGGAACCTGGACTTTAAGGAACCTATCTAATTGGAACCTTGGATAACTAGGTTATTCAAGCCTTGATAAGCTCATGGAGGAATTCCAGAAATTTCCTAAGTGTTGAGGTAGATCCTAGTTGTCCTTTGGCAATTTGGAAGCGATCTCATCAATTTGTAGAGAGGGTTTTGTGGGAATAGGATCATGAAGATAAGCCTATGGAGAAATTCATAAAATCAACTAGTTGTTGAGAGAAAATCTTGGTCATCCAGTGAAAATATCAATGAACAAGGGTCATTCATTTACCTAGGGATTTTCACTAGTACATCGATCGATCAACCATCGACGATAGCGTTTCAATTCCATCAACACTTGGAACGAGTTGACCCAATTGACATCAGAGCTTTGTAGAAGTATCGTGGTAAGTCATTGGTTCCATGGCCTAAACAACCATTAGCCATCGACACTTTATTTTTGGAGTGCATCAACGAATTTAGGTCGATTGTTAATCGCATAGGTAGACAATATTTTGAGTCTTCCAACATGCAACACGCAATATAAATCCCTAATCATTGATGAAATAGGAAAGAGATAAGAGGATGACGTGGCCTAGTCATATAGGACATGTGGGAGCATGCTAACATGGCATGACAATGGAAACTCGTTTATGTGGCTGGCACATGGAAGTAGAATGACATGGTAGTACCATAGCATATGGGTGTTAGCGTGGCTTAGGATTTGTTTCATTGATTTGAACTTACGTTTATCAATGGGTTTCAACCGATCTTCCATCAATGATTTGACCAGTTTGACCAATCA
This sequence comes from Picea glauca, assembly GCA_000966675.3. Taxonomy (NCBI): domain Eukaryota; kingdom Viridiplantae; phylum Streptophyta; class Pinopsida; order Pinales; family Pinaceae; genus Picea; species Picea glauca. The sequence goes on along the minus strand of JZKD02S0305361.1, from coordinate 234,423 downwards.
ACCATCGACACTTTCTTAAGTTTGTTCATTGACTCTATGAAAAGAGAAAATTCCATGTCATTTAGCATGTGTGCAGGTAGATCTGAAGACAAGATTTGGCTAAGTGTCGAGGAAAATATCTTGACCATCCATCAGAAAGAAGGAGTTAATCTCGACTCTTCATGAAGAGGGACCGGGTAAAGGACAGTTGGAGTTTGGGTTTCAGACAGATCGATGAGTTTGGCCTGGGTGGAGTTTCCAATAGGAGGAAACCGAATGCATGATCCCAAATGGGTGTGAGTCATCGATCTATTGAAGCACTGATCTGAATAGATTTGAGACATTGATTTGGCCATGTACCTTGTCCTTTAATAATTAGTTAGAGTCGATCGTGACCATTAACCGTTGTGTAGGTTGAGGATTGTGAGTGAATATGGGGCATTGGTTTGTGTGGGGCCCTTCATTTTTTATAAGAGAAGTTGTAGAAGTTATCAAGGAATTGGACAACCAATCAGGTGAAGGAAAATAGGTTTGAAAAGTGAAACAAAAAGATGTTTGAATAGAAAACAGTTTGGGGCTTGCGCAGAATCAGTTTTGGGACAATACAATTGGAACATAATCAACAAGAGAAGAGGGCCTACGGGTTCTCAAGGATAAGAAAACAATTGTATTTTAATATGGGCGGGTGTGTGAAGGATATAGGAGAAAAACAAGAAGCAAGAACTAGATCTGTACTCCAAAGCTAGATTGTAATTAGTAAAGGGAAGGTACTAGATTGATTACGATCAACTTTAGTATTATGTTGAGATTCTCTTACTTATATCTTCTATAATAAGTATGTTATATGATTAATGTAAAGTTGTGAAAGCATGTTGATCAAGACTTATGATATGATCAAAAGATAATGGAGATCAAATTTTAAAAGTTCCTAGTTTATAATACTTCTTGTATCTTTGGAATGTTATGTTGTTGTCTCTTATGCATTACACTTATTTATCATTTCTTGATGTTCTACACATATTTTTTCTCTTATATGAGTGTATGATGTGTTCAAGGATCTGAACTGAATAATCTATCTTGATCCATAATGGTAACAATATAGATGTCTGATAGATCTGTATAGCATTATTCTTACCCTTCCCTAAGTTATTTTGTCTCACTTACGCTTTGGGTGAGACTTATTTCCCTTTGGAAAGATGAAAATGTCAGCGCACTAGACTATATCAGTACCCTTTTGTTGGTAACCGGAAGAGGACCTTGGTCTGGTAACTTTTCGACAAAAAACTGGTTATGTTGTTGGGACGCTGACTTTACAAGGGAACCTGTAAGGAGAATGGTTCCTCGAATCCACAATTCTAATGTTCGACAATGGTGGGAATGTAATTGTGACGTGTTCATACTGAAGGAAGAGGAGTTATGAAATCTCAACTGGGACACCGCTAAGGATGTTTTCTTCTAATCGAAAAGATCAAGCGACCAATATGAGCTCTTCTTCGGATAATTCCTAGAAATTTTTTTATAGTGGGCCTACAAGAAGCACCGGAGTTCAAAGAATGGGTAAAATAAATCAATTCCTGGGATACATAGAGGCTAGCAGAGCTTAACTGAATGGATCACCAGATTACTCGAGCGGTGGATTTCTAGGTTGAACTGTCCCTGAAAGGCTACATGATCGAGTTTTTAGTGGAGAACCACCAATATTTTTCATGAGCCGAAAAAATATTCAAGAAAGGGGCATGGGTAAAATTGTTGAGGGAAATTCCCCTTTCGATCAAGGTATTTTTGGTGGAAGAAGGGATGCTAGTTGTTCACTCACGTGAGATAGTAGTCTAAACCCATGTGCTCAGGGTGGGGCGATCTTTGGGTAGGTTCATAAAATAATAAGGGGAATGGGTTCTTTGATAGATGGGGGAAGAGAAAACCACAAGAAGTGAGCGCTCCCTAAGGAGATCCTCCATAGTTGAGAAATGGTGGTGGGGAAAGGTAAAGAAAGCAATGAAGTAGTCTGAAGTATTGCAGAAAGAAGTCAGACTAGGAGGAATGAATGAAAGATAGTCAAAAGAGTTGTGGAAGATGAAAAGACAAGAAAGACTGACCATTCTAAGATTGAAGGAAAGAGAAGATTAGAAAGAAAAAAATCCCATGGAGAGAGGACAAGACTAGGAAGGGTTAGATGCAAGAGAGAACGAAGGACATCTGGATCTTGTGAAAGAAAGAGAAGATTCAGTCTCGATCTCAAGAGGAGTTGACCATTAAGTGGAGAAGCTTTCTCTGGTACAAGAAAATGAGACCCCCTAGATCAAAGAAACCCACCCATAAGTCAGTGGAAACAACCCTGAGTCACCCATCCCCCAAGATATTTTAATACCCTTGGTAAGATCAGTACCTCATGTTCATGCAAATCCTATTTTTTCAAAATCGGTCAGTTCAACAAGACCTACAATTGTAAACAATGGGAGGATAGTAGGGTGCCCTGGTAGATAGCAGCCAGGGCCATTAGGATTTATTTTGATAAAAACATGAACACCGACAATTGCTGGAAACACAGGAGGTTCGATCGTTCGATACCCATAGTTTTGGGGTAAAGGGGTTGAGGACATAGAACAACATTAGTTTATATGTGATTCCATATGGAGGTCCAGAGGGACCATGGATGTGAACAAGTTAGTGGAATTCCAGACTACCTTGAGGGGTCGCTCCCTCAAATGGTACATGAAGGATATTGAGCCTGGGGAGCAAGGATAGGCCTTTATCCTTAACCAGGTGCATCAAAAATTCATTGCTAAATTCAAGTTACCTCGGTCAGAATAGAAATCTCTCTCTAAGTTGCATGAGATTTATAAGAGAGAGGGGGAGTTCGCGTTGGAATAAAGTCATAAGTTTAAGGACGCTATTAGGAGATTGGTGCACCCAATTCATGAATACCATCAAAGGGAATGGTACATCCAAGGGTTTCTACCCTTGACATGAATCCCCTTGATGAAATAGAGAATAGCCACACTGATAGAGGATTTGGAACATTCAATGAAGATTGAATCCATGGTGGGATACCTAGGGAGCCTGAGGATAACTAGACCTTCGTTAGATTCACACATTTCCAACCTCCAAGGACAGATATCTACGTTCATGGAGAAGGTCCAGTAATTAACTCTAATCAAGCCAACACGACCTCAAGTTTGGTGTACTAGATGCTACACAGAGGGGCATATGGAAACTAAGTGTGTGTGGGTAAGAGGAATGGGCTACCCCCCTACAGGACCAACTGGAGGAGTTGTTCAGGTAGTGGAAAATTCGCCATTTCATGCACCGATTCAATACCATGCTTTCCCAAGCACCCAATATAATACATTGTGAGTTCTATGGGTCCACGACACATGCTACAAACCAATGTCAGGTATTATACTCACTTGCCGACAGACTGGGCCAAACTACATTAAGGATAAACAAAACACCCCAATGGCTAGGAAGAGGTTGGGGAAGCGGTGGTGCAAGAAGATTTAGAGGAGAGAGGACCAAAGGAAGTGGACCATGCCGATGTTACAATTGTGATGAACAAGTAAATATGGCGAGAGAATATACTCATCTGAGAGGGTCATGGTGTTCACATTGTAGAACTAATGGCCATGCAACTAAAGAGTTCCTAGATCAGATCGCAAAGTGGTAGGACCAGGTTCGGTAAAGAGGAGATAACTTCATAGGCTCGGAACCTAGGAGAGAAGTCTAAGAGAGGCTACCTAAAGTTGACATCATAACTCATGGAGGAACAAAAACTAGGGCAGATGCAGCCCAAGATTCAGAAAGAAACCCCCAAGGATGACAAGTATGATCATTTGAAACAAAAACTATTTTTCAAAGAAGTCGTAGAAATATTTAGAGGTAAATTTGCTCCAAAAATAAGGGAAAACCCTCCTAAATTCACCGTTCAACCCAAGACCGCTCAAGCTCCTGCCTCATCTCTCGCACCCGAAAATCATGTAAACTCGAGAATACCCCGTGAGAAATGTCAGGATATAATTAACCCCTCGTTTTAACTATTCTTTGGGTTCCTAGGAGATGACCGACTCTCTGATAAGTTGCAGAATACCTTGTACCTAATCTTGTAGGATGAGGGAACCCCGAAAACCACTATAGTCACCAAACTCCCCAAGAAGAATACCTAGAGGATACAAAGAAGGAAGGTATGAACAAGGAAAGAATTTAGGTTGGAAGCACAGTTAGGTGACTTTGAAATTAAATATGTTATGCTAGATTTAAGATCAAATGTCAATATCTTACCCAAAAGGACCGGGGAAGCTCTAGGGAAACCTCGGTTAGTCTATTCCCCCATCCAGCTGAGAATGGAAAATCAATACTGCACTTTTCTATTGGGAAGGATGGAATATGTGGAAATAGATGTTGCAAGAGTTAAAACGACTGTCAATTTTGAAGTGATTGAAATCATGGGAGATGAAAACCCCTATCCTTGTTATGGATTGACTAGGCCTATTAAAACTATGTTGTCATTGAATTAATCAGGGACACTATGACATTTGAGGTAGATGGAGTAAAGTAGTCCATCCCTTAGATCCATACATGGGACCTATATATACGGAGCTAGTAGATAATAACATGGAATCATAACTTCTCGACCAATTATACACCATAAAAACAGGGATGAGGCCAGATTACATCAACCCCATTGCAGATAGATCTGTAATTTGGAGGAGTATACAATCAGCTGAGGAGGACTCAAAACTAGATTTTGATAGTTGGTAGAAGAGTTCATACGAAATATTTTCAAGACGTTGTGAAAATATAAAGGAAATGAGATGGATTGGGACTGAGATGAGGAATCACCCAACATATGATGGTACTCCATATTTGAATAGCTTTCTCATTGATATAGATGAAAAAGTTACGCTAGAGAAAAGGATCTTGGTTTTGGATATAGATTTGAAGGATACCCCAGCCAAGTGGTGGGCCACTCACAGAGCTTCACTTCTGGATTGGGAGGACGCAAAGAGAGCTATCTGATACAGTTTCCTCATAAGTGATCAGGTGACAACATAGATGAACACATATTTGCATCAAGGAATGGCAAGTTGTGCAAGTACCCTCTAGGCTATGTGTTCACTTATTTTTACACTCATTATGTGTGATCCCAAAAACCTAGTACATAAATGAAGAGACCAGAATACAAATGAGCCATTTTCGAACACTAGAACACCAATTTTGCAGAGACTTCTCTTTTACAGATAGGAACCCTGAGCTTCACTTACTCCTTCAAATAATTTGGGAGATACATTTTACTAATGTTTGTAAGTCCAAATCAAGCCCAGTAGTATGTTCTGATCATGCCCATTTTATTCAGTCCAATCGAGACCACAACCCTGTCAAAATACTGGTAGCTTGCTGCAAAGTTGATAAAGACCTGGAAGAAACTAATGAAGTAGAAGAACTTAGGAACCTCAATATCAAAGAAACTGTAGGTACTAGGGAAATCCAATATACTACATCTAGTCATACTAGTATCACCTATACCCATCCTTTGAATTTGAATAATTTAAACATAGGGAGCAAAGAGAATCCTAAGATAACTTCTATAGGGGATTACTCGGATGAGCAAGCCATGAATGAAATCCAGAGTCTATTCCGGGAATATGAGGACTTGTTCCCAAAAATATTCTAAGAATTGAAAGGAATAAAAGGAACCATGGGGGAGATGAAGATCGAGATAAAACCTGACTCGAAACCTATGAATCACAAACCATATCGTCTCAATCCCAAGGTAAAATAAAATCTCAAAAGAGAAATAGACAAAATTCTTACGAAAGGACTAATATTTCCAATCGAAGAAGCAGAATGAGTTAGTCCCATAGTAATATCAAGGGAAAAGGGTATTGAGGACATTCAGGTCTATGTTGACTATAGGAGTCTAAATTTTGCATGTGTGCACGATCCATTTCCGACACCTTTCATCGATGAGATGTTATATCAGGTTGCAGGGAAAGAAGCATATTCATTTACAGATGGATTCTTAGGGTATCACCAGGTTAGAATTTCAAAGGACGAAAAGAATAAGACCACTTTTATAACTGAGTGGGGGTCATTCACATAAATATATGATTTCCTTTGGACTAAATATTTCCCTTGTGGTTTTCTCCAGGATTGGTATTGCAGCATTTTGTGACTTCATACACAGGTTCCTAGAATTCTACATGAATGACGAGACTATATGTAGTTTTTTGAAGGAGCATGTATGGCTACTCCGGTTGATGTTTGATAGATGTCATGAGTTACATATACCTCTAAACCTAAGGAAGTGCATTTTCTACGTACTGCACGACAACCTGCTAGGCCACCTTGTTTTTCGGGAAAGAGTCTTGGTGGATCTAGCTAAAGTTGCAGTTATCTTGAACATGCCACCACCTACAAGTGATAAACATTTACACAAGATTCTTGGAAATATAAGATACTACCATAGGTTCATTAGAAGATATGCCAATATCAAAGAACCATTGGATAAATTACTAAAGAAGTCCGAAGAATTTCGGTGGATGGTTAAGTGTGACAAGGCATTTGATGTACTCAAGGAAAAACTCAGTACTGCACCAACTCTTATATACCCCAACTGGGAAATTGAATTCCATGTACACGTGGATGCATCGGGTATTGCACTAGGAGCTATATTAGAGCAACCAAGAGAAGGGAATATGGACCACCCTATATACTTTTCTAGGAGAAAACTATCTCAAGTTGAACACAACTACACAACAACCGAAAGGGAAGGTTTGACCATGATTTATGCATTGCAAAAATTTCGACACTACTTACTAGGTTCTAATTTTAAGTTTTTCAATGGCCATTCTATGTTGAAATACCTTGTAAATAATCCTATCCTTGAAGGAAGGATTTGCAGGTGGCTCTTACTCTTTTAGGATTTTTCCTTCGAGGTAATTGTCAAACCTAGAAGATGTAATGTAGGACTAGATCGCCTATCAAGACTGGAATCAAAGGAAAGTAGACAAGTAGCGGACGAGAAAATCCCCAATGCAGACCTGCTCCAGATTGAAGCCATCTCGGACTATCTTAAAGAGATTACGCAGTACAGGGACCTACCCAAAGAATTATTCTGCAACCCAAAAGAGACACTTGGTGGTCCACATAGCAGATTACCAACTGATTGTAGGACAACTTAATAAGATGGGACTCAATAGAATTCTCAGAAGGTGTGTCCTAAACCATGAAAGGAAATATATCCTATGGGAATTCCACTGTAGATTTGTGGGAGGGCACATTGGAGGGAAAGCTACAACACAAAAGGTTATCCAAGCTGGATTATGGTGACCGACGTTAGTCAAAGCTGATAAATTTTATGCTAGATCGTGCGACATTTGTCAATGAGTAGGGAAGCCATCACGCAAATATGAACTACCTCTTCATCCGATTAGAGAATTGCAAGCCTTTGATAAGTGGGATGTTGACTTTATTTCACCAATCGACCCACCCGCAAGGCATTCAAAGGCCAGATATATCATTACCGCAATAGAGTATCTTATGCGGTGGGATAAAGTAGAAGCAATCCAGGATTGTTCAACAGATAAAGCTTCCAGATTTATATTTGAGAACATTATTTCCTAGTTTGGATGTCCTAGGAGACTGACTAGTGATCATAGGAGTGTTGGCCCTTGACCAAGTTTTGAGGAACAATTGGTCATATTTGATCGTTTTTGGGACTTTGACAGCCTGTCGAAGATGAAGTGCAAAGTGAAGCGGAGATTGCAGAAGCTAGACCCATTTTTGGGTCCTTTTTGGGTTTTTGGGAATATGTAATGGGAAAGGTATGTCAGCCTGTGGGTTTACCCACGCTTAGGGACACATTGTAATGTATAAATAAGTCGCTAGGGGATGTAAGAGCATGGCTATAAGCTAAGTGCTAGATCGACATCTATGTGATGTAGGCTGAGTGCTAGAGTGAATTGTAAGTGCTTTGTGTAGACTGTAAAAGGCTTGCAGAGCTAAGTGCAAGTTGTTGTAAGAGGTTATAGAAGGCTTTGTGCTGTAATGCAAGGGAGAAGGATCTAGCGAGCTGTGCAAATCTTCTGCCTTGTGCGCAGTAGTGTTTTTGGTGGCTCTGTGTTGTAATTGATTGAAGATGCTAATAAAGAAGAAGAGTTGTTGGACGTAGCCCCAGGGTGGGGGTGAACCACGTACATCTGTGTGTTATGCTCAGTGCTTCGACTTTATGTGTTTATCTTTGCTTTGCTAAGTGCTTTGATGTATTTAGATGGATTCACTTATGCTTTGTAGATATGTATGAATGTTAGATTGGACATATATGAATATGCTTAGTGTTGATCTATTGGATCTAATCTATTTTACTATTGCTAAGTGCTAAAATAATCTAGACCTAAGTGAATGTTGTGATGCTCTATTATGTCGGCGAAGTAGATCTAAGTGGAATATTGATGAATGATTGATGTTAAGTGCTCTGTAAGCAATATAATCATAGATATATGTCCTAGCTAAGGTTGCAGACACTTGATTCTTGCAACTACCCCTGCCTCTACCTCGGGTGAGACTTCATCTGCTTCGCAAGTGTTGTCGAAAGGGCTGGTAGTTAGGGTTTTGTTGGTGCATTGTTGTAGTGTTAAACCCTGGGTCTACCCCTGTGCCAACAAATGGTTTCGTTGCCAGGACCTGAAACTGTGATTGTTGGGAACTAAGGGAGAAGAAGCTTTGTGCAAAGATTCATCCTGAAACTGTGAAATCTCTATGTGTGGATATGTGCCCCAGTGCACAGTATTTTACTTGATCTGAAAATCTCTGTGTTGAAAAGGAAAGGCTAGATCTGAAGAAAAGAAGTGAGATCTGAACGCTTGGTGCTCTAAGAAAAGTAAAAGTGGTAGTTTCTTAAGAAAAGAGGTAAGATCTGTAAGCTCAGTGCTTCGATAAAGGTAAGAATAGTTAAAAGTTCTTAGATCTGAAAGCTTTGTGCTCTGTAGAAGTAAGAAAAGTGGAATTTTTTGTTTTTAGAGCATGGATCTAGGTATTTTTGATAGATTCTGTCCTAGCTTGAAAACTAGGGCTTTGATAGATGAAAGAATGTTTGATATGACTAGATCTGATAAGAATAATGATAGATATGTTATACCTATACATAGAAAGAATGTTTGGACTAACAAATGGATGAAAGATCCTAGAAAGAATTCTTTGTAGGCTAGCTACCATGATCCTAGTGCGCAGTACAAAAGAAGTTGGGGATCATTTAAGAGAAAGAGAGGATTAACCCTATGTTACAGTTGCATAAAACTAGGCCATCTAGCTAAGGAATGCCCTAGTGGGAAACCTAGTTGCCTCTGTTGTAAAGCCTTGGACCACGAAGTGTTGGATTGCCCTAGAATGATTGCTAATCTTGAAAGAATGAATCTAAATGAAGAAAACCCTAAGGCGGATCCATAAATAGTAGAACCCCAGAAAGAATCAGAGAAGATATTACTACAGATGAAAAACACCTTGAATGACCATCGACATGTTAGGTTATCAGAGGTATTTAACGAAAATGAATGCATCAAGGTAAGAATAGGAGACTTTGACATTGACTGTGTTATGGATGAGGAAACACAGGTGAATGTTATGACAGAAAGAACTTGGGAAGTTATAGGAAGGCTTGCTATGATCCCTTCATTAAGAGGAATAGGGTTATTCAGAGGAAAACTGGTAAAACTATGTGGAAGGCTCACTCAGATATCTATGAATGTCAATGGAACTTCGACAGAGGAAGATTTTGAGATTATAAAATTTATTGAGGACAACGCCCCATTTACTATGTTACTAGTAAAACCTTGGATTGAAAGAGATCAAGCTAGGAAGAAGGAAGAAAAGGTTTTAGAATAGCAGAGACAAGAGTTAAAAGATTTCATGACCAGAAGGATTGCGTAGTTGATTGAAGAACATGAGAACAAATCAAAGCTATTTGATACTAGAATCCCAAATGTCAAAGCTGCAAAAGTATTAGGGGACTCACAGAAGATTGGAGTATCTATCTCAGATATAGAAGAAGTAGTACCCCTGAGTCCTAGGAGAAAACCTCAGCAGTGCGAAGTGCCTATGACCAAGGAAAATAAGAATCAGAATGGGAAAAGAACTACTGAGACGAACCTCAATGGGAAAAAGGTTAGAAAGATGAGTAATAAGATGGCTAAGATTTAAAAGTTACAGCAGGTTCTAGAGGGTACCCCGCAGAAAGAAACTTTGCAAAATTGGAGCTTTGTCGGGATATTAGAACAACGACATGGGTCACTTCGCCAAGGCAAAGCAATATAGCCATTGGAGGCTAATATATCCGTTCGACTGCCACTCCGAACGGATCGAAAAACATTGATGGCTCATCACCAGACCATTAGAACATGCCATAACAGACAAAACAAGAGTTAATGAAGCCCCATATTCATTACAAATGATCCGTTAGAGAGTTACTTACTTATTCCATCACGCCATGCATGGAAGACACTTTTTCTAATTGTGAATTTAAGTCCGTAGACTACATGAATTGTGAATAGTGATTACTCCACTCTTACTCTCTACCCTATTATAGTACCTACGTTACTTTGAGAACCTGAGATATTGATCCTGAGCGAATATGTTTGACGAATTTAGCGCAACTGAAGAATCTGTAAGAGAGGTACTCGCTAGCCTCAGAGCCGAAAGAGTCATGTCGGAGAGAGGATTTTCTATAGGTTTACAGGCACCATCGATGAGAGGAGTGAAATCCTCCCCATCGACTGCTCAAGTAGGAACATCTCGAGCCGACACAGAAAGAAGAACCAAACATATAAATGATGTGGCCAACGCGAAGTTGGTTCCATCCATCCTACCTGCTTACATACCACCTCTGAGCGATGCGATCAACAGAGACAGTGTGCCTAGAGAATTTGAGTACACTTTAGTCACTGTGTACCTTCCAAAAGGGGTACGCGCAGTTTGCATAGACCAAGACAAAATTGTAGCATTGAATTTTAGTCCACCTTGCATAGTCCACTCTGCTCAACGTTATGAAGATACCGCACTTCGGCAGACACGAGTAGGTGAATTCTTGTGTGAAGCTGTTGCTAGCGAGTTACCATGGAGGATACTTATGGTTAAACCATCGCAAAATATTTAATCCAATGTTGATCAACTGGATCACCAGGCTTAGCATGCAGGGCCCTGATCCCCATGATTACTATCCTGGAAAGATGACAGATCGTGCTCTTGCTCAAAAGATCAAAGAAGCTTATGGAAATTTTGAGAAAGGTGTGTGAGGCTACAAGGTGGCTTCTATTGAAAATCGCACAGTGTGCCTCACCTGTCAACTGATCGCAGGGAAGTTGGTACGCAAGAATTGACCCACGCAAGTATCCGACTTTGTAGTCGACCTCGCAGGGAAGTGCACAGAGGGACTACAGATGAACTGGGCGATGTACCTGGTGAATCAACTAGAGATTGACCGCAAATATGCCCAGGATCAGGGGCATGAATTTCATTTTAGTTGGCTCTTGATACTTATAGCTTTTGTTGCATGGGAGCTACCGGAAGGTGCAACCTTCCCATACATCGACCCCTTTGAACCATTGGCCGCGAAGTTCAATACATTGTGGTACTCGAACAAAATGAACAAGCAATGGAAATCCAATGCTGTCTTCCATACCTACTTCACCAAGTTGAAGCTTGCCATCCATTCTGAGCCTCGCATGACCCCAAATACTTTACATAGGTTTTGATCTTTGATGAAGTTCAACATGGACCACCATTTCATATATATTATAGCACATGTTGATGAGCACAAGGAACAACTTCAGTCTTATTATAAGCTGACAGAAGAAGATCTGGAGGAGATCACCAAGGAATAGTTGGCGAACCTCCTTTTTTCAGCAGACCCCGTAGAAATGTCCAACATTGACAGCCCATAAGCTGTGCAGGATACACCTGGGACTAGTAAGACAAAGAAAACAAAGAAGATGAAGAAGGCTAAGGAAGTCTAGGATATAGACAACCTATCTGTGAGGATGACTTACATTACACTAGATCAAGGAGGTGATGGTGAAGATTTAGAATAAGTCGAACAAAAACCATAAGATGAAGTAGAAATCATAAACAAGAGGAAGGGTTCACCTCCAGAACCTTCCTCCCGGAAGAAATCGAAAGCACCTGTAACTAAGATGCAGACCATGCTCACTCCATATGACTTCAGTTTCCTCATTGCATCTATGAATGAAGCTATAGACGATATAACAAAAAAGAAGGAAGCTAAGAAAGAGACAATGTACAAAAGAATTGAGATCAAGCTCTAAGGAGTGCAGCAGACACTTCAGTCTAGCCGTGCAGTCTCCATTGCGCCCCTGCCAGAAGAAACAATAGAAGAGGGATATGAACCAGTGCAACTCCATAATATTGCTAACACAATCGAAGTACGCCTTTAGAAAGAACAGGAAGAAACAGCGCAGGCCACCCAAGCCTTAAAGAAAGCACAAGAGGAAATCATCGAACAATGTCGAGCTGTGCAACAAGAGAAGGACACTCTCCAAGCAAAATTTGAACAAGACAGAGCGAAGATCCAAAAAGAGAAAGAGCAGCTACTCGTGAAGAAGATAGGGATTGAAGAAGCAGTCAACATAGAATTTTTCTTTGTGACCATCTTAGAGCATAAGGAAAAAGATTCCATAGAATGCCAAGTGACAAATCTTGCTGAAGTTATTCAACAACTTCAACAAAGAGTCATGGAATTAGAGCTTTAGACCATACCAAGTACTCCATAAGAAGTGCACGACCAAGGAGAAATGTCTGCCTAGAGCACAGTAGAAAGGATTCAAGCACTCACTGAGGAATGCAAACAGTTAAGTAGCAGAAGTGCACAGATATATGAGAACCTAACCAAGAATCCAAAATTTCATAAATTGGATTCACAACTCCAGGAGGCGAAGCATGAAGCTGAAAAGATACAAGTACAGTTGAAGGCCCTATCACCCATAGAGAGAATGAAGCAGTATCACGAGAAGCACACCGCCCAGCAGGAGATCCATACAATCCAGAGAAAGGTAATGGAAGTAACTCAAAAAATTCAACCTGTGCAGGATAAGGCATGCCAGATATTTAAGAGATTGAGAGCCAAGGAACAGAGCTGGACCAGGTCATGAATTCAGCACAGCAATGCCTAGAAGGGACGGTGAATGACACACTCATCCAAGAGTTCGTCGAGCAAGAGGCCATGGCACTGCAGCAGGTCAAAGTAGCTTGATCCAAGCTCGAGGCATTCGAGGCAGAACTAATCAGACCTGAATGACTCGGGACGAGTCACAGGTGAGTTTTAGGGGCCTGTTGTCCCTTGACCAAGTTTTGAGGAACACTTCATCATATTTGACCTTTTTTGGGACTTCAATAGCTTGTCGAAGAAAAAGCGCAAAGCGAAGAGGAGATTGCGGAAGCTAGACCCCTTTTTGGGTCCTTTTTGGGTTTTTGGGAATATGTAATGGGAAAGGGATGTTGGCCCGTGGGTTTACCCACACTTAGGCCCAATTTTGTAATGTATAAATAAGTAGCTAGCCGATGTAAGAGCATGGCTATAATCTAAGTGCTAGATAGATATCTACGTGATGTAGGCTAAGTGCTAGAGTGAATTGTAAGTGATTTATGTAGATTGTAAAATGCTTACAGAGCTAAGTGCTTTAAGAGGTTATATAAGGCTTTGTGTTGTAACACAAGGGAGAAGGATCTAGCGAGCTGCACAGATCTTATGCCCTGTGTGCAGTAGTGTTTTTGGTGGCTCTATGCTGTAATTGATTGAAGATGCTAATAAAGAATAAGAGTTGGTGGACGTAGCCACAGGATGGGGGTGAACCACGTACATCTGTGTGTTATGCTTTGTGCTTCGACTTGATGTGTTTATCTCTACTTTGCTAAGTGCTTTGATGTATTTAGATGGATTCACTTATGCTTTGTAGATATGTATGAATGTTAGATTGGACATATATGAATATGCTTAGTGTCGATCTACCAGATCTAATATGTTTTACTATTTCTAAGTGATAAAATAACCTAGATCTAAGTGAATGATGTGATGCTCTGTTATGTCGGCAAAGTAGATCTAAGTGGAATATTGATGAATGATTGATGCTAAGTTCTCTGTAAGAGATATAATCACATATTTGTGTCCCAAATAAGGTTGCAGACACCTGAGTCTTGCAACCACCCCTACCTCTACCTCGGGTGAGACTTCATCTGATTCGCAGGTGTTGCCAAAAGGACCAGTAGTTAGGGTTTTTTTGGTGCGTTTTTGTATCATTGAACCCTGGGTCTACCCCTGTGCCAACAGGGAGCCACTTCATTAGAAGCGTAATTGCAACATTGACGACACAATTTATTATCCAACACCATAAGAGCATTCCTCATCATCCACAAGATAATGGCACAGTGGAGGCATTCAACAAGATTCTAGAAAGCAGACTAACAAAGGTATGATGTGGAAACAGGAAAGATCTGGATGATAGAGTTCCAATAGTCCTATGGGCTTATAGGACTACCACAAAGGAGTTGCACAAGTACACCCTATTTCAATTGTTCTATGGGAAGGAAGTTGTGGCACCTGTAGAGTTTATTACCCCTAGTTGAAAATGTCGATAATATCAGGAGGATGAGGCTTGGTACCGAAAGAAACAATCCCAGAAGAGCCCTATGATCCCAGGATTGAGGTAATCCTTGAACTTTATCTCACGGACATGACGTTGTTCCCAAAAATGAACATCGACGTGTTTTGCGATATGGACTATGGGTTGACAGGGGAGGTGTAGTTCTTCCCGAGGGTTGACTTTCTAAATCTATTCCACTTGATGATCGTTGGCCCTTGACCAATTTTTGAGGATCCTTGTTCATGTTTGACCTACGTTTGGGACTTCGACAACCTGTCAAAGGTGGAGCGCAAGTCAAAGCAAAGATCACGGGATCTCGACCCCTTTTTAGGGATTTTTTTTGTTTTGGGCTTATGTAATGGGTATGGGGATGTTGGCCCATGGGTTTACCCATGTTTAGGCCCTTTTTGTAATGTATAAATAGAAAGCTAGGTGATGTAGGAAGTAGTTCGATCTATGCATCTAAGAGAGGCTTGGTGCCATGCTAAGTGTTACACATTATTTTCATCATCCCTATGACCATTAATGATGTAAACCTATTTGTAGTCTTTAGAGGGGTCAGTGGCATGAGTTCCTGAAGGAAGAAGAGAGAAGAACTTTTCCTAAGAAAAGAAGTTGCATTTTCCCTTGTAAAAACCCTATAAAAAAGGAAGTTCGCAGGTTGCTATATAGGCAGGGTGTGAGAATGCCCGATTCTCGCAGGTTGCACCATAGATGGGTTGCGAGATGTTCGCAGGTTGCTCTATAGCTAGGGTGCGAGAATGCTTACACATGGGAAAAATGAGCGTTTTCTCGAATCTTCTAGAAGGAGAAACTTCCATGGTGAGGTGGCATCTGAATGGTTTGGATCTTACTCGCTTTCAT
>JZKD02S0305361.1:161112-211421 GCA_000966675.3 Picea glauca | reverse complement strand
ATGATAAATTCCTACTATGTGATTGCTAGCAAGGTCATGCGCTCCTAATATAAGGTTTAATGCACACTTGATGCCCTATTAGTGGTTGAATTCTGCGCAAATGGTGTAGTTTTCAATTGGTGTAGTTACTTGTTGAAGGAACTCCTCGTCGCTTGTGAGGAAGTTCAAGAGAAGGAAGGCCCCTTCACATATATATATCTACTTCTGGCCTTCAAAATGTTGAAGTGGAGGCCACCCATGGGCACACATTTAGCACCTATAGACAAAGGCTACCTCGCAAAGATGTTTGAAGCTTGGCATGCAAGGTCAGACTCAGAAAATATGGAGTTCAACAACACTGCGTTCCTAAAGTGGTACAATCAGTTGATTGATGCCACCCAAAGGATGGGTATACCCCAGGAGTTGTTGAACCTGCATACAAGGAACATCTCCTTTTCTCTGAATCGACATTAGACTTTTGTCTAGCCAAGGAATGCAAAGCCCTCGGACTTTCACACAAGGCCCCTACTGTTCTATTTGGACGAGGAAATACTAGACAAGGAGATCCTTTCTTGGCTAGGAGTTAAATGCACCATGCACAAGTCAGGCATGCATTACTCATTTCCACCATAATTTTTGAAGAAGAAGAGTCCAACAGAAGAAGCACGGTTGAGCTTCAACAAGGTAGAACGACCGCAGAAGTCACCAATAGCCTCAGACTCCAAGGAAGAGGAAGAACACCAACTGTAGAGGATAAAGAGGCATTTTCCAGGATGTCCCAATCTTTTGAATGAGGCCATATTATCAAGTAAGATTATTAACGAAATTTTATCTTCCGCCTTTATACAAGAGGTTCCAACCAAGAAGCCCAAAACCAGTGTGTCCCCGATAGTCAGCTCAACTAAACTCATCAACGGTCATCCTATATCAACTGTTCTACCTCACAACCAAGAAGCCACTCAAGAAGCCCATATTGTTATCCACATTATTGATGACCTTGAGACTCACCCCATTATACCTTCCACCATAATTACCGAGTAAGAACCATCGCCACCAACTACGGATACAATAGTCCCATTACCACACAATTCACCAGAACTCGTGCAACTCGATATTCCAGAAAAATTTCCCTCTTAAAAGAGCCAACCATCCACATTACCAGTACTTACCCAATTCCCACATGTCCCCTTCCCAAATACACAGTCTCCAAGACTAGAGAGCCTCATAGAAAACCCAAAGGATCAGAGAGGAACCCCTGAAGTTCCACCCATAATATAGGCAACGATGAAAAATGAGGTAGAGTCTCAAGAACTACAGGAGACTCAATCAGAATAAAGAATAGCCTCACTAAAATAATAGTTGGAACCCTTCCTTAAAGAACCACAACAGTTTTTAGAGTTGCTACAACTCTTCCTAGAGCAGACGAAAACTATCCCTTTTCTTTTGTTAGCCCTGAAGAATAAACTAGCCTAGTAGTTGTGAGTATCACTCCAAGGAGAAGAAGAAGTTGAGACTCCATTAGAGAAATCCATGGCTAGTTGGATTCCTTCAAATCAGACTCCCATTGGAGGCCATAGTCACATCCAAGGATCTCACTCAGCTACTGACACTACAACTAATAGGCTTGATCAGAGCCTCAACTGATCACTTTGAACAATGGATTCAGCAAGCCGAAACGCAAGATGAATTTTGGAGACCAGAAGGAATACTAGAACAGGCCAGACACAGGAATAATATTTGAAAATCTAGGCATAAGAGAAAATGGAGAGAATGAAGTGAAAGTTAACAAAGATCTAGATGACCTCTAGGAAAACGTCCCCTTAGATGCCAAAGTACAGTGCAACTGCAGAACAATAGGATTAGCTCGAGTTGGTTCAACAAGCATGGGAGGTACTAACAGATCAAGAAGAGGACCTTCAAATGTAGTTCGAGGGAATGAAGTTGAAGTCCGAGGCACTCCCCATGGAACTCCAACAACAGCTAGAAGGAGTTGTCCTAGAAGGAAACAATGCCAGAGACTTGTTGCATAAAAATATCATTGAATATATTATCATATTCAAGGAAGTCATTGATTGGATGGGTGTTATAACTCGCCGCAACCAGGCACTGGAAGAATTGTGCACCAAAATCCAGAACCTCAATGAAGAAGAAGCAAAAACACATGATCCTTTGGAACAACAAGCAATATTTGAGGAAATGCAGCAAGCCGACAACTCTCTAAATGCTCTATTTGAAGCTCAAACAGTAGCAAATAAGGAACTAAGATCCTTCAGGCCTGTTTTTCAAACTCCATACCTCCAGATGCACCAGGTTGAAACATTAGTAGATGCAGAATGGAATGCCCTCATTGCATCCAAGCTGAAGGAGTTCAGCTTCATCGCAACACAAAAATTCATTGTAGAAGCCTCATTTGTTTCTAGAAAATGGCAAGACAAACTTTAACAGCTCCAGGAGATTAGAGAGAAATCTCTCGAGATAGTGCTAGAGTTTGCCCCTTCGTTTGAAGGATCCAAGGAGGAAGAAAGTGAAACCCATGAAGGACAACACTTCGAATCAAATAACATAGAAGAACCAAATACTTAACTCAGGCTAAGTCAAGGATTGTGGTTAGGGCCTGTTGGGCCCTTTGTTTTTTATAAGAGAAGTCTCAAAATTTATCAAGGAGTTGGAAAATCAATCAAGAGAAGAAAAAGAGGGATGAAAAGTGCAATCGAAAGATGTTAGAATAGAAAATAGTCCAGGGCTAGTGTAGAATCAGTTTTGAGACAATATAGTTGGAACAAAATCAAGAAGTAAAGAGGGCCTACGAGTTCTCAAGGAGAAGAAAATGATTGTATTGTAATATGGGCGGGTGTGTGAAGGATAGAGGAGAGAAACAAGAGGAAAGAACTATATATGTACTTCATAGCTATAATATAATTAGCAAGGGGAAGGGACTAGACTAATTACGATCAACTTTAGTATTATATTGAGATGCGCTTATTGATATTTTCTACAATAAGTATGTTAGATGATTAATGTAAAGCTGTGAATGCATGTTGATCAAGACTTCTGATATGATCGAAAGATAATGGAGATCAAATTTTAAAAGTTACGGGTTTATATTACTTCATGTATCTCTCGAATGTTATGTTTCTTTCTCTAATGCATTACACTTCTTTATCATTTCTTGATGTTCTACACAACTCCGTTCTCTCGTATTAATGTATGATGTGTTAACGGATTTGAACATAATAATCTATCTATCTTTAGAATGGTAACAATATAGATTTTTTATAGATCTGTATAGCATTCTTCTTACCCTTCCCTAAGTTTTTTTGTCTCGATTGCGCTTCGGGTGAGATTTCTTTCCTTTTGGAAAGATGAAAATTCCAGCGCAGTAGACTACATCAATACCTTTTTTTTGGTAACCTGAAGAGCACCCTGGTCTGATAACTTTGCACCAATATTTTGGACGACCATCAGTCGTTGGATCAGGTAGGTAACTTCTAATAATAAGGATTCATTCAAAGGGTCAATTGGAGTATTTTTTATGAGCAAGTGCATCCGCCTGGTTAAAGGTTGTGCACCTTTGTAATCCGAGTAGATATGGACCACATATCACAGAGGATCTTGTTCATTGGATCTGTCAGACCTCGAGAGAATCCATTAAATTTGGTGTGGTTTGGCGAGACTGCAAGGATCTCGTCCATTGATTTGGCTCAATCATAGTTTTTAGATATCATAGAGTCCATGTTTCCCCAGGTTGTGGCGTATAGGAGGTTCATGTGTGTGTTAAGTTTGAGAATCCATGGACATGAGGCCACAAGACTTGTAGGTTGCGGGTCACGGGGAGTTTGGATGTGCATGATTCCATCCCATATATTTGATTTCGATCCCAGTGTTGTGAGAAGAAGAGCTTCTACCAGTGTTATGGGCTTGGAAGCCAGAAGGATTGTGTCTGATTGTTGCAGAATATGTGTTAGCCCTTGACCAAGTTTTGGGAGATTCTTGGTCATGTTGACCTATTTTGGGACTTCAACAGCCTGTCGAAGGAGGATCACAAGACGAAGTGGAGATCACGGGATCTTGGCTCCTTTTTTGGTTTTTGGGATTATGTAACAAGATTGGGATGTCAGCCCATGGGTTTACCCATGCTTAGGCCTATTTTGTAATGTATAAATAAATGTCTAGGCAATGTAAGGATAGAGGCATCTATGTGATGTTAGACTGATAGGTTGATGAGATAAGTGCTAGATCTATGTGATTAAAGGATTGTAATTTCTTTGTGCCTATGTGAGACTTGCAGACCTAAGTGAAAGTTGTTGTAAGAGGTTGTGGAAGACTGTGTTCTTCGATCTACTCATGGAAGGAGGATCTAGCGAGTTGTTCAGATCTCCTGTCCTAGGCGGAGTAAGGTTTTGATGGCTCTGTGCTTGTAACCAGTTGACTGAAGACAATAAATAAGGAGAGTTGGTGAACGTAGCCCCAGGGTGGGGGTGAACCACATAAATACTGTGTTATCTTGCTTTAT
Source organism: Picea glauca (assembly GCA_000966675.3). Lineage (NCBI taxonomy): Eukaryota > Viridiplantae > Streptophyta > Pinopsida > Pinales > Pinaceae > Picea > Picea glauca. The sequence continues at coordinate 206,929 of JZKD02S0305361.1, read as the reverse complement.
GCTCATCTTAATGTGTTTATGTATTCTTTTGCTAAGTTCTTTGAGATGATTAGATAGATTTGCTTATGCTTAGTGCTAATGATATGTGAGAATGTTAGATCTAATATATATGAATATGCTGCATGTTTGATCTGCTAGATCTGATCTATTTGCCTTTGCTAAGTGCTTAAATACATTAGATCAATGTGAATGCTGCGAAGCTTTGTTTTATCAGTGAAGTGGATATTGACTGCATATTGAGGAACTGACGGTGCTAAGTTCTCTAGTAAGTAGTATAATCATAGATCTGTTTCCCAGCTAAGGTTGCAGACACTTGAGTCTTGTAACCACCCCTGCTTCTACCTCGGGTGAGACTTCATCTACTTCGCAGGTGTTTTCAAAAGGGCCGGTAGTTAGGGTTTTGTTGGTGTGTTGTTGTAGCGTTGAATCTTGGGTTTGCTCCTGTGCCAACAATATGACATGTCAACTTGAATGTTCAAGATAGGTCCACAAGTATTCCAATGGACCAGTGACATTGGCCACCACACTTGGAGTGGGTCGATGTGGATGTGATGACATCTTGTGGGAAAATACCCTGGGAAAATTTTGAAGGGACATAACTTCTCTCTTGGAGCTTATATTTTAGCATACTTACAATCGTTGGAAAGCTCTTGAAGATCAGAACTGAAGTAAGAGATCAAATTTTAAATTGAAGGTATGATTAAGGAAGGTAATTGAGAGGAAAGAAAATTTAATTTTTGACACCCGACTAGGATAAGTAAGGGTTAGAGGGTCGGGTATGTTACACAAGCCTAGCTACAATTATAAAATCTTCCATCCTTGGTTTCAATGCTAAAAAATTCAAACCCTAGCCACAACATTATCTATATCCATTCTTTTGTATTCCTATATACAAGTAGCATAGTATCACCCCTTGCTTAATAATCATAGGCCATACATAGTCTACATTCCCTTATGGTATGCATTTTCCTATCAAGCTTGCCAAGCTCAAAGATTTGTTTTGACAAGATTTTCATGCATTCCTTGGAAATACGCATATCTCACTCACCCATAAAATGAGTGGCTTGGAAGCCAAGATCAAATGTTTCAAGAAACTAGATAAACAAGTGGATAATATTTTTATTATATTGAAGTAGGTCTGAGAATCATGTTTCCCTACAAGTTTTGGTTATGCTCTAGGATTGAGTTCCTTTTCTGGTCTAACTAATTCCATTGGGTCACAACGTTAGTTCTTACCCAAGTTTTACATTGAGAATTTTGATGGCATAGATACAAATATTTAGTTGGCCCAGTTGGAAAAAATATTTTAATGGTACTAATGGTCGCAAAGAAAGAAACATTTCGACCAATTCTACACTTGGGACGATTTTGTCAAAGAGATTGCAACCCAATATCATAATGTATTAGGAAATGTTTGTTTCATTCAGTTATCCAAGTATGACATTTGGGAATCATCTAGGACTACTCCTTTCACAATCGTATTTCATGGTATGATTTGTCCATACACCTACACCATATGCAAAGTTAATGTCATCATAGTGACATGGTAATATTTAGACTTACCACATGACCCTTAATTAATACCATTTATTACCCTTTCCCTTATTTATAAACATGAAGTATTGTTAGGGACCTAACCTCCCTAACTCCTCATGTAGGTAGAATAATATATTTTCCATGTAATAAAGGTGAATATTAATAAGGCCTAGAAAAAAGGAAGAATAATTCAAATGTAAGAAGACCTAATAGAAGCTTCCGCTTCTAGAAGATCTTCCTTAGATTTTTCTTATGGTAGATAGATTTAGTATAAATAAAAGTTGAGGGTATGAGAAGTTTGTGTTGGAGATTATTGTAATAGAGCTTTGCTCTGTTGGAGGTTTCCCCCTCGAAGAGGAAAGTGACCATTTCTATCATAATAAAGTTTCTCTTCCTAGTGATTATATAGGTGTTATTCTGATGTTTTTCTGATAATTTTCTGGATAAATCATTATTATTATGTCATTTCTTGCTAGATATTTTCTATTCTACAAATAGATTGTATCAGGAATATTGCAAGTGGTATCAGAGCCCTTTCCTTTGCAAAAACTGTGGGTAATTTTTTTTCCAGGGTAGAGATGTATCCCGATGTATTTAAGCTACAAAGATATGTTGTTACGCACATATACCCATGGTTGGGGATTAATACATCCATAGAATACAAGTGGTACTTAAGCACACATCTGTTGGCCACCCTTGTAACCCCTGTTGCTACCCCTTCAAGTGGTAGCGCATCAGATAGCACCTGTATATGGATTGGCCTAGGCATCATGAAATCCACCATAGATAAACTGATCGATTGCCTGACCATTATAATTTCATCAAGAACAACACTCAGGAAGTGACTCTCTAGTACCTGGGTAGTTGGGTAGTATGGCTAATGGTATGGTCTAGCCTCCTTATTTGGTGCTCTAAGATATTGGGTCGAGTATTATTGTTTGACCCCAAATGTATATAAGAGAGCTATAGCACAGGGAAAACCCTTGACTGTATATTCCTTGCAAATCCTAACCCTTGGGAATAGAACAAAAATCAGAACAAACAATATATATTGCAATACAACCTTGTCGTCTGCAGACAATATCTATTACTGCTAAGAATTCCATCATTTCGCCTCTACAGTCTTATTCATATCGTAGAATAACTCTGTAGGATTAAAAAAAAATGAAAATTTGGGACCTACCCCATTAGAATCCTTTTTTCATTATGATCGCAATAACACCTATCAATTTTCAACTTGTTTTTTCCTTGTGGTCCTACTCCCTTCTGAATCCCTTTATTTGGGACCTACCCCATTAAATTCCCCTCTTCTCCCTGATCATTGTGATAACCTTCACCATAACCCTTTTTTCTAAGTGGTCCCACTCGCCTCGTTCATCATCACCAACACCCATAGCCAATACTTGGAAGCCCACTTCTATACCATCTCATCTCATTTCGATACTTTGTCCTCTAATTTTGAAAAGACCCAGCAAGAAGTGCGGAAACTCAGTTCCCAAATGGGAAACTTAAAAAATGACATTTCTACCCAACTTGAATCCTTCGCTGCCAATATCTTCCATAAAATAAATATTCCTATAGACTCATTTGACCAACCTTTTCACCTTGAAGGTGATACATCCTCCCATTCTCATAATTTTCAATCCCCTCCCTTTCAATGGGAACTCTTCCTTCCTTGAGTGGATGTGAACAAATTTGATGGCTCGAATTCCACCAGTTGGGTCACCCAAATGGAACACTATTTCTCTTTGTATGGAATTACTGATGAGTTAGCCAAACTCCCTTATGGTGTTCTCCATCTAGATAAGGAACGTTGGCAATGGTGAAAAAATTCTCACCAAGGGTATGTGGCTTGAACACAATTTGTTGCAGAGATTTATGAATGCTTCGAAAATGAGACCCACCATTTAGGACACTTGACAAAGTTAAAACAATATGGCACAGTGGAAGCCTTTATAGATTCTTTTGAGAGCTTGTATTTCCACATAGAGGGCATGTCTGATGCTTTTTTCCGAGAATGCTTTATCAGTGGACTCAAGGAAGATATTTGTGTGCGCGTCCTCATGGATCACCCCCAAAGTTGGGTGGAAGCTACTAAAAGAGATAAGTAATCAAAACAAGTTGTCTCTGCTCAAACCAGAAAACCCTCTTTTATTCCACACCCTAAACCTATCACTCCCACCCCTCCTTCCGCTCCACTGAAAATCCTGAAATTGACCAGGGTCAAAATGGATGAACAACAACTCAAGGGACTTTTTTTATAATTGTGATGACAAATATTTCTCTGGCCACAAGTGTAAGGAACAAAATCTCTTTATGGCCATATCTGAAGATGTTTCTGAAGACGAGGTTGAGGCTCCTCTTGTGGTCGAATCCCCTAACCCAAATGATCTGGCCCCACTAGTGGACCCTCCATAAATTGAACCAGTCATTTCCCTAAATGCTCTCATTGGATTCTTGGCTCCCTAAACCCTCAAGTTAATTGGCTACATTAAGCATCGAAAAATCATCATCCTCATTGAAAGTGGCAACACCCATAATTTTATTCATTGTCGCATTGCCCAATAAACTGATTTACATATCTGTGTCGTAAATAAATTTCAAATCATGATTGCTAATAGAGGTTCCATGAAATATGGGGGGCATTGTGAAGATGTGTGTCTCCAAATTGTCAAGTACAACATGAAATCTCATATGTTTGCGATCAACATGGATGGTTGTGACATTGTGTTAGGTGTTGAATGGTTGAGGACTTTGGATCCCACCTCATGGATTTTAAGTAATTAACCATGCAATTCACCCAGGAGGGCCAACAATATAAGTTCCAATGTACCACAATCGGTTCACCTGAGATCATCAGTTCCCATCACATGGAAAATCTCCTCAAAAAAGGGCATTCATTCATTATTGCACAAATCCATTCCATTCAAGCCTCTGAGATACCCTCGATGCATCCCGACCTCTAATCCATCCTCTCCAAACATCAATCTGTTTTTACTACTCCCCAAGGACTCCCCCCTTCACATATTGTTCATAATCATTTCATTCCTCTCATCCTTGGAAGCTTTCCTCCCAATGTTCATCCTTACTGCCATCCATTTGCACAGAAAAATGAAATTGAGAAAATCTTCCAAGAATTTCTCACCACGAGTGTTATATGTCCTTGTAGTATCCCCTATTCTTCTCCTGTGGTCATGGTCCTTAAGAAAGAATGCTCTTGATGCATTTTTCTTGACTTTCACGCCCTCAACAAACTGACCATCAAAGACAAGTTTCTCATTCCTATCATTGATGATCTCTTGGATGAATTAAGTGGTGCCCAGTATTTTACTAAACTTGATCTTTGTTCTAGCTATCACCAGATACATATGAAAGAGGCTGACTTTCAAGCTCATGAGGGCCACTATGATTTCTTGGTCATGCCCTTTGGCTTAAGTAATGGTCCATCCACCTTCCAAAGCCTCATGAATCATGTATTTTCTCCTTTTCTCCATCATTTTGTCTTATTTTTCTTTGATGATATTCTCATCTTTAGTAAAACATGAACTACCCATCTTGCTCATGTGGATAAAGTTTTCATCTACTTTCTCAGCACCAACTTTTCCTCAAACAATCTAAATGTTCTTTTGGATCCTTAGAATTGGAGTATTTGGGTCATATTGTTGGAAAATATGGTGTCAAGGTGGACCCAAAGAAAATTGAAGCAATGCAGGATTTTCCTCAACCTAAGACTCTCAAAACATTTTTTGGTCTTCTGGGTTTAACAGGGTATTATCGCAAGTTTGTCAATAATTATGGAAAAATTGCAGCACCTCTCACGACTCTCCTTAAAAATAATTCTTTCACTTGGACTCCAATAGTTGATCAATCCTTCCCAACATTAAAGGAGGCTATGTGTTGTAGGAAAATTCCCCTATGGACAGGTGAATTCCCTCTTGGATCTTAGACCCCTATGACCAAGATAGAAAAGTTGTAACGTTGAACACTGACTTTCCTTTAAACATAGCTAAGCTAGTCAAAAGAGAAGAGGAAGAAAGTATGAGTACATTTTTACAAAGATTGTCCTCACTCATTCCAAGTTGGGCTTGATCTCCAAGTCCTTTAACGAGTCTTGCAATCCCATAACCAACAAAGACAAAGCATACTTCCTATTCTACCATGATTAGTTCAAAGCTATATTTATCCAAAAGAGACAAGTTCATGCGAATGTACACAATCTTGAAGGAAACAGGGCAAGAAAATGTATTAATGAGAACAAAATAAGGTGCTTACAAAGTGTAGATACAGATGTAGTAGCCTCACTAAGATCTCCTTGTCCAACCCCTTGCTCGAATGATCCACAATCAAAATGACAATACTTTTCATTGATTAATCTCCCCCTTTCACCATGACAATGCCTCCTTATATAGGCTTTGAGAGGCCTAACCATCTTAGATATTCTTGGGATAAGTTGAGTATATTACTCCATTAGTTGTGGAACTCCCCTTAGATCAATCCTTGGTCATGGATTCGAGCCAAACTGACTTGGATATTTATCATATGACTTCAAAGATAAGGGGGATTTGTCTCATGATTTCCTCAACATCTCGGTGCTCCCTCAAAGTAGGCCACAGAGAATTGTACCACTCCCTACTAGGAGGGAAAGGAGCGCTAGCACTCCCTGCAAGTGGGTAGGGGAGTGCTAACCTTCAAAAATGCTTTAAAGATGGTGATTCCTCAAGGCAAAAGTTTGTACTCTTCGCCAAATGATATATTTCCTTCTTTTAACTAGTCTTAGAGGATATCTCAAGTGTTCTTGTGATGTTGTTCACGATGCGACACAAGCAAGATGACAATATGATTTCTACGACACTTGTGACACTTGCGATAATGACAGTGAGACATCATCGAAGTGAGTAATTTTGATGTGTAATAGATTGCCCCCCAAAGTGCGAAGTCAGAAGATGGAAACTGATGACTAAATTACTTTGTATACTTTTCAGAGCTAGGGTATGGACTCAGAGAACCTTGTAGAAGATGCATACAACCATCAGCCAAATGTTATGACATGTTTCAAACCCAAGGCATGCATACCTATTCTTGAGTGATAATATATTTTCAAGGTATGGCCACCATAAAATACACTGGGGATCCATAATCATATTGACTTAAAAGGTATAGCCACCAAAGATACAATGTGGATATATACTTCCATGACATAAACTGATCGCAGCCATGAACAATACACAGTGGATCTACGAGATGACAAAACATAGCCACAGACCAATACAAAGTGGATCTATGTGACAATATATATATCAGTATTCTCAAAAGAAACTTCGTCGCAACCTAGGTAAAGTAGATATCAGAGTGAACACTCAACCCAGGGTCTTCTTACCGATATCGATGTAGTACAAATCTAACCATGTGAATAGATGTTCTGATGTCGAACATGGTCGAGACCACTTGATTACCAGTCAATGAGGTAAAACGTTAACAAGTCTGAGGGAAATCACCAGTGATGTCAATGACTCCCAAGGTACCCCAGTACAATCCAACGAATGTGAATAGATGAGTCAAAGTCAAACATTCGTGGAATCATTCGATCAAGGGTCAATGATGTAAACCCACTGTCAAAAGTGAGGAGGCCTGCCATTGAGGCATGCAGGTCCCAAGGTACTAACTAGTTTCTAAGTCTAGTTCCCAGATAATCTGTTGAATTCGATAGGAACAGACTCATTGAAGGAGGGCCTTGATGTATCCCCCATCAATGACATGAAACTGACACAAAGATGTAAATTAGTGGATCAAATGAGAATGGACTGACATGGGTATTGAAACAGGGAATTTGTGATGGTTGACCTTTGAAGCAGATACTTCCCTTGAACACTAGGGCACAAACGGAAGAAACACGACATGGACCAAAACATGATGCAATGGATGTTGTGACTTTGTTCAGGTGACCCAAAGGAGTAAATAAGCTCAGAGGATTGGTTCAGTGCAGAGGTTCAACGGGTTAAAATGTATGCAAAGATAATGTGTCGTCTTCAAGGGCAACTGTAAGAGTGACCTGTGATGTTTTCAAAAACTGCTTGGCTTGCTTCCTTCAATTTTTTCCCCCATCCAAATAGATGAGTACCTCTTTTTATTTTTATGAGTTTGAGGAGGATAATACATGCTCGATATAAATCACCTTCGGTAAGTTCCTCTTTTTTTGTTTAACGAACCAGAAGAAGTAAGGGTTTGGTTGCATATGGGCCCTTCAATGTATAATTTTTTTAACGAGTCCAAAGAACGTAAACTAGATTGTTTTTCATGTTTAGAGAGTTTGAAAATAACTTAAAGGTGACTCCAGGGGGTTCCTTTTTCGTGTTTCCATGCGAGTCTGAAAAAGAGATAAAAGTCTACTTGATTGCGTTCTCATGTTTTTTCGAGCGTGAGAAATAACTAAGACCATGCTCGTCAGTGTGACAAGGCTAAATCGAACAAAATCGCTTCAAAACCTTCCAATGATGACAAATATGCATTCCATGGTATTAATAACATCTCCAAAATGATTTTCATACCCAAAATAGACTATAGTTTTAGCAAAAACGAAGTCTATATCAACAAAATAGGGTCAAAAAATGTTTTTACCAATTCATTTGTGCCAAAACTTCTAGGAGTGGAGAAATTGACTTTGGAGAGAGATTTTTTGAAGTCGTTGGCATTGGAGCTACAGTCAGCCATTTCTTCTTCCGTCTGGATCAGGTTGGTCCTAAACACCTTCCAATCATTTTACATGGTTTAAAAATTATTTTTAGGTAATTTTTTTGTTTTATTTTGATGCCCTGGAGAGCCCTAGACACTGAAAAAGAACAACACTCCCCCAAAGGGTTGAGGGGAGTGTTGCCCATGATTTTGGAACTCTGGTGTGCACTCTGGGGGGGGGCTAGGTCTCTGATCATGCAATTAGGGGAGTGCCGGCGCAGAAAGTAAAAATGAATTGAATTTTAAGCCAAAATTACCCAGGAAATTGTTATAATAAGATGACTAGTGGATTTTTGGTGATTGTACTTGTAGTTTGCATTGGTAAAATGCCATGATTGAGTGGAAGGAGTGTGATCACGAGCTCAATGACATAGTGGCTTTACAAAACCCCCAAGCAAGGGCTGCATTGAGGAATTGCGGCCTCCTCAAATATTCAAGCTGCAAAAGATGAAGAAAGAAGTCCTTTTGATTGAGTACATGATTGGGTTATGGAATACTGTTGAACATGGATTCCAAATTAGGTCGCAAATTCTAAATATTGAGTTAGAGGATGTTTATTTTTTGACCAGCCTCTCAAAGAGAGGGGCACCCATTATCTTATCTGGACAACAGGCACTTCCAGTGCTTGTCAAAGAGTACGTGGCAAACCATTGTATTCTAGGATCCTAATTGGTTAGCGACATGATCATGATAAAAGATGTTAGGGATATGCCTCTTCAATCCATATTATTTTCCATCACAAATTTTGCAGGTAGTATCAGCACCCATTTGGCTTCTAGGTCCCATATGGCCTATGCTCTACAATGTGTGGAGCCAACTTTGTTTAACTGGAGCACATATTTCCTTCACAATGTGAAGGATCAGATTTTGAGATGCAGGATCAGGCAGCAGAAGCAGTTTGGGTATGCTTCATTTCTGGTTTCATTCTTCTTAGAGAGAATCCCACAGATTTCACCGGCGGTACGACCGGTAGGTGAACCACACATGGAGCGTTGGACGAGTTTGTCTTCGAGGTTGGGGATCGACTCAGAGTTCAAATTTATAGGTGACTTCTTTGCTTGGCTGAGACGCCAACTCATTGTCATTGAGGACTTTCCATACACCTAAGTGGATTCCCGAGGTAGCATGGACCTAGTTCTTCCAGATGGAGTGGACTGGGATACATCAGGTATGAAACCAAAGACCTTGTCAAGTGTTTTTTAATTTTTTAAAGTGTATATTATTTTTATGTGTATTTAGAAGGGATTTTAACAAATGTATTGTTTCACCATGCATACAGAGGAGTAACACATCCAACGGAGATGTCAGCACTGGGGCGTCACAGAGATGCACAAATGGTTGCACAGCATGAGGTAGCAGTGGGGGGTCTCTGGGAGGTTGAGAGAAACCTCTGTGGTCTTATGATGGGTGTTCCTCTTCTCAGGAGGCGAGATGTACCCTTGCATTTACAGAGACACACAGTAGGAGTTCCTGAGATCATGAACTACTTGCTTAGACGAGTGGCCCATGCAGTAGTGTGCTACTCATAGCACAACATGGTGCAGGAGGATTAGGATCCTCCTGGTATTTTTTGTAGTCTGTTTGATGACACTATGGGCACGAGGACCCAAATTTTTCCCTTCTACGTATATTTTTTGATGTAACCAAACATTTTCTATCACGCAGTATATATATATATATATATATATATATATATATATATATATATACAGATATCGAGTTTTGTGGAGCCAATGATGTTTGCAAATAATATTTGTTTGATGCATTTGTTTTACATGTGATACGTTTTATATGATTTATTTTCTTTATAAAAATTAATCTATGTGCAAGATAATGATCCATAATATAATTTGCTAGTGAATCTGAAGTTGTATTAAGTCCTCTTGGTATGTGTCTATATTCTATAAATTCAAACATTCTTTCAAAACGAAGAACTCGTAGGTGGAGACGCAATAGGATAGGATTGTGAATGGCGTAGACCTGATTAAGCTGACAAACCACAAGTTGAGAGTCTAGGTTAATGATCATGCGAGATATACTTAGGGAGGAGGCTTCGGTTAAAATTCCAATGACAGCGTGATATTCTGCGATGTTATTGGTTTCCTATTCTAGGCAAATGCCTCCCAAACTCACTAACTCATCAGAGTGGTAAATGACCCAAGATATAGAAGCGATTTTGTGGGTGTGTCGACTAGTGCCATCTGCAAACCTGAAAAATATAGGAAAGGAAGATGTCATCTGTGCACACAATCACAAGACAAAGTATAAGTGGCTGAGACAAAACTCGTACACGCAAGAAAAAAACACACCAAAACTAAAGTACAATAGTGTACAAAGAATGCATGCTAGATGTTCTATGCATAGTAATTTTTAAGGTAAAGCCCATTCTGGGGTTCACCAAGAGAGACTCCATCGTAGTCAACTAGCTCGTAGGAACCTCTATGTAGTACATGTTTCACAATGTAAGGAACATGCCACAGAGGTTCTAGCTTGGCTGTCCCTAACTTATCATTAGCCTGGTCATAAACAAGGACTAGGTCTCCTTCTGCAAAAGTACGAGGATGGACAGATTTGTCATACTGACTCTTCATTCATTTTTGATACGTCTTGTTAATGAGAGAATCATCGTGACGTGTTTCATCCAACCTATTCAGATATAGAAAACGTTCCTCTTTGGCAGAAGTGTGAGCCAGGAGTTCAATTTTGAGTTTCAAAGAGGGAATTCCACACTCGATTGGTAATACAGCTTCTATGCCATTTACTAACCGGAAAGGAGTGAATCCAGTAGCAGTTTTCACTGAGGTGCGGTAATCCCAGAGAGCGGAGAAAAGTTGTATATGCCAAGATGTTTTGTTTCCCCCCACCATGTGTTGAATCATGGTTTTAAGGACCTTGTTTATAGCTTCAACTTGTCCATTTCCTTGAGGATAGTAAGGGGATGATTTCTCATGGTGAAAATCCAACTTGGCATATAACTCACTCATCATATGGTTTTAGAAGTGTGAACCGTGATCAGTGACAATGGCTTGTGGAACACCAAAGTGAGTGATGATTTTTTTGAAGATTAAAAGAGTTGCGGTACGACCATCATTCAAAAAAGTAGGCATAGCCTCAACCAATTTTTTGAAGTAATCAATGGCAACGATGATATGACAGTGACCCCCGGCTGAGGTAGTCTTACACTACATAAAATCAATGCCCCATTTTGCAAAGGGGTCGATGACGATAACATGATGTAGTGGAGCGGGGTGGGTGTGTGCCTTTTTATGAAAAAATTGGCAAGGTGGGAATTTTTTGACAGCCTCAATACAATCTTTGAAGATAGAGGGCCAAAAGCAACCGACACGTAAAATTTTTTGAGTTGTAGCCATCCCAGAAAGGTCACCACCACATGCTCCAAGGTGAAAGTCATTAAGGACACTTTCAGCCTCATTATGAGTAAAACAATGTCGTAGGATAGTGTCTATACCACGGCGATATAAAGTGTCATTGATGATAAGGTAGCGTCTAGAATGGTGACGAATACGATGACATGCTTCATGGGAGATATCGGGATAAAAATGTTGGGTTTGAAGGTAAAGGAGGATATATCCATACCAAGGATCGGACGTGCTAATGAGGAACAGAGTCTCATCGGGCAGAGAATCTATGGGCTCAGTATCTTCATAAGCATGGGGAAGGTTGCAGATAAGTTCCGCAAACACGAAGGATTTTTTGGCTTTGGACTTAGCAAATTCATCGAATTCCTGAAGGATGACGATCCATTTGGAATATTATCCCCCAAGGACTTGATGTGTCAAAATATTATACATGGGGTTAGAGTCCGCGATAACCGTGGTCATGAGTAGCAAGATTTAATGGTGAAATCTCTAGACAACAATGATGGCTTCTAGAGCCAACTTCTCAACATGTGAATATTGGAGCTCAAGACCGGATAGACTCTTGCTAAGATAGTATATCACATGTTCATCACTCTTAGAGTCCTCTTGAACTAACACCATAGCAATAGTGGAAATAGAGGTTGCTAAGTAAAGGAGGTAGACCTATGTATAATTCGGAGGATGTAACAGAGGCGTATTGGTCAATGCATGCTTAAGAGAATCAAAATATCATTGAGCAGTGTCATCCCAAATGAAAGGAGCGTTTTTCTGTAACAATCACATAAATCCGTTGGTAATCTCAGCGTAGTTACATATAAAACGGTGAAGAAAGTTTTATTTCCCATGAAAACTTTGTAGTTGGCTCAGATTATTAGGCGAAGGTAAAAAAAGGATAGATTTAATCTTTAAGGGATCCACCCTAATCCCTTCTTTGGAGACAACGAAACTGAGGAGTTGACCTGATTTGACAACAAAGATGCACTTGTGTGGGTTCAAACGAATATGGAAGAACCGACATCAAAGAAAAATAGCCCATAGATGCCCAATATGGTTTGATCGACTAGATGAATGGGCAGGTAAATCGTCGAGGTAAGTTTCCGCAATATGTTTAATATCGTGGAAAGCATATGACATGGCCTGCTGGAAGGTAGCACTATCATTTTTGAGACCAAATGGTATTTTTCAATAGGCGAAAGTTCCCCACTGGTAGATGACGATTGTCTTATGTTGATCAGTGAGTATAATGTCAACCTAGTTGTACCCTAAGAATCCATCCATGAAAGAGAAAATCGCGTTGCCAACGCAATTATCAATGATTTGGTCGATGAAGGGTGTGGTGTAATTGTATTTTGGACAAGACTTGTTAATATCCCTAAAATAAACATAGACATGAATGGTATCTTGTTTCTTAGCAACTGAAACAATGTTAAAAACCCATTCCATCAAGGGGACAAGATAGATGAAGCCAGATTTCAATAGTTTCTCAACTTCTGCCTTTATAGTCGCGGTTTTCTTAGGATGAAATGGGCAAAGTTTATGTCGGATAGGTTTAACACCTGGGAAAGTTTTAATTTCATGCACAACGATCGAAGGATCGATCCCTAGTGTTAACACAAGAATTTTCGGCTAGAAGAGGCCTAACTATCAGAGTTTTTGGTTTTTGCTAAAGTGTTAACTCCCTCAGTGGTAAAGTTCACAACCTACTATACTGCCAAGACACCTAAACACAATGGGTTAGACATTATAAAATACCACCAACTGCTTTGCACATGTTCAATATTGAAGGTGCTGCATTTTGACATTTCTACCTAAACCTGCACATGGGCACAGCATAAGTGGCACTACCTAATATTTCTGGCAGAAAACAAATTGTGTAGAGTTATTTTACCAGTTTTTAGTCGCTAACTTGAAACTTGTATTCTGAACAATTGAGAAGGCATTTTTGAAAAATGGAGGAGTTTTTTGTTCATAACATGCCAAATAAAAAAAACCTCTCTCAGTTTTTCAAATGTGTTATGGTTTTAGAGATATTAGACATAGAAGTGGCGCTACCCAACTATTTTACAACAGCGTTGCCTAATTTCTCGTAGCGATCACGGTTTTGATATTTGCCTTGTTGGGAGATTTCCACATGTCAAGGAGGGTTCGAATGACTTCTCAAGGATCATTTAGATGTCAAGGGACACCTGCACCTAATATTTAGCTCCATCAAAGGCCTCATGCAATGAGGTGGAGACATTTTATTAATGACTTCCAACAAATTCCTAAAAATTAGTAGTTTGTTGGATTTTTGTCTCTTTGATTGTTGCCACCTATCTCCAAGGCTTAGAATCCAATGGAGGAGATGGGATTCGACCTCCTTAATTCATTTGGATGCTATTGTCTATTTAAAGAAGGAAATATCTCTTTGAGAGAGGGGATTCATGAGCCAAGAGAGGCTAGAGAGAGATGTAGTAGGCAGTTTTCCTGTGTGTGTTCATTTGTAAGCCTGTGGGAATTTTAGGATTGTAGGAATCACTGCTATTGGAGACTCATGGGAGATGTGATTTCAGATTGTAACTCTTTTTTTTATATTTCTTCTTATTTGAATATGTTGCATATTTGAGGATCAAAGGTTGTCAATGATTTATGGATCCCTAAGCAACAGAGGATCTGTTTTATTTTGCCCATCAATCATTGTTGATATTCAAGTATTTGTTGATTCATTAAACTGAGAGGATCTCTATTTAGTGAGCATTCTATCTTATGTTTTCCTTCTTCATTCTTCCACCTATCAGAATATAATCTTGTTTTCTGTTGAGCATCTTTTGTGCCTTCAATGAGTAGGATGTTTGTGACTCCATTGCCCATTAGTGTAGCCTACTGAGCTACAGTTTGCAACCCTCTCTCTTTCTTTATCCATCTTGTTGATCCACCTATTCAAAATTAAAATTATCTTTTACATTCTGATGGGTGTTGAGCATACACTTTAGCAGTCAAAGTGTGACTTTCAGCACTAACACCTGGCATTTCCTCATAGCTCCAAGCAAAGACATCGCATAATTCTTTGAATAAAGCAGTGTAAGGAACCACTTCCTCAGGCAAACAATTAGAACCAAGATTAATATGTTCCACGACACCTTCCTTGATTGAAATATAAATAACAAACATAGAAGAGATGTTTCCCAAATTCCCCTCAGAAAAAGTATCCTGGGTCAATATAGGGGATTGTGGAGAATCAACAACATCGGGGGGGGGGAAGATAGAGTGTATATCTTCCTGAATTTCTTCAAGAGGTGGAAGAAAAGAGGATCGATGATGGTTGTCATCCCAAGGTACTTCATAAATGATAAGCATTTCCATAATGGATTCGTCTGAAGGAAAAATCTGGGAAATATAGTCAAAAGAAGAAGACAAGGAATTCAACCAAGATGGCATCGAATAAGTGTTGGGTGCCAATTGATGTTGGTCATCCGTGGAGGGAGAGGCAGATTGAATAGAAACGTATGAAGCCTCAACCAGACTAAGTGGCATAGCGTCACCTAGTGCATCGAACTCTAAAGGACTAGGTACAATCCAAGGATCAGATAATTCCAAAGACTAATAGGCCATAGTTGAAATAATATTGATTGTGGAAATATGTTGTGTGGTAGGAGGAAGTGGTGTAGGGAAGGTACCCATAAGAGTAGAGTCTTTCAACAGACCTACACCAACACTTTCATACGTGATCTTGTGATCTCCCAAGAAAGGAATATTGTTGGTAGCAAGAGCGCGAGCGTCGGGTGTACAATAATCTAATTGGTCGATGGTCACAATTTTTCCTTGATGAGGGAATTGTACACATCGAAACACCAAGGAAGCGATGGCAGTCATGGCATAAAACCAACTTCTTCCAAGTAACAAGTTGTAATTGAGGGGAGCATCGACTACCTCGACATCAATAGAGATGGTTTTGCTGCCCAACTGAACGAATAAGGACTACAAGAGCCCATGAGGATGGAAACCTCTCCCATTGAATGATCGCAACATCATAGGGGATTGGTTAAGTGTAGGTGATTTTAATCCTTTCCAACAAGCTAATGACATGACACAAGTAGAAGCTCCCTCATCCAAAATAGTACGGTGAATGTGTTGATTGTGAACAACAACATCAATCTGAAAAGCGAGTTGGTGAGAAAGTCGTGACTTGAAATGGTCCAGGTTAAACATGATATTGTTGGATGAATTAGGATCAATGGTGCCAATGGCAGCCAAGAGTGTTCTACATTGACTTGGGAAGTGTTGTAGAACTTCCAATGCAGACATAGCACACGGTGCTTGATCCAAATCTTCAACAATGTTGTAATTTTGGGCAGCACACGAGCTAGGATTAAAAGTAGATTTACGAATGGTTCTCTTGGAAGGGCTTAATATAGAGTCAAAAGTAGGTTTCTCTATCTAGAGTGACCCAGACGAAGGACTCCTAGATGGAGTACTAACGCAAACAGGAGATGGATCCGGTAAAGAACAGTTAGTGAACTTCTCTTTGTCAGGTTTAGTCGGTGTGTCATATGTCGTAGAGAGAGTGGTTAATTCAATCCCATTGAACATATAAATATGGGCACTCTTCGAGGCTTCATCATTAGAATGGTGGATAGAACTTCCCCCTATGGAGGGGGTTTGAGCAACCATAGATTGTTGCTGAGGAAAATGTTGTGTTAACACGGAAGGTTGGGAATTCCCTTTAAAATTTTTGGAAACTTCATCACGATGTGGACCATCTAGAGTGTAGTGATCGTCACCATAAATAAGACATGGGAATTTCGGTTTCCGTTGTGGTTGCTTTTCGATAACATGTGGTGGAGTTTGGGTTTTTGGTTGTTCATTATTATTATTCTTTTTGGGTTTATTCTTTGTCTTCTTCTTACCTCCATATTGTTGTGAAGGGGCATACTGAACTGCATTCACCTTAGAGACTTGAGTTGGGAGGGAGGTAGAGGAGAGTGAGGCCGAACTGGGAGCAGGTGTCGAAGTAGATCAATTTATAGTTCCAGTCCACTGTGAAGTAGATTGGGTTTTGATGGTGCCGATAATTCCATCCGCATGCGATGTGGATGAAGGTTTGGATGGATAGGTAGTGGCACGGGTAGCATTTGGTATGAACTCATACAAAGTACCAGATTGATGCAAACGACCACTCGGGGCACGTCTGCAACCACCAGGACCTTCTCTTTCCCTAGGCTCGAAGAGATAAATTGCTCCTCAAATCCCTTACCAGGACTTATCTGCACCCACAGGATGATCCTCCTTTTATCTTATCGGGGAATCGGACCTTCCAAGGTCGCGAATCACTCCACTCACGCTTCCCCAACTTCCGATACCCTAGTCAATGCTGACTGTGTCTCCCCATATCAAAACTTTCAACTGTCGGGAAATCGGCACTTGTGGTGTCATGAGAATCTGCTTCCATGATTCTCCGATCCCCGATCTGCGATGCCACCTGTCCTCTGCTCACGACAAAGGTTTGGCCTTCCGACACCTGTCCTCCACTACAGGCCTTAACCCTTTCGGGAAATTGCGTGTCAGAGTATCGCGATTTTTGTGGTCGAAGTTCACAGGACTTACAAATACCTGAACTTCGATCTATTAACACCTGTCCTCCACTCAGCACGGTGAATTTGTGGTTATCACGTTTCGGGATATCACGACTTACCTAGTCGTGAGTCTCTCGCCACCGAGAACTCTGAAATGTCGAACCCGATGCACGTGTGGGCGCTCTCCTCCACGTCACCCCTCCTCTCCGTGCTATCGGGTATCGCTGGATCACGATTTCTATTACAATAGTTCCATTGTATGCGGGAACCCCGAAATGCCGAACCCTGACTCCCCGGGATCTTGTGCCACGTGTCCCTGCTGAAATCAATGGTTGAGATCCTTTCAAGAAATCGGTGGTCATGATTTTAGGCATGAGACTCTTGCCTCTAGAAACTCTGATCCTCCGATGAGCCAAGTCTCGATGACTCCTGGGCTCCTCCTCTGCTCATTGGGGCTTAAACCTTGCTCAACTCTCTTGAGATCTGACGACTGGCGGGATTTCGCTGGTTCCCTCGGTGAATCCAGACCATCGATTCCGCCTCTTCGAGGATTTCTTCAGAAGACCGAAGCTACTTTCTCTGAACTCTTCCTCAAACACTTGCTCTTGCATCTCTTTCTCGGACCCTTCTTCTACACAGACTTCTGTGCTCTCCTTCATGATATCAAGAAGTTCTAAACCTCCTGAGCTTTTCTACTCTGGTTCCTTTTGAAGACTTTGCACGCACTCCTTGCGCTCAATGTTCGACAACTCCTCAAAGGTTG
Organism: Picea glauca; assembly: GCA_000966675.3. Lineage (NCBI taxonomy): Eukaryota > Viridiplantae > Streptophyta > Pinopsida > Pinales > Pinaceae > Picea > Picea glauca. The sequence goes on along the minus strand of JZKD02S0305361.1, from coordinate 188,969 downwards.
AATCCTTCCGACTCTGTGCGCCCTCTGCAGTAACAGTCTTCTATCTCCTCGACTTAGATTAACAACTGAGAATTCTTCTTCAAACATGCACCTTCCTGCACGGCTTCAACAACTCACTCCCACTTCTGGGTGAATGAGAACAAAGGTTAAACTATTGAACCTTCATCGACGCACTCTTTGCAGATGAATTCGACTGCACTCTTTGCAGGAATCTCCTGGTTCAAATAGAGAAAAAATTGAAACTCATTCCATCTCCTCTTCAGACTTCAACTGAAATAGGAAATCATATGCACAGCATATACAAAGCAAATGCATAACAGAAACCAAACATTCATGAGCATATCATGAATACACAGAGAATAGGCACATAACCATGGATTTGAATCAAAGCTTCCTTCTATTAATTCAATATATGTACATGGATGTTCTCTACACAGTTCTCTGCTGCTCTCTCTTCTTCTGAATACTTGATTATCAATAATGTTACAAAGTTACAATGAGGGTGTCTATATCCGTTTTCCCTCCTTCCATCTAAAACTGTCTAATCTAGAAATAAATCTTGCCTACCTGCATTAACTAGATTAAATGCCTTCTTATCTACTTCAGACAAGAGCGTATGGCTCGAGGTATGATACAGTATACAAAAGGCACTCCTTCATAAAGGATTCATTTAAGGTTTGGTGCTTCAATTTCAAAATTTTTTCAAAGAAATATGTCATGTGTTAAGAAAACACATGCGCTGGCTCCATGCTCGCTTTGGTAACTGTGATGCTCCTACATCATACTCCTTGGCTTGAAAACTTTCATGGGCTCCTGTCCATGAGCTCCTTCACGGTCTATCCATGCTTTTGAATCTCTGCTTCGCTTTCCCAGCTGGCATCTTCCACTGGATGGTTTTTCCATTTGACCAGATACTCATAGTATTCCTTTCACCTGGTCTTCTTGCTCACCCTCTTGTCAAGTATACACTCCATCTGTGGCTTTTCTGCAATCGGCATCTGCTTCTGCCACTGGATTTCTATCTATTCATCACTTCCAGTTCATGCTTCCTCAGTCTTATAGGGATATAAGTCTGAGACATTGAATGTCAGAGATATCCCAATCTCATTCGACAATTCAATTTCATAAGCATTTTCTCCCAATTTCTTCAGGACTCTGCATGGCCCAATTTTCTTCATTTTCAGCTTATTGTATGTTCCTCTCGGGAACCTTTCCTTCCTCATATGTGCCAGAACTAGATCACCAACCTCGAATTAAAGTTGTCTCTAATGCTGATCTACTTTGCGCTTATATTCCTGGTTCGATTTCAGCAATCGCTGCTTCACCCTGCTGTGAAGTTCTTCCATCGCCTCTACGAATTCTTCAGCGCTTGCGCTCTTGGTCATTATCTGCTCTGAATCCCTTAGTTCAGATACTCCTCTCGGTTACCTGCCATACACAATTTCAAATGGACTTTTTCCTGTGCTTCTGTTCACTGAGTCATTGTAAGCAAACTCTGCCTGTGGCAACACATTGTCCCAGCTGTTGTGGTGCTCTGTCACTAGGCTTCTTAGAAAATCTCCCAGACTTCTATTTACCACCTCTGTTTGCCCATCTATCTGAGGATGATAGGCTGAACTAAACATCAATTTAGTTCCCAGCTTCTTCCAGAGTGTCCTCCAGAAATGTCCAATGAATTTTGTATCCCTGTCTGATACTATGCTTCTGGGTAAACCATGAAGTCTAACAATCTCCTTGAAAAACAAGTTTGTGATATGAGTTGCATCACTGGTCTTATGGCATGGAATAAAATGTGCCATTTTTGAAAACCTGTCGACCACCACAAAGATCGAATCATGCCCTCTTTGCGTCCTCAGTAATCCCAATACAAAATCCATGCTGATTTCATCCCACAGCCTCTCTGGTATGGGTAAGGATTTATAGAATCCTGCATTCTGCTTTCGGCCCTTTGAATGCTGACAAATTCTGCACCTTTCAACAAAATTCTTGACATGTGACCACATCCTTGGCTAGAAATATGCCTCGCTTATCTTTGAAAATTCTTATCATGGCCAAAATGTCCTGCCAATCCTCCGTTGTGTTTCTCTTTTAGCAGATTCTCCCTCATGGAGAAATTTGGAATACATAATTGGTTGTCTTTGAACAACAATCCATTTTGGATAATGTAATCCATCCATGGGCTTCTGTCTCTGAGAACTATATTCCCAGCTACCTCATATGCTTCTGCAAAGTCTACATCACCCGCATACCTGTCCTTGAGATTTTCAAAACCCAATGTTTTGATTCGGAACTCCTGCAGCAACAAACACTTCCTGCTCAAAGCATCAGCCACTTTGTTAGCAGTACCTGAAATGTGTTTAATTACAAATGTAAAATTATGCATATATTCTACCCATTTAGCGTGTTTCTGATTCAACTTCTCTTGTTGACTCACAAACTGTAGTGCATGATTATCACTGTACAAGATAAATTCCTTCGGAATCAAATAATGCCTCCACTTCTTCAATGTCTGAATGATGGCATAAAACTCTTTATCATATGTGGAGTACTTTACTTTTGCCTCATCCATCTTCTCGCTGGAATATGCAATTGGTCTATCCTCCTGGCTCAAGACCGCTCCTATGTCAAAGCCGCTTGCATCGCATTTTACCTGGAATACCTTCGCAAAGTCCGGCAACACCAAAACCGGTTGTTCGGTGATCTTTCACTTCAAAAAATTGAATCTTTTCTCTGCCGCTTCAGTCCAATGAAAATATTTATGTCTTTTCTTGACTGTGTCCATCATTGCTGCACTAATTCCACTAAAATTCCTGATGAATTTCCGGTAGAAACTAGCCAGTCCATGAAAACTTCTCACCTCGAAAACATTTCTTGGTGATGGCCAATTCTTGATTACCTCCACATTACTTGGATCCATCTTCAATTCATTTGCTGATATGACAAACCCCAAGTAAATGAGTTATGTCTTCATAAATGAATATTTCCTCATGTTGACCATCAGCTTCTCTTGCTGTAGTTTTCTCATTACTGCAACTAAATGCTTCAGATGTTCTTCTTTTGATTTGCTGAAAATCAATATGTCATCTAAATAAACAATGACAAACTTACCAATGAATTCCTTCAGCACTTCATTCATCAACTTCATGAATGTACTCGGTGCATTAATCAAGACAAACGGCATGACTAGCCATTCATACAACCCTTCGTTTGTCTTGAAGGCTATCTTCCATTCATTGCCTTCCCTCATGCGAATCTGATGGTATCCGCTTTTCAAATCAACCTTTGAAAAAAATTTGGCTCCACTTAAAAAGTCCATCAAGTCATCCATCCGTGGCAATGGAAACCTGTACCTGATGGTTATCTTGTTAATGGCTATGGAATCTGTACACATTCTCCAACCTCCATCCTTCTTTGGACTTAGTATCGTTGGAACGGCACACGGACTTAAACTTTCCCTGATCAATCCTTTATCCATTAATTGCTACACTTGCCTTTTGACCTCTTCGTTCTCCTGCGACGTCAACCTGTACGCAGCTTTATTCGGCAAACTGGCTCTTGGTATGAGGTCTATGTGATGACTCACACTTCTCATCGATGGCAACGAATGAGGTAATTCGTCTACCACTATGTCAGTGAACTCCTCCAGCAGTTCCTGAATTTCCTCCGGTAAATCATCCACTCTTGTGCTGGTCAAAACAACTCTTGGTTTCCTGACCATAAAGAACTGTGGATCTTCCTTCTTCTTTACTTCAGCCAGAAGTTCCTTCCCACTCATGAGAAGTACTATGTTGTTCACTTCCGGTTTCGCCTCCTTATATTTTATCGGAAGTAACATGTGTGTTCTCCCATTCTTCTCCAGAGTATACGTGTTCATTTTCCAATCATGAACTATGTTCCTGTCATATTGCCATGGTCTACCTAGCAATAAGTGACATATATCCATAGGAATAACATCACAGAGAGTTTTATCATTGTATCCTCCTATCTTGATGTTAGCTAAGCATTGTTTGGTGACATTTACCTGATGTCCCTTCTGTAGCCATGAGAATTTGTATGGGCTTGGATGATCAGTCATCTCCAACTCCAGTTTCTCCACCATCTCGGTTGAAATGAGATTGTCTGTGCTACCGCTATCCACGATAACCTTGCACACCCTGTCTTTGGTTTTGCATGCAGTTCTGAACAGTCTGTTTCTCTGACCCGTGTCCTCCACCTTCTTCTCGGGTGTTAAGAGAACCTTACGCATCATCAGCGACCTTCCGTCTTCTGCGTCTTCTGCCTCAGCATTTCACCTCTGTGCCTCGGCGATGTGAGCTTCTCCTTTGTCCCTTTTTATATCTGGACAGTCAACTCTTTATGTCCATCCTTTCCACACATGAAGCATGTGATGACTCCACCTCTGCCTCTTCCTCTACCTCTGGTATGAGGAAAGGTGTTATTGTCAGCATATCCTCCGCTCTATTCTGTCTGTTGCCTTTGTTATTCAGCGTGCTGGCCTCGCTGTGAACTTCCCCATCTTTCTGTTCTTTTTTGAGGCTTCTTCCAGTCGTCCTTGGATTTCTGGAATCTTTCTTGAGAAACTGACTTATCTTTTGGTTAGCTCCTACCTCGGCCTTGCTGTGCTGGCTTATGGATTAGCTTTTCTTTGGCTTTCAATGCCATCTGATACGCATCCTCCACCATTCTGATGGTTGTCATACTCATCTCATCCTGGATATCGTATCTTAAGCCATTCATATACCTGGCAACTTTTTCATCATCGCTCTCCCGATGACCTGCTCTAATATTGAGCTTGTAGAATTCTTCGGTGTACTCCTTCACTGACATCAGTTTCTATCTCAGGTTCTGCATTCTCCTGAACAGTGTGATCTGATAATCCCTTGGGATGAATTTTGCCTTCATCTTCGCAATCATTCGATCCCAGCTTTTGATATTTTTCTTTCCTTTGGAACGTCTATCTTCTTGGAGCTCGTTCCACCATAATGCTGCATGTCCTTTCAATTTTTTGACAGCATGCCTGACCTTTTTATCCTCTTCGATATCCTCATAATCGAAGTAGGTGTCAAGAGTCCTAATCCAATCTAGAAGATCTTCTACATCCAGACTTCCTTCATAAGATGGAATGTCCATTTTTGTCTTAGAAATCATCCAGGCGATAGCTTTAATTAATCGCTCATTGGCTGCATCTTCAGCTGCAACTTCTCCTTGTGGCTCAACTTCAACTTTGCCTTCGGAGTCACTCAGATCTCCAGCACTGGCTGTGCATCTCTACGCTGCCTCCATATCTTCCAATCTCGCTCGTAGATCATGTATCTACCTTTCCATTTCTGGATTTTGTGTTGGCCTGCCTCTCCTCCGTATCTCCCTGTCCTCTGGGTCAGGTGACTGTCTTTCCCTTCTGCGCGGCATGGTGAATTCTCTCTCTCTCTGCTATAGAAAATAAAGAGTCAATCCCACTCTGATAAGGAGTCTGATACGTATCTTTCTTCATCTTTCTCCCTCTGTCTGAAGTATACAAACAGAGACTCACTCTGATACCACACTGACGCAAACGACCACTCGGGGCACGTTCGCAACCACTAGGACCTTCTCTTTCCCTAGGCCCAAAGAGCTAAATTGCTCCTCAAATCCCTTACCGGGACTTCTCTGCACCCACAGGATGCTCCTCCTTTTATCTTATCGGGGAATCGGACCTTCCAAGGTCGCGAATCACTCCACTCGTGCTTCCCTGACTTTCGATACCATAGTCAATGCTGACCGTGTCTCCCCGTATCGAAACTTTCGGCTGTCGAGAAATCGGCACTTGTGGTGTCGTGAGAATCTGCATCCGTGATTCTCCAATCCCCGATCTGCGATGCCACCTATCCTCTGCTCACGACAAAGGTTTGGCCTTCCGACATCTGTCCTCCGCTACAGGCCTTAACCCTGTCGGGAAATCGCGTGTCGGAGTATCGCGATTTCCGTGGTCGAAGTTCATGGGACTTACAAATACCCGAACTCCGATCTATTAACACCTATCCTCCATTCGGCACGGTGACTTCGTGGTTATCGCATTTCGAGATATCGCGACTTACCCAGTCATGAGTCTCTCGCCACTGAGAACTCCGAAATGTCGAACCCTGATGCATGTGCGGGTGCTCTCCTCCACGTCACCCCTCCTCGCCACGCTATCAGGTATTGCTGGATCGCAATTTCTATTACAATAGTTCCATTGTATGCGGGAACCCCGAAATGCTGAACCTCGACTCCCCGGGATCTCGCGCCACGTGTCCCTGCTGAAATCAACGGTTGAGATCCTTTCTGGAAATCGCTGGTCACGATTTTAGGCATGAGACTCTTGTCTCCGTAAACTCCGATCCTCCGATGAGCCGAGTCCCAATGACTCCTGGGCTCCTCCTCTACTCATTGGGGCTTAAACCTTGCACAACTCTCTTGAGATCTGATGGCTGGCGAGATTTCACTGGTTCCCTCGATGAATCCTGACCGTCGATTCCTCCTCTTCAAGGATTTCTTTAGAAGACCGAAGCTCCTTTCTTCGAACTCTTCCTCGAATACTTTCTATTGCGTCTCTTTCTCGGACCCTTCTTCTACACAGACTTCTGTTCTCTCCTTCACGATATCAAGAAGTTCTAAACCTCCTGAGATTTTCTACTCTGGTTCCTTTTGAAGACTTTGCGCGCAGTCCTTACACTCGACGTTTGACAACTCCTCAAAGGTCGAATCCTTCTGACTTTGTGTGCCCTCTGCAGCAGTAGTCTTCTATCTCCTCGACTCAGATTAACAACTGAGACTTCTTCTTCAAACCTGCACCTTCCTGCATGGCTTCAACAACTCACTCCCACTTCTGGGTGAATGAGAACAAAGGTTAAACTACTGAACCTTCATCGATGCACTCTTTGCAGATGAATTTGACTGCACTCTTTGCAGGAATCTCCTGGTTCAGATAGAGAAACAATTGAAACTCATTCCATCTCCTCTTCAGACTACAACTAAAATAGGAAATCATATGCACAGCATATACAAAGAAAATGCATAACAGAAACCAAACATTCATGAGCATATCATCAATACACAAAGAATAGACACATAACCATGGATTTGAATCAAAGCTTCCTTCTATTAATTCAATATTTGTACATGGATGTTCTCTACACAGTTCTCTACTTCTCTCTCTTCTCCTGAATGCTTGATTATCAATAATGTTACAAAGATACAATGAGGGTGTCTATATCCGTTTTCCCTCCTTCCATCTAAAACTGTCTAATCTATAAATAAATCCTACCTACCTGCATTAACTAGATTAAATGCCTTCTTATCTACTTCAGACAAGAGCGTATGGCTCGAGGTCTGATACAGTATACAAAAGGCGCTCCTTCATAAAGGATTCATTTAAGGTTTGGCGCTTCAATTTCAAAATTTTTTCAAAGAAATATGTCATGTGTTAAGAAAACACATGCATTGGCTCCATGCTCACTTTGGTAACTGCAATGCTCCTGCATCACAGATTGTGAGTAAACCAAATCTAAGTACTAAGCCTGAGAAATGGCTTCTTCCTCGGTGACTACACCACCCATGGCAACATCAACAACGATTAGGGGTAAAAGAGATTTGGTAAACCATTCCACCAATAACTAGTCAGGAATGATTACTTTGATCAACCTTCGTCGTCATCACCACTCATGAATGTGATCAGAGATATGCACGAATTTGGTCTGACGAATAAAGTTCAAAATTTTGGTACCCGTCTTGTAAAGAATGGGTAGTTGAAATCCATTTGGTACCCGTGTGTGAGAAAGGACATGGAAAGGGAGTTGAAATCTTGAAAATAACCACGTGGAAGCTCAATGTACCACTTGGCTGCTGAGCCCGTAAGTGTTCACTGGAAGAGACGTAAACGTATAGAATCATTAGTTAATGAATTTTATGAATACCATAAATGTAATGTCATCACATGGTTATTTGGTTCTTTTCTAGGTTTACCGTCAAACTTTGGGATGTCAGAAGGTAATTTAGCAGGAATCGTTGGAAAATAAGGAATATGTAGTATGGGATCGTTGGTCAACCAAGAAAATTCTGGGAGATCCAGAGTAGCAAGGAAGGGTAATTGTCAGTTAACCTGAGGGTGATACTGGTGTGGCATAGGGATACCAGTAGGACCATAAACTGGGTTAGATGGGTAATTGTATCTAGTAGGTCCTCCTACATACAGTTTTTGTTGACCATGATAAATAGGATTCGATGATGGTTGAGAAACATCCTGAGGGGTATATGTCAATTGATTCATTTGTGGAGGATAAAAAAATTTCCCTTGAGGGGGTAAACATTTTTTCCTTGAGGAGGATACACATTAGCCTTTTGGGGAGGATAAACATTAGACCCTTGGGGAGGATAATGTCTTTTCCTTGAGGATGTTTTCCCCCAAATGGTTGTGGATTTCCTTAGAAAGGAAGGTTCCAAGGTAAAGATTGTGCCACAGGTGAGTTATGTCCATATAGTGGGTTATGAAATCCAACCTGATGTTTCCCCCCAGTTTGAGGTTGTGCCCCAATCTGAGGTTGACCCCCAAATTGAGGTTTCCCCCCAATTTGAGGTTGACCTCCTAAAGAAATCTAGAAACCAGAAGTGAACGAATGACTGGTCCCTCCAATTGGGTTGGAGCCAGTTGGAGCCACTAAGGCCAAATCCTCCAAGAAAAGGTGTAGGTACAAAACTAGCAGCGACGTTATACCCAGGAGGAACAAAAAGTCCAGAACCTCCAGATGGAACTTGGGTGGTGGTAGCAACGAAAGTATTCAAAGCTCTATACGCAGGGAGAAGTGATGGATTTGGTCTAAGTGGAAGTTGTTGATACTAAGAGCGGGGTGAATCAGTATCAAGTACAATTTAAAAACCTTTTTCAACTTATACCTAAACCATTCAATTATATCCAATGAGCAATGAACAATAGTTACACCAATACACCACAATACACCATGCACAATATATGAGAAATAATCAATAGTTATTGTTCAAGGGAAGTAATGACTTCCAAAGGTAGCTACAACTTTCAAATGTAAAGGGAGGGATAAACCTCCAAGAGGAAGATAAAATCCTCCAATATCAAGAGAGGGTTGAACTCTCCATCCTTTCCCCTTCCTTCCACCCAAGAATATATGAGAGATAATAAAACTTTATATTAAATCATCTCCATCAACCAACCATCACATAGAACCTGATAATGCTTCTTGAGACTTCTTCAATTTCTGAAATTATTCAATTCTTGGAATACTCTGATCCTATAGATAATATTACTCAATGTATTCTCTAAAAATCCTCCAAGTTTCACTCCTTGAATCCTCCCCAACAAGAAGTTATAGAAAGAATGGTAGAATTTATTCAAATCTGGTTTATTGAGGAGATCAAACTTGTACAGAATGCCCCGCTCTCAATATTTAACATCATATTATAAAACATGCACACAAGAAACTAAAGTCCGTATTGTTTCCAATGGAATTCGTCCCACTTCATTTGGATTCTCTATGAAGAATTTATGATTGTTTTACCCGAAACACATGTTTATGACTAGCTTCAGGACTGGTCAAAAGCCCTATCTTGTGCAACGTGTATCTCCATAATTATAGCGAATCAAGGGATGAAACTTTTACCAAAGGTACCTTGATATGCCTTCTCAATGCCATATCAATTTCACCATCTGAATCATTCTAGAAAAAAAAGTTATAGTGAAAATGATAAGATGCCATGTAAATAACATACCTTAGAACACATCACCAAAAGACTTCATCCTCCCTTGAAATCTGACCTTATTTACTTATGATTTCCTCTAAAATTCAACTTGTGTATCAAATGAATGTATAATGATATGTATTTATACCATTTATGTCACTTTCTTTTAACATTAGGGCCGACCTGACCCTTTCTTATTTTGTAATTCTTTTCTTTAATTGTCTTCAGGGCCTTCATGTACTTCCTTCTTCAATTCACTTTGTCATCTTCAAAAATTCATTTCTCCTCAACCATGAAGATCCATGTGACATGCCACATACCACCAAAAAAAACATGATGTATATTATCCATCCATTGGGTGTTGTATCTGCATGTGCATTGTCCTTCATGTCCAAATACCTTCATCAATATTGCGGTCCAAAACCCATGACTAGGGTTGACATCAATGACAACAACCAATATTCCAACAGAAGTGGTGTCTGAATTGGAGCTTGGAGCAGTGTCACATTTCTGGTGGGGATTGTGGTAGCTTGCAGAACCATAGTAGAATGGCCCATCTGAATAGTAGGGATCGAGTGAGAACCAATCAACAATTGGTCTGAAACGGTGGTGACATCACTGGTAGTACCAGTAAAATGGTCTAAAGGTACCATATAGGTAACAAATGTCTCAGACACTTGCGATGCAATAGGTCAATCAAGACTCCCTCCTAGGTTGCCATACAGATCATGTACTGTCATAAGGATAGAACCAAAACCAGAGGTTCCAACAGTGTGAGTCGGGGTCCTAAATGATTCACTTTGGAAAAGTGGATCCTCTACTCCAGATTTTGCATTATGTCCAGTAGGTACTTCAGTATCAACAACAATTTCTCCAGAGGAGTTCACCTAGGGTATATGTATATTTCGTGAAACACTCAATGCCAGATTGACAGGGAGGCGAAAAGCCTCTAAAGAGTCTGAAACAATTAAAAATATTTCCAAAGAGTGTGTGCTTCCAACCTCAGAAGCTATTTCGTTATTAGCCACTTCCTTAGGAGGGCCTTACATCGAGTTAGGAAGCAAAGGTAGGTAACCTTCTGGATATTTTGGGGGTATCCCTTGCAGCCTACGTGAATGTGAAGGCCGATGTTTCTTGAGCTAAGTAACAAACGAAAAAAATCTATGGTCGACTAGAGGAAAGAAACAACATTCACTAAAAAATATAGGAATCAAACCAAGCAAACAAACCTTCTCTCGATGACTATACTAGTTTGTGATGAAATCCAACATCGTGTGATCAAGTCAAGAAGGGGCTAAGATATGAGTGGTGGAATAGTTACGATAGTGACCTGCTTAACGGACTTACACCTTGGTGCAATATTCCACACAGTAATTGTGGATTTACCCTCCAAGGAGCCTGAGTGAGTTTGACTACTGTTTGTTCCAGGTACATCGAAGACTTCCCTTCACCGTCACCTTGTGTAAAGACCCTAAATATTATGGCTACTAAGGACACCAACTCACAGTCAGCCCTTGGGTGGGTACAGTTGACAATCCAGTCTGAACGTATGGGCAAGATAACAAGTTTGAAATTCTTCGAGAGAATTGAGGACAAGTGGACCGGTAGAACTCCAAAGGACCCCAAATGGATTCAGAATTCACGAAGCACCGAGACCAAATGAAGACATCTGAACCTCAAGAAGAAACCCCAATATATGATCTAACTACTACGAACGATTGAACCATGGAGGGATAATCTTCATAACTCTCCCGAACGCGACCTCATGCGTAACCCCTGTGTGAGAGGGGGATCCCAGAAAGCTTATACGAAAATTGGATTTGATCTCCTTATCGCAAGATCTTAATGTTTTTTTTTAATACTTTGGATATTTGTACTCGCATCCTAATCCAAAGCACTAATACTAGTCTGATTTTGGTGGAAGAATCTAAAAATAAAACTTTCTAGATCAATTTTAACTAGCATTGATTTTTGTGGTTGTTCTTTACTCAGAGGTGTATGAGAGTGAAAATGATGATATTATGACTCGATTCCAAAAAATGCACAAGAAATGATAAGCAATATTTTCTTTCAATGAACTTCTATTTAAGAGAACGAGAAGAAATTTTATTTTCACTGTCAAACACTAAAATGCAGGGACTTTGTGCAATTGTTCTCAATCAAGAATCCAATTCGATGCTAAACTATTTAGAAAATGATCCTAATATCCAAAATCCAATCGCGAAAATACATCTCTTTGTTTAAATATGAATTATAATCAACTTTATTCAAAGCTTCTTATGCCAACCAAACTTCGTTCTTTGCAAGTTTTAAGCAACTGGAAGAAAACATCATATAAACAAAAAGCACACTCTCACCATGATCAAATAAGAAGAAAAAACAAAACCAAACTTTCAAAAAGAAAATCAAAATGCAAACAAGAGGAATAGCTTGGAAATATAACTTCAAAGATCACATGGAAGAATACACAGATCTTTGAAACTCCTTGTAACAACTTTCATGCAATCAGATAAATGAGAAAGTATCAAACTGACTCCAGATCTCAAAGAGGAAGACTGATTAAAAAAAAGGAAGAATGATGTCAATATCTTTTTAAAAAAACCAAAAAAATCATCAAAAAACCTTGGAAATCAAATGGTTGGAAGATTTACAAAAGACACACCTTGATAGTAACAGTCCTGAGCAGATAAAAAACCCAAAAAATTACACCCAGAAAGGTATCCCCAAAACTTTTCAAAAGAGAAGAAAATCAGCGCTTTGGTGTAAAAGGCACTAGAGCGTTGCAAAGCTCTATGAAACACTGCAGGGGAGCTCTAACACTCTGGATGTAAAGGTAAGGGAGCGTTGGTATCTGAGAATAAATAATTTTAACCCAGAAACATAGCAACTCAGGAAAACTTTGAAGATCAGTGTGTGTAAGATGAATTCAAGGCTAACAACACATCAAAAAAACCAGGAAAACACAATGAATAGGATCTAAAGGTGGGAAAAGACTAAAACAATACCAAGGAAGGAAATCAAAACTGAAAGCTTCAAATCCCCAGTGGAGTCGCCAATTTCTGTTGTAGGAAAATTCCCCTGTGGATAGGTGAATTCCCTCTTGGATCTTAGACCCCTATAACCAAGAAAAAAAAGTGCTAACATTGAACACTGACTTTCCTTTAAACATAGCTAAGCTAGTCAATAGAGAAGAGGAAGAAAGTATGAGTACCCTTTTATGAAGTTTTTCCTCACTCGGTCCAAGTTGGGCTTGATCTCCATGTCCTTTAACAAGTCCTACAATCCCATAACCAGCAAATACAAATCGTACTTCTTATTCTACCATGATTAGTTTAAAGCTAGATTTATCCAAAAGAGACAAGTTCATGCAAATGTACACAATCTTGAAGGAAACAAGCCAAGCACATGTATTAATGAGAACAAAATAAGGTGCTTACAAAGTGTAGATGCAGATGTGGCAGCCTCACCAAGCTCTCCTTGCCCAACCCCTTGCTCGAATGATCCACAATAAAAATGAAAATACTTTTCACTGATTATTCTCCCCCTTTCACCATGAGAATGCCTCCTTATATAGGCTTTGAGAGGCCTAACCATATTAGATATTCTTGGGATAAGTTGAGGATATTACTCCATTAGTTTTGGAACTCCCCTTAGATCCAGCCTTAGTCTTGGATTCGTGCCAAACTGATTCGGATATTTCTCAGCTGACTTCAGCGATAAGGGGGATTTATCCCATGATTTCCTCAACAGCTCAGTACTCCCTCAAAGTAGGGCACAGAGCTTTGCAATGCTCCCTGCTAGGAGGGGAAGGAGCGTTAGTGCTACCTGCAAGTTGGTAGGGGAGCGTCGACCTTCAAAAATTCTTTAAAGATGGTGATTCCTCAAGGAAAAATTTTGTACTCTTCACCAAATGATATATTTCCTTCTTTTAACCAGTCTTAGAGGATATCTCAAGTTTTCTTGTGATGTTGTTCACAATGTGACACAAGCGAGACGACGGTACGATTTCTGCGACACTTGCAACACTTGTGACACTTGTGTTAATTACAATGAGACATCATCGAAGTGAGTAATTTTGATGTGTAACACTATGTGCACCACTCCTGTCTTGGCCCTTCCCAACTTCACAAAGACCTTTTTCCTAGAATGTGATGCTTCAGGGAGAGGAATTGGTGTAGTCCTTATGAAAGATGGTCGGCCTTTGGACTTCACAAACAAACAACTTTCAAAGTGTCATTTGGGCCAATCCATTTATGAAAAGGAAATGTTGGCTATCTTGAATGCAATGGATCTCTGGTGACCTTATCTATTGGGTCTACGCTTCCAAATTAAGACAGATCATCAGATCCTTAAGTATTTTCTGGAGCAACGTATTTCATCCCCGGAGCAGTAGAAATGATTGACTAAGCTCTTTGGATATGATTATGAGATAATTTACAAGAAAGGAAAAGACAATGTGGTTGTTGATGCTCTTTCTCGAAAGTATGAAGATGAAGGGTCCCTTTCTTCCCTCTATTTCATTGTACATGATTGGCTCCAAGTAATTCGCCAAGAATGGTTGCAAGATCCCAAAATCTCTTGTTTGATCCACCAATTTCATGACAATTGTAACATCCTGCTCCATTGAGCACACTTTTATTGACTTATTCTTTGAGGACACTTGCGTGCAAGTGATCTGGTTATGGTATATTATGATTTCGTTTTGATTATGGATTATATATGATGATGATGAAGCATTGTGACTTACAGCTATTTTGATGGATATGTATTGGCAGATTCTATTGATAGGTTTTCCTAAGTGTCCAGGTCACATGACAGGTTATGGATGTTGATGGCATCAATGAACTTCCTTGGACTCCGGATTGAGTCAAGAAGTGGATTGTATTTTTATTGAGTATTTCATTTTATGCACATGTGACTTATGATTGATTTCGGTATGATTTATATATTTGTATTATTGACATTATTTTGTCAGTGGATGCAGGCTAGATGATGCTTGATAATCTGACTCACATAAGGAGTAAAGAGGCCATGCACAGAAACCATACATTTGAGGGAGAGGTGTGGCAACATCCCTGTCATAGCCTACTAGCACTCCCACCATGGCATGAAATGTACATTAATGATTACCTAGTTCAAGAGGTCCATGATGTCGTGAGGGTAGACTAAGATAGTCGCACATGAAGATTTATAATGGGCGCACAATAAGGTGGGGTCCTTATTCCTTAGAAGCCCTTAGTCTCTCACAAGGTCGATCGAGTGGAGTGTTGACTCCAAGGGTCATACAAATTTCCAAAATCAGTATAAGGCAGGTGGAACCCTTGGAGAATGGAGGTGCATCTTGAAGGGCACGTCACATAATTAAAACTCGAGTCAATAAATCTAGGTGGCCTAGAAGATATTGAAATGATTATATCTTGTTGAAATAAAATAATTAAATTAAACAACAAATTTTTAATTAAAAATTCTAACAAGAGTCTAATCCTAAGTCTAAGACTAAGCCTAAGTCTAAGTTTAATTAAGGGAATAATTAAAAATATTAAATAAATTAAAGGAATTGAGATAAATGAAATTCTAGGAAAAATGAGTAAAATCTAAAGATTGGATAAAATGCACATGTGTGCATGAAATTAAAAAATTGGATTTTCAAAATAAAAGAAATAATAATATGAGAGAATAGGTGTACACATAGAATGGTATCTAAAGTCAAGCTACAACTACTCTAACTACAAGAAAACTCATAATCCAACTCTAACTAAGATCTAGTTAGGAGACGTTCATTAAATGAAAATTTGGGGAACAAAGGGACATCTAAGAGAGAAAATAGGAACACATTAGAGAATGTGAGGAAAATTGACTTTTTAAATAAAATAAAAATGGTAATTACTTGTGCAACTTGGGGAGAGTGTGAGAAGTGTGTGGGTGAATAATCACAATTAATTTAATCTAAAAAGTTAATTATTTGTGCATGAGGACATGTGTCAATAAATAAATTTCTATAAAGCAAATGGTATAGAGGGGAAATGGATCTCAATTATTCTTGGTAATGTTACGGTGCCAAATTTTTTGTGGATTGTGTTTTACTTGTGAGAGTTGGGATACCAAGCTTGTTGAAAGAGTGGAAGCTCTTCCTTGTGAGGAAATCCTTGGAGCTATTGTTTGTTGGTTTCTTGTGTGTGGCCCCTTTGCAACTCGGGGGGCTAAGGGGGAAGAAGAGAACCCCTAGCATTGGTTGGGAGGTACCGGTGAGGTTCTTGGATTTGCAAGCGGGAGTAAGAGGACGACTCAATTTCTAAGTTGAGTTCGTCAGAAACATCTCTCGTCGGTGACATCATTATTGGTTACAGTATTTGATTGTCAATTAACTATTATTACTTGAATTGATCGTATTGATATTTTTATTTGATTGTCAATTAACTATTATTACTTGAATTGATTGTATTGATATTGTATCACAAAAATTTATATTTTTTTATGTATGCACAATATATCTTGGTGATTGACTGTTCTTCAAAACAAATATATAGATATAAAAATATTTAATAGCATTCTATTAATTTTCATCTATTATTGGATTATGAATTTTCATTATTTGTTAGCAAAAATATATTAAACTGTAAATGGAATGTTGTTAAAGAATTAGAATGGATTGTTCATAAATTCAACAATTTTAGTATTAAACACGTCAAATGAATGTTGGTAATTTGTGGATTAATTGGCTATTATCCATGTATTGTTATCCTTGTTATCGTGCGAATCAAAGGGCACTATGTCTGTGGAGTGATGCAAACTAAAACCACACCTCTATCTTGGTGGATAATTATTTGAATCCCTCTTAACAGTAGTGTGAGAATTTTTATGAACACGGTGATCATATTTTATGTATATGAATTTCGATTTGATAATCGCTAATGAAATCCCAGGAAACTTTTGTTACAAATTTATGATTAGATACATAACCTATACTTTGTTGCAACTTTATCAGCCTCTTAAATGTTGACAAGATAGCCTTTGGATTCTACATTATGATTTTCTCAGTGTTTTTTTCAAATGAAGGAACTTGGGTGGATGTCCTCTTAATTTTAAACTTATTCATCATGATTGTGATACTAGTGTAATGGCACAGGAGGAATCTGTGCCCACATCATTTTACCTCTTAAACATTTCAATTGATGATGAGAGATATGTTGATATCGATTTAGTATCTATTCAATCTCTAGTTGAAATCTTTTTAATTATCAACTCATCTAGTCTTGTTTGATTCATCCACTCTTAAGTTAAGGTCGCCTTGGGAAATTATTGTAAATTCTTGGTTTAGATTAATCTTGAAATTTTGGTGGGATACAATTCTTTTGTCTCCTCCTTAATGTTCCAATATTGATGCTCTATAATATTGTCGACGCCTCTTTAACAATGGCAGAATGGTCGTAACACTCTCAAATACGAATCTATCCTTTTTGGGACAAAGTTGTATGTTTAAAAAAAATAAAAAAATAAAGGAAGTATTTCCTACTTGTTACCTAAACCGAAATTCACTCCTTGGTAGAGTGGTTGCACCTTCTGGGGAACAGTAGTGGTGGAGATAAATTTGGATTGTGTGTTAACATTTTGTTACCAGCGTTTATGGTGCCTTTAATTGTTGAATGCTTTAAACTTGTATTTCTTCTTTCTCAAACACGTATCACTACTGACTTATCACAGAATTATCCTCTAGATAGTGCGATGGAAGTTAACCTTCTGATGGGATGTGTCATTTTCTAAATTAAACATATCTCTGATCTAGGTGGATATTGGTGGCTACCCACCTATTTCAACTAGCTCCTCTTGTCAGTTTTTAGTTCAACATGTTCTTATGTACTTCTTTGTAATTGTGGGTTCTACACTTATTGGGTTTTCTAAATCCCTACACATCTTCCAGGTCGATACTGGTGGCCTCTCACCTAATCCAACTGGCTTATTTTGTATGGTTTCATGTCATCACACCTTGTTGTACTTCCAGGGTCGTTTTGGAGACCTAAACAGTGTTTTGTTGGATCGCCACAGTCAAATTGTAGATAAAGTTAGAGTTTGACAAAGTAATGTGTAGTTCTCTAAAATACCTTTCCAATCGGCTATCATGTGCCTAAAACGGAGGTCATATGCAAAAGTTATGACCCCGGGAAGTTGAGGTACCAACTTACCCATAGAGGCCCACATGACTTTTGGTGTTTCACCTCCTAGGGTTAGGTTTTTGGATGTCTAGATTTTTGGAATTCATGAGTAATATCAAAAAGGCCTCTGGAGCCTCATTGTAATGATTTTTCTCATATGGATGCACGTATAAGCCGCATCTCTTATTAGAGATAACTACCACCATTCGAGCAAGTGTTTCAGTTCTGCAGTTTTACAGTTTCAACCTATTTCATTTATTCAATAAAAGATGTTGTTCACTGGATATTTGTGTTGTTATTCATATCTTTGTTTTTATTGTATTTAGTTTGTTAATCAGTTCATTCTGCTCCTAAATCTGGATCAGTGGTATCATATTCATTTTCTCTTCATTTATTTTTCTTCGTGCATGTCCTCGACAAGATCTGGGTACAAGAATTTGGGATTTGAACCAATCAATTTGTTGCAATATCAGTCGCGTTGATCCCAACAACAACCCATGGGAGACGAAAAGAAATATGATGGAGTAGGAGATCCTTTTAAAATGTTTCTCAAGGAATCCCTTGCATGACAAAGGAATGAAATGATGGATGACTTTGTGCAACCCCCTTAAAGGTACATGTAAATTTTGATATTCCATTATTTGAAGGATAGATAGATGTGGATGTTGTAGATAAATGGTTGAATCTACTCGAAGGGTATTTTTCAGTCCATAATTTTTCTGATAGGGAAAATATTACTTTTGCACTCCTCAAGGTCATCCCCCATGTTAAGGATTGGTGGGACACTTACTCTGAGAAAAGGGCCATAGAGGAATCTATAATATTTGTGGTTTCCCCTGCATGGGATTCCTTTCAGGATTCCATTAAAGAATATTACTACCCTGTTGGAAGCTATGAGGAGTAGTACACTAGATGGACCACCCTGCGTCAAGAAAGGGACCTGATAGTACCAGATTTCACCAATATTTTCCATACCTTGCGCACCAAGTTGGGTATCAAATACTCTGAGTGACACCTAGTTCTCAAATACCACGGTTGTTTTCATAGATACATTCAAACAGAAATGGAGTTTCTGGACATCGCCTCATTGGGTACGGATTATAGATATGTTGTCAAGATCGAGCAGAAATTTAAGAAGAAGAGGCGAGAGTTTGGATCTGCAAACTCCTCACAGCCAAAGTAGAGAAAATGTGGCCCCAACCCACATAGCAAGGGATAGAGAAAATATGGCCACTCTCAGGACAACCAGTCCAAGCCGCAACACAAGAAGGGAAATGAGAAGACGAAGAAGGACATGGGAAAATGGTGTGAATACCATAAAATCCCTTGGCACAACACTGAAGAATGTCACTCCAAGCAGTCACTCGTGGCTGAGCTAAAGGCTTCTGAGTCAGAGGTCGATTCTGATTCTCAAACAAATCCAGAAGGAGGGAAGGAGATTATCGATGTTGAACCTAGTGCCACTGTCGATGCCACCAAAGTCTAGCCAAGAAAACCAGAAGAACCAAAGGAAGGGGAACGCCTCTTTCATTCACATATGTGGGTAAAGGGGGCTCCACTTCATTTCATTATCGATAGCGGTAGTCAAAATAACTCGATCTTAGCAGAGGTCATCAAGCAACTAGACATACCGATGACACCGCACCCACAACCCTACACCATCTTTTGGCTTCGCCAAGGAAGAGATCTTCATGTCAGTCAACAGTGTCATCTGCCCTACGTTATCAATCCCTTCAAAGGTGAGGTATTGTGCGATATTTCTCCCTTGAATTTTGTGATGTTCTTTAGGACAACCATATTTGTGGAAGTTTCATGTTGCGTATGATTCTAGACCCTGCAGTGTTATTATTACTTTGGGTAGACAATTGTACAGGATACCAGAGGTTGCACCACCTACCACTGTTTCTTTAATCTCTCCTAAGCAATGCAGTAAGGTCATTTCATAGACCAGGAAGTTTGTCTTCTTTGTGATCCATGCTCATAGTAAGTAGAAGGTCGTTTCCACATCTATGGCCTCTACATAGAGCCTCTCTTTGCAGCAGAAGCAAGTGGATGGGATCATGGAAGAGTACAAATGCATATTATCCTCACCCACTAGGGTACCGACGCACTGCTAATTGAAGCATCCAATTGATCTAACCCCCAGTGCACCTGTTTCTAATGGACGATTATATCGTTGCTCGGTGATGAAAAGTGATGAAATCAAGCGTCAAATCCAAGAAATTCTTCAAAAGGGGCACATCAAACCCAACTCCTCCCCTTGCAGAAGACTGATTGTACTGGTGCAAAAGAAGGACAGGACCTAGCAACTCTGCATTGATTACAGATAGTTAAACAAAATCATAGTCAGAAACCAGTACCCAATTCCTAGGATTGATGACCTTCTTGACCAACTCAAGGGGGGGAATTTCTTCAGCAATATTGACCTAAAGTATGGTTATCACTAGGTTCCCATTGAACCAACTAATGTCTGGAAGACAACTTTAAAATCTAAAGAAGGTCTCTTCGAATGGTTGGTCATGCCCTTTGGCCTAACAAATGCACCAACCACTTTCATGAGGCTAATGGATGATGTATTGAGACCCTTCACCAACTCTTTTATGGTGGTATGTTTGGATGACATCCTCATCTTCAGCATAACTTGGGAGGAGCACATGTGGCATAGTCAACAGGTTTTGAGCACTCTGCAGCAGCACGAGCTATATGCCAACTTGGAAAAATGTTCCTTTGGCATGAATAGGGTCTAATACTTGGGCTACATTGTTGATGAGAACGGGGTACATGTTGATCCCGCTAAGATCCAATTCATCAGTGACTGGCCAGTCTCGACCACACTAACCAAGCTTCAGAGCTTCTTGAGACTAGACAATTTCTACCGACGGTTCATGTTGGGATTCTCCAATATTGCATGGGACCTCAGCCATGTGACCAAGGTAGGTGGCAAGGAAAAGTTCGTGTGGGGGAAGGAACAAAAATGATAATTTGATGATCTGAAGCATCACTTGTGCTCAGCTCCATTACTCTCCTTGCCTGATCTACAACAATCATTTGAGATTGAGACTGATGCATCTGACTATGTTGTAGGTGCAGTTCTCACTCACCATGGTCATCTAGTGGCATACCATAGTGAGACACTTTCAGATATTATCCAAAAATACCCCACCTATGATAAGGAAATGTATTCCATTGTACAAGTCTATCGTCAATGGAAACATTACATTCTGGGAAATGAGATGATCATCCACACTGATCACAAGCCTCTACATTTCATACATAAACAGGGGAAGTTGCACAACAACTACCATAAGAAGTGGTCCACATACTTGTGGCAGTTCCATTTCAACATCAAGTATAATACATGGATCACAAATCATGTCGCTCACTACCTTAGTCGACCTCCCGTAGCTTCACTCACCACTGTGCTCCATTCCTGTGGACATGAAGGATCTGAGTGGCCCCAACTTTATCAGTAAGATCCAAACTTTTCCACCACCTATCATCTCTTGCGTACATAAGCGAATGTCACCGATTTTCACATTTAGGATGGGTTGTTATGACATCTGGGCCATCTATGTGTTCCTATAAGAGAGCATGCAAAGATGATTTGGGAATCCCACTTTAATCAGGTGGCAAGACATTTTGGCATGTAGAAAATTGTGGTTGTTCTCCAGAAACATTTTTATTGGCAAAATATTCGACAGGACGTCAACAAGTATATCAAATATTTCACTTCCTGTGCCATTGCCAATCCAACCATTAAGAAGCAAGGCTTATACACCCCTCTTCCTACCCCCAAGAATCCTTTGGAATCCATTTAGATGGATTACATGTCTGGCCTTCCATCCACCAAGAAATGAAATGATTGTGTATTTGTGGTCGTTGATCAGTTTTCAAATTTCGTCATCCTCACATCTTGCAAGAAGAACATCATAGTGGCAGATACTGCCAAGATATTATTCGAACGAGTGTGGGCCCATTTTGTGATACCAAATACCATCATCTCCGACTGGGACAACAGGTTCCTCAACACATTTTGGTCGAGTCTCTACTCACTGTTGGACACCAAGCTCACTAAATCCACCACTTTCCACCCCCAAATTGACAACGAAATAGAGGTATTCAATCAGATGACTATGCACATCCTTTACATGTAAAACTCTAAGCATCCACATACATGGGATTAGAGTCTCCCCTATGTTCATCATAGTTACAACAGGGCTCTCCATAGCTCCATCGGCCATAGCCCATTTTAGGTGGGACTGGGATTCCAACCCTTGAGTCCCATTGATGTTGCACTACCTCTAGAAACCACACAGATAGACTCTTCCCATGTTCTATCTGAGACCAATAAAGCCACCATATTCATTGAGAGGATTCAGCACATCCGTCAACAGGTCCAGGATATTTTGAAAAAAGCTAATGCTAAGTACAAGTAGCACCATGATCAACACAGGGTACCACACTAGTTTCAGGTTGGAGACAAGGTCTGATTGCACTTGAAGAAGGAGATTCTTACAGATAACCATCGGAAGCTATGTCCACTTCGATATGGGCCTTACACCATCACTAAGTTTGTGGGTAAAGATTCTTTTGAGCTCAACACTCCCCCATTCCTTGGCTTGCACCAAATGTTCAATGTGGAACTCTTTCCTTCATATTTTCCAACTTTATTGGACAGCTCAGAGATCGTAGAACAACTGAAACCAATTGAGCTCAACCTTGACTGCATGGAACAAGAATCCACTGATCAGATAGTGGACACACAGGTCAAGGGCACTCGTTACTAGCAGATCCAGCTTTATCAGGTTGTCAAGGCAGGGCAACTCCTACACCAAGGCAAGTGGCTCACCCAGGTACAAATTGAGCATACATTTCCTCACCTGATGGGGGAACTCAATGCAATGGATACCATTGCTTCCTAAGGGGGGAGGATTGATCTAGGTGGATATTGGTGGCCACCCACCTATTCCAACTGGCTCATCTTGTCAGTTTTTAGTTCAACATGTTCTTTTGTACGTCTTTTTAATTGTGGGTTCTACACTTTTTGGGTTGTCTGAAGCCCTACACATCTTCCAGGTGGACACCGGTGGCCTCTCACCTAATCTAACTGGCTTATTTTGTATGATTTCATGTCAGCACATCTTTTTGTACTTCCAGGGCTGTTTTGGAGCCTTAAACAATGTTTTTTTGGATCGCCACAGTCAAATTGTAGATAAAGTCAGAGTTTGACGGCGTAATCTGTATTTCTCTAAAATACCTTTCTAATGGGCTATCACGCACCTAAAGCAGAGATCATATGAAAAATTTATGACCCTGGGATGTTGAGGTACCAACTTACCCATAGGGGCCCACATGACTTTTGGTGTTTCACCTCATAGGGTTAGGTTTTTTGATGTCTAGGATTTTGGCATTCATGAGTAATATCAAAAAGGCCTCTGGAGCCTCATTGTAATGATTATGCTCAGACGGATGCACGTAGCAGCCACATCTCTTATCAGAGATAGCTACCACCATTCAAGCAAGTGTTTCAGTTCTGCAGTTTTATAGTTTCAACCTATTTCATTTATTCAATAGAAGATATTGTTCACTAGATATTTTTGTTGTTCTTCATATCTCTATGTTTATTGTATTCAGTCTATTAATCAGTTCATTCTTCTCCTAAATCCGGATCAATCTCCTCAGATGTGTGATCTCTTTCACCTTATTCATTGAATATTTTATCTTGTTTTAAGCTTGTCAACAACCTCAATCCCGACAGCCTCAACGGGGGGATAATCCTTATCTTGGGACTGATTTTTATTTCACAACATCCTTTAATCTTATCACCCAGTTGTATTTTGCGTTATTAATGCTTTAATTATAAAAACACAAGAATTAACCTCTATCATCTTCCTGTGTTCTTGATGCTTTAATGAGCATGCTTAGTTGTTGGTGATCGTGGTGGATTCTTCAATCTTAAGGTGGAAAGCATGCTCAAATTTTTTCCTTAGTCACTTTTCACATGACCCTAAAAGGGTTATTATTTTTAACTTGATCTAGTTTCCGTTAATTTGGTCGGAATTATTTTTCCAAGATATCAAATCTTTATGCTTCTCTTTCTTTAGGTGGTATTTTATAAAATTCGATTATTTTATGCCTTATAATAAAGATTAGGGACAATCTTATCTACTAATCCTTTATCATCTTAATAATTATAATTGTAGCTTCGCACATCAATAATGTAATATGGAAACAAGTAATAACATAGTTTAAGTATGGATAAGTGTGAAGGACTCTTATTTAGAGCCTTGAATTAATTATCAGTGTTGAATAAGAGAAACATGTAATAATATAGTTGAAGTATGGATAAGTGTTAAGGACTCTTATTTACAACCATGAATTAATTATCAGTGTTGAATAAGATGATTGTTTTCAAAAATAAAGGAGATTGAAGAATGTGTTAAAATGTGTAATGTTTCTTATTCTAATTTACTCTTCCAATTTTATGTACTATTTAAATTTATAAAGGCATAGAGATTAAATGAAAAATTGTTACTTGAATATATTTATAAGTAAGGAAGGTAGTGTTAGTGAGTCTCACATTATATATGAATATATCGTGGAGTTCATCAATGCTAATTAGTATTTAATGTCATAATTGTAATAAATTGGAGAGTTTGCATTAATGCTCAACAATTAAATATAAACCTTATGAAATAATTGTGTATATATAACTCTCGTGATGAATACTATAGATTGAGATTGTTTCGGATATTTGCATGGTTGGTATTTTCTTGTTACTACACTATAGAAATTTTAATTATGAATTTGTATTTTGTAGCTTATGGGAATAGACACATTCTCGTTCCTTAGAACGGTCGCCAATCCTAAGACCTTAAATGGTCAAAATACATCGGAAAAATCCTGGACTTGAGCGTCGATTATGTGTCTTGAAGGTCCTAACCTTGCAGGTAGTTTGGGCAAGTATACATCTTGTTATCTTTATGCGAAGAAATTAATCTATTAGTTATAGTGGTGATGAATTGATTATTGACATGTTGTGATGTAGATGAGTATAGAGTGTGTATTATTGAAGTAGGTTAATGTCACCTATTACTTATTCTAACTATCGTATAAAAACAAAATTAAATAAATATTTACCACTACTATACTCATTTACATTTATGTCGTAATGGAGGGGTCGTTACAATAATTCTCTAGTCTCCCAGGGGTACTCTTGGAACAATTATGAGATGTGCTAAAAAGGTCATATGTATTTAAGTAAACATTCAAAACTTAACTCCATGGTGCTTTCTGAGCTACATGCTTCACACACAGTTGGGCACTAAGGGTTTACCAAAACCTATGACCGAGTCAAATGCTCCTTTTTCTGGGAAGGAATGAAACAAGATGTTCGTACCTTCATGAAAGAATGTGATGTATGTCGACGCAACAAAGGAGAAACAATCAAAGCTCCCGACACGCTACAACCACTCCTGATTCCACCTGCTATTTGGAGGGATATCTCTATGGATTTCATTGTTGGCTTACCTAAATCAGGTAATAAGTCATTCATCACGGTGGTAGTAGATCGTCTTTCCAAATATGCTCATTTTTGTGCTCTTCAACACCCATTTACAACAACCATAGTGGCTCAACTTTTCATGGATAACATTTTCAAGCTTCATGGCATGCCTCACTCTAAACATAGTTACCAACTTAATGAGAATTGTGACCTCAAAACGATAACTCTATTCCTTAAAATCCATATTTTTGCATAAAAAACATGAAAATCAACCCCCAAATCAAAAATCGGTGTTACCGGTATCACCTTTTTTTGCAACCGGGTCAAAATTACAACTTTTTTCAAGCATGGGCTTAAAGGATCAAATGGTTTTCTCAAAAAAACTTTAAAATCAACCCCCAAATCAAAAAGTGGTGCTACCGGTAGCACCATTTTTTGTAATTGGGTTTAAATTACAACTTTTTTCAAGCACGGGCTTAAATTATCAAATGGTTGCTCAAAAAAACTTTAAAATCAACCCCCAAATCAAAAAGTGGTGTTGTCGGTAGCACCAGGTTTTCTAATCAGGTCAAAACTACAACTTTTTTCAAGCATGGCCTTAAAATGTAAAATAGTTTCTTAGAAAAACCTTAAAATCAACACCTAAATAAAAACGTGACGCTACCTAAAACAAAAAAAAATACTAAACATTAAAATTGCAACTAATTACGACCTAATTGAAACTATGGCCTTGACAACAAATCCCGACACAAATAAAAAACCCAAAATTGGATCCCAAATGGTCACTTGAAAATTTATTTACTAACTTTTTTTTCTTAAATTTACATTAAAAAATAAATAAAGAGAAAGGAGAAGATCTTCACAAATATATATCTTTTAATGAAGATAAAAGCAAATTTAAAAATATATATATTCAAAACCCAAATTTAAAAAAAATAAAAACAAAAAAACATAACAAAATGGTGAAAAACAAAGAAAAATTAAAAATAAATAAAAAATAAAATAAAATTTCCCCGGAAAACAATAATTTAAAAAAATATATGTGTGTGTGTGTGTGTGTGTGTGTTTTAAAAAAAACAAAAAATCCCTTCAAACTTTAAAAACAAATTGAGAAAAAAAAAACTCAAAAAACTAAAAAAGAAACAAAATTCAATAAAATATTTTAGAAAAAAAAAAAAAAAAAACATCTAAAATAAAAAAAGATTAGACAAAAATACTAATATTTCTTAAGCTAAAAACTTATTTTTAATTTTTTTCTAAAATAAAATTAAAACAAAACATTTCATTTACAAATTAAAAAAAAAAAAATCAAATATTTTTTTAATATATGTAACGATATAAGTTATATAGTTACATATATATTAAAATATATGTTAATATATAACATATATGTTAATATATAACTCGCCCACGAGACCTGGGCTAGGCCCGCGGGGGGATGACGTGATGCTATATATAACATATATATATGCTAGTGGATACATTTTTGGATGTGTCAGAATTTACAGAATAAGATTAGATTATATTAATATAATGAGGTGATATAACACCTATATATAACATATTATATAATATGTTATATAACATATTATATATATTATATAACATATATGTTATATAAATTATATGGTATATATGTTATATATAATATATATAGCATATGTGTTATATATAACATATATATACTCGTAAACAACCTTAATTATGAAGAAGTGATTAATTGGCCCCCTCTTGCACGTGATAATACTACTAGTTACCTTCTTGGTCATTCTCCCAATAGAAAGAAGGGGGCAGCTAAGAAAACACTTATTCCTATTCACAAGGCGGCCACTTGTTTCTCGTTTTGTCCCCACGTCCCTCATCTGGCTAATTAGTAGTTGTAAAAAAAGAGTATTCATGTAGGATGCTGATAAGGGTAAATAGCAATAGTGTTGCTACCCTACCACTAAGTATTTATCCAACGAGTGTTTTCAAAGGCTCGTGCATTGAATGCTCTAAGTTGAGGTCCGTGAGCCAATCTAGAAAGGATGGTGAAGACAACAAGTAGGGTTTTGAGTTTCCCCTTGTCTAACTGATCACGAAAGAAGTTAGATGACCAGCCATGCCCTCCCCTAAAGAAAGATATAAAATCCATGCCGGTTGGTCCAGTGGATCCAAAAAAACCTCTCTCCCAAAATCGCTCGCTATTGTATAAAGAAAAGATTGGTTTTGGGGGGTCTGAAAGATATTATCCCCTTTTTGTTGGGGTAAATAAATCTCTTTTGTAAGTAGGAAACTTGATTCATTTCCTAATTCCCTCCGGATTCACCCTAGGCGCCTTAATAAAGTAAAGGGTTAAAACACGTTTTTGAGGTAGTGTTGGTCCCCTTGTTAAGAACCAAATATCAATATAGCATAGAAAAACCTCAGAAAAAGTACTCAACGCCTTGAAAAAGAGATAATTTCAGATAATAAGCCTCTTCGAGGGGGAAACCTCCTTT